>JAFJYI010000271.1:0-600000 GCA_019022655.1 Acacia acuminata | reverse complement strand
AGGTTGTAGCGGTTTTATCTCAATAATCGCTACAGAATGTCAAAGGTCAAGCATTTTGTAGTGGTGAGATAACTACTATGAAATGTCACGATGAACAAGAAAGGGTTTTGCTATTAGTAGCGGTTTATGCAATGGTTTTTATTTAACCGTTACAAAATGATGCCTTTTTTAAACAACGCCTCACCTCATTTCAAACCACCAAGGCTTGAGACATCGCTTTTAAACTTTTCATTCTCTTACTTCTTACTTAAAATCTATGAGTGATGGTTTCTAAAGGAAATGGAGGGAAAGGGAAAGAGGTATATGGTATAGCGCCTCTAAGAGGCAGTAGCAGTAAAGGGGGCCGTACTAGGGGCGTGGGAGTCGAAATATCCCTCTGCCACCTCAGGTGGGGATCGACATAAATCAGCTCTTCACGATTAGCCAATCCAACCGTCGGATACCGTAGGGGGAACACAGGGTGTACATTTAACTGTCAGTGATCTTGGCGATGATGAAAATGATGAGTTAGAGATTGACTTTAACAATCCCATAAGCAAGGCAGAGCGGTTTATTGATTAGGAGGTGGAGTGGGACTAAGGGAACCCCCCGACCATCGTCTTTGTGTTCCATCGGATTTGAGGTGGATGTTGAAGGTGAATGTAATTATTTTTGTGACCAAATTTAAATTACTTACGGTGAACTAAATTATATTTAAATGTAATACAAACATGTTTTTATAATTGTGCAAATGCACAAGGGAACATTAGCAGGAGGACGCTGGATGTCTCTTAGAGGGGCCTCGTGCCGTAGTCTCCTAGAACGAGCAAACGGACCAACCTATCAGCAACGATGGTCACCTGTTCAATCCTTACCTAACGAAGCTGGGAGGGAATTAGGCGTGGCTCCCCTCCACTTCCAGAGTTGGAAGAATGTTCCTAAGGGGAACAAGGATAAGGCGTTTGACGATGATGTGCAGGTAAATTATATTTTACATGAAATAATTAAAATTTATGGTTTAGTTATACGTTAGATAAATAAATAAATTATTAATTATTAAATTATGATACAACATAAGTTTAAAGTGTGAGGCAATATGAAGAGGTACACACTGCTAAAGATAGGGGATGACTAGAAGAACCGGAGGGGTTGTCTCTACAATAAGAAGAATGGAGATGGGACAATCCCTCTGCAGCAGCTGATTGAGAGCGTTCCGGATGGCATCAACCCAAATGACTGGACAGGTTTTGTCCAGGTCATGAGGAGTCCAGCGAGATAAGTATTTTTTAAATAATTATAGTCTAAATTTTGTTTAAAGTATCAATTAAGTTTAAATATAGTTTAAATTAATTTATAGTTTAAATTTTGTTTAAATATAGTTTAAATTAATTAATATTTTAAATTTTGTTTAAATTAGTTTATAGTTTAAATTAATTTCTAGTTGAAATTAATTTATAATTTAAATTATAAGTATATTTTAAACTAATTTAGTTTAAATATATTTTAAATTAATTAATAATTTAAGTATAGTTTAAATTCATTAATATTTTAAATTTTGTTTAAATATAGTTTAAACTAGTTATAGTTTAGGGTTAAGGTGCATATTTGCCGACGAACTATTACCCGAGGAGTATTTGGCACAAAAAACAATTGAGGGTAACAAAATTTCCAATAAACAATTAAAAAGTGAAAAAAAGTACCAAATAACTATTAAAAAAAAAAACTATCACAATTACGTTAAAATATGAGGAACTGGCATAGGACGGTGACAAAGACACTGGAGAAAAGGCAAATACCAATAGAGATGGGACCCATGCGAGCAGGTACTTTGGCAGCGGCGGCACGCTTTGTGGCATCGAGGATGGAACCAGGGTGCAAGGCGTGTGCTGGTCGAAAGCTGTGAACTGCTGGATTTGGTTTTGATGCATGATTCTCGCCCTGAAGCTGCATACGGACCTTGATGAGTTCAAGAGGGTAAGTGGAACACCCAAAGAACAATAGAAGCTTTGGAGACGTCGACATCGGCGACACGTGACAATCAATGGAAGACGGAGACACCAAGACAGTGACGGGGTAATAGTTCGTTGGCCAATTTGCACCTTAATTGTGTTTTTTTTTTCACTTTTTAATTGTTGATTGGTAATTTTGGTACCCTCAATTGTTTTTTGTGCCAGATGCTCCTTGGGTAATAGTTCGTTGGCAAATCTGCAACTTAACCCTATAGTTTAAATTTTAAAAGATATCAAACTAACAATTAATTTCACATAACATGTTCTTTGGTCCTCATTGCGAGGCTCTGTCCCAGAGGAACACCAGAAGTCGACAACGTCAAAGGATCCATCACACGGCAGGATCCAAGATGTTTGATGTGATGTAGAGTGAGCTGTATGTTCAAAGTTAAACTAATTTTACGTTTATTGATTGTTTAATTTTTAAAATAACAAATTTTTTATTCTTCTAATTCTTTCAAAGAAATGGAGGCTTGGCGGAGAACCGTCAAACGGACTATGGGGAGTTGTTCACATACACCCATAGACACCGTGGTGGGACAACGACCTCGAGGCGGTAGAGGAGATGATAGTAAGTTGTTTAATATAGTTAATTTAATATATTTAAATTGAATTAAATTGTTTGATTAATGTTTTATGAAATGTGTGCGCCGGGGGCGATGCGAGAGCGGTGAGTGTCGCAGACCCAGGAGTCCCAGGGGTTTGTGGATCCTGCGACCCCATTAAAAGCTGTCGTGGGCCCAATCGAGCATCCTGCTAGCGTTACTTAGCGCCAGGCTTAGCATGGTCTAGGGCAAGACCGCTACCTCTGAGGCCGAAACCTCCGACTCAAGAAGACCGATAATAAAGGGGGTTCAAGCAATGATTGCTGGAAAGGTTGCCAAACAAGTTACTGCATAGGTTGACGCTAAGACTCAGGAGCTTTCTAGGCGGATGTACAACCAGGCCGATAGTTGGTACACTCATCAGAGGGAGAGCTAGGATGCTTTTGCCGGTGCCTTGATGGAGATATTTCCTGATAGGCGGTTTCAGAAAGCAGAGCTTAATCACCAAGAGGGGGTGAATTGGGGATTTTAAAATTCTTTTCTAAGTGCTCGTTTTCGAACACTAAAACAGAGCTAGACAGTATAGGGAAGAAGAGAAAGACACAAGGATTTATACTGGTTCAGTCCAACCTTTGACCTACGTCCAGTCCCCAGACTCTCTGAAATTTTCACTATCTCAATTGATTACACACTCTGTAACTCAAGAGTAATACTCTCACTAGAATTTACTCCCCCTTACAAGTTGCAATCAATATCTCAATCTCCAAGTCCCCTGACTTCAGATACTTACAATAAATAATTTACAATCAATGAACTCTCTCTAAGAGTGGATAAATATGAACACTGAAGATCAATGTATCAAAAGATACTTTACAAGTGAAAACTGAAAGAGTAGTTGGTAAACTTGAATGCAATTCGTTTTTAGCAGATTGGTTGTTGAGAAGAATTGAATGCAGCTCTATTTATACCAAGAGAGCATTAAATGATCGTTGTAATCTTCAATATAATCGTTGCCTTCATTAGACAAAGATTAGGTTAAGCTTTGGTCTTCTTTTCTCCTATTCTTTGGTTAATCCAGTTGCACAGATGTTTGTGCTTGACTTCTTGACTTTTCATCCGTTGGAAGAGCAGGTACTGGATGTGGAAAAGAAACATTAAACCCTTTGCAACGTGTGTAGAATGATTGTCCAAAAGGATGCAAATTTTCTGCACTTTGCATTTAATGTGCTGACATCACTTTTTGCTTTAGTTCAAATCTTCATTTAATATCCTCTAAATCATCTAAAACTCACTAACAAAGTGGTTAAACATAGCTGGGAATATTAATGAATGATAATGAGAAGTATTATTATCAAACAAGAAGATTTCACAAATTCGTCAGATTTGATTTTCAAACTCTGCGACACAAATTCGAGTTTGTGTATCGAACTCGAGTTTGTCACTATGCACTAATAGCAAAACTCGAGTTTCCTTCTTACGAGAGGAACGTCGCAATTTGAGCTTTGGACCATAGTTTTGAATGGAACTCAAAACTCGAGTTTCCATTTCCAAACTCAAATTTTGGACTTTTAATACGAAATATGAGTTTTACTACAAAACATCAAACTGGAGTTTTCAAAACATTGAAAAAGAGCAAAGCTCTCGGCTTGGCCAAAACTTGAGTTTTCAAAGCTTAACTCGAGTTTTCGTTTAAGTATGAAAACCTTGATAAATCTATACCAAGTCAAAACTGGAGTTTTCTATGAAAACTGGAGTTTCCAAAAATCGAGTAAAACTTGAAAACTCTCGCAAGTGTAAACTCGAGTTTCCAAACCAAAAATCGAGTTTTCTCAAAACTTTGGAAAACTTAGAAAACTCATGGCAAACTAAAAACTAGAGTTTTCATAGGTCCAAAAAGTTGAAGACTCTTCGTATGACCAAAACTCGAGTTTCCAAATGAAAACTGAGTTTTGTCTTCTTCGAGAAAATATTGAAGAGTCTCTGTATGATGAAAACTCGAGTTCGTCTCAATGTGAAAAACTTAAGTGCTCTCTGTATGGTCAAAACTCGAGTTTCCCAGTGGAAACTGGAGTTTTGCTTAGTTCATTAAAACTGAGCTACTCTTTGTCAAATCAAAACTCGAGTTTGTCTTTGACAATAAGTTTTTCAACTTACCAAAGACAAACTTCAACATGTGTTTGCAATTGTTAGTTATCATCAAAACACATAGAGAACTAATAGTTTCCACCTCCCCCCACCTCTCCCTACGTTCGGATGACAAGGGAGTTATTACCTCTAGTCATGTGCACGTTGATCTTGCCCCCTAAGACAGCCCCTAAGATAGGATCTGATTATCAAGCTCTTGATACTTAGTTTTTATTTTTATTTGTAGACACATTTTTGTACGTAAAATGGTTATTATCTTTTTATTTTATTTGGTTTTTTAACAATTTTATTTCTTTAAATTTTTTGTTATCTTTTATTTTAGTTGGTTTTTGATATTGGAGTACTATTTTAATACTTATATTAACTTATATTAGTTTATTAATGTTGCTTATAATATATAACAATTGTTATTGAAAAATATATTTAGTGAAATAAATATATTATTGTTAAATAAATAATGGAATAAATATTAAGTGAATAAAAATAAATTTATTTAAATTTAAAATAGTTAAATTTGAGATTTGTAGCGGTTTAAATATATAAACCGCTACTAAAGTATGACATTCCAAATTGAAAACATAAAAACTGCCACTTTTTTAAATGGTCAAATTATTGTAGCTGTTAAATGGAAATTAACCTCTACTAATTTGAATTTCAAACGGAATAAAAGACTGCCAACATTTGTTGCGGTTACTATCATAAACCGCACAAATGTCCAACGGCCTACATTTTGTAGCGGTTAAGGTAGCGGTGTAAAAACTGCTACACAACTCTGGTGAGATTTGATTCAATTTGAATTGGAAAGTTGTAGTAGTTAGTGAAGCTGTTCTATAACCGCTACAAATGTTAATTTATATTTCTAGCGATTAATGTAACAGTTTTTGAACCGCTACAACTCATGCAATGTTTCATTTAAGGGTGAGATGCTGTGAGTTAAATTAAACATTCTCTCTTCATCTATATTCTATCCTAGCTTTGTTACTATTCTCTCGCATATTGAACAGGATCGAAAACTTTCATAGATTTAGCTTTCTCTCGCGCTAGCATAATGGCAAGATTGTGTGTATGTGTGTTCAATGCAAGTTTATGAAGTAGCATACACGAGAAATTGCTATATAACATCTGCTTTTGAAGCCTTTCTTGAAAGAATACACATTCTGGGGAGTTCATGGTGAGAAACATGGTATGAGATATGGGGAGCATCTTCTCGAAGCTCACAAGTAGCAAATCAATTAGAGCAAGATGATCCGGTTAATGAAGCTGTTCGCGATGCTTTTGGTTTTCATGACGACAACTTCACTGTAGAAGTTATGGGTGCAGAACCGGTTTTCTTCAGGAATGATGCAGCTTAGGAATTTTTCAGCCTCATGGATGAAAGTGATTGTCCTTTGTATCAAGCTTGTCGCAAAAACTCCAAATTATTTTTCTTGATCAAATTGTGCCATATCAAGTGCTTGTGTGGGATCACTGATAAGACAATGTCGATGTTGCTGGAATTACTAAGAGATACTTTCCCTGACACGGACATTCTCACAACTTTCTACAAGGCCAATAAGATAATTAACAGATTAGGCTTGAACTACGAAAAAATAGATGCATGCCCAAACGATTGTATGCTTTATTGGGGAGAGGATTCTCGTAGGGAAACTTGTAAGAAGTGTCTCATTTCAAGGTTCAAGACAGTTCGAAAGAGGAAAAAGCATAAGAAGAAACCAACAAAGATTTTCAATTACTTTCCTTTAAAACCTCGCTTACAAAGATTGTTTATGTCATCTAAGATAGCTAAGCATATGAGGTGGCATGAAGCTGACAAGAACGAAGATGGTAAACTCAGACATCCACAAGATGTTGAAGTACGGAAAGTGTTCGAATCAAACTTGCCAAATTTCTCGACGGACCCTAAAAATGTTTGTCTTGCTTTGGCGACCAACTGTTTTAATCCGTTTGGGAATCTTAGCACAAGCTATAGTATATGGCCAATTGTCTTAATACCCTACAAGTTGCCCCTTGGATGTGTATGCAACAAAGCTCCTTCATTATGTCTATGATCATTCCAGCCAAAAAGGCACCAGGAAATGACATCGTTGTGTATCTCCAACCTCTTATTGCAGAGTTGGTGGAGTTGTGGAATGTAGGCGTTGAAACGTATGACGCCCACAAGAAGACACTGTTCAAATTGCATGCGGCCTTGATATGGATGATAAGTAACTTTCCCGGCATGGGAACATTATCCGAGTGGAATGTGCATATTGCCCTTCCGTGTCTAGCTTGCAATTTTGACCCTGACTCAGTGCGCCTTCCCCATAATCATAAGTGGTGCTTCATGGGTCATCATAGGTTTCTCAATGGTACACACAAGTTTAGGTTGCAACACAGTCATTTCAATGGACAACAGGAAAAAAGAGGACCTCCTCAGAATTTATCCGGTCACAGACATCCTCTAAAATTGATAGCAAGGTCCAAAGAGAATTCTTGCATTGGTTTACAAGGAGAATACTGAATGACCACAACCTGTACTCATCAGAATTTAGAGCTCTCACACTCAGCCCGCTTGACCATGCCCAAAGATTTACGGTATACAATGTCAATGGTTTCAAGTTTTTCACCATTTCACAAGATTAGGGACTGCTAACCTAAAACTATGATGTTTATGGCATGTTTAGGACAAGGAGTTATGCGAGCAACAGTGACAGGAACATGCAGTTTGGTGACATCCTGTATTATAGAAAACTGCTTGATGTGGTCAAAATAAAGTACCAATGTCATTTCACTGTGACGCTGTTCAAGTGTTTATGGGCAAATACGACAATGTCCCGGCTGGGACTCACGACTGACGACTTAGGCATCACATCAGTGAATTTCTTCCTGCCTATTCACACTGGTCAATCTGAAGATGATGAGTATTCTTGCCTCAAAGGCACATCAAGTTTATTATGTCATTGATGAGAGGCTCAAGAATTGGAATATGGTGGTTCACTTAAATCCTTGGGACCTGTACTACATGAGCGATGGTGATAACGTCACCTACGGGAGTGAACCGTTCCAACCCGCCAGTTTCAAAAACTTCTTCCAGACGGCGATGACAATTTACCTACAGTTTGGTGTGTTTTTTAAGATACACTTTATGAAACAATAACATTTAACTAAAATTTAATATGTTTAAATATATTGAACTCACAAGTAACATTTTCTCCATGCTTTTTTTTGCGGATGGCGATGAAGATTAAGATAAAAAATTATGCTTACAAATTAATCTGTAATCTTCTATTTTTTAAAAAAAACAAACTATAATAGACTTTGTAGCGGTTTGCAAATTGCTACAAAATAAACCCAACCACTACAAACATTGTCAACTTAAGGATTCCGGAGGTTTCACAAAGGTAGCTTTAGCAACGAACCCAAGAAGTCTATCATCTGTTATAAATGTGAAAAGCCAAGACACATCAAATCAAAATGTCCTCAACTGAAGAGCAAGGAGAATGTTAAAAAGAAATTTAATAAGTTCAGAAAGAAGACTTATGTTTCAGCTATATGGGGAGTTAATTCTTCTGATAAAGAAGGTGAAGGAGAAGAGATAGCCAACATATGTCTCGTGGCTCAAGAAGAACTTGAGAATGAAGAGGTAAACGATTCTAAACCATCTTTTGATGAACTTCTATTTGAATATAATTCTCTTCATTATGAATTTCAAAAACTTGTTAAAGAGCTTATTTCCTCAAAAAGAAAAGTTAAGACTTGAGCAATGAATTCAAGATGTCCTTCCTCCAATTTGTGAAAACTGTTTGGCTTTGGAGAAAAAGAACATTTATGTCAACAAAAATCTTGAGAAATTCACTCAAGGTAGTGAAATGCTCAATGTGATTTTGAAACAACAAAGATTTACAAATGACAAATCAGGAATTCGTTATAGTCCTAATCTTGACAAAAGTAAAAGGAAGAAGAAAACTGGAGAAAGAACATAATTGAATTATTTTCAAAAATCCATATATTCTTCAAATCCTTTTTCTCATTGCAACTATTGCAACCGGAAGGGTTATAACACTTCTTCTTGTTTTCATTGAAAAGAAAGAAAGGTTAAGCCTGTAGGAAATTATAGATGGGTGCCTGATGAGTACTATTTATGTCATGTTTTCCCTATACTATGTGACTGTTTTGAGAGTTGAATATGAGCCTAAAAGCATGTTATCTAAGCAAATATGTCATAATTCACGCATGTAGGGAAATATAGGATACATCTCATAAGTTACAACAAATGCATAAATATCATGTACATGTGCATAAGAAGAAGGCAAGCTTAAGGGTTTATTATGAACGCACATAGCACTTTCGATACAATGCTATAGCATCAGGTCAGCCATATCAAATTGCAATACAATGCAACTCATATGCTATAATAAAGTAAAGAAAGCAATGTTGTGCACCATATGTTCTAACTTTTGCTCGAGGCTTTTTCAGGAATTAAGTGCAGGTTGATGGACAGACGTTAGTTCACGATTAGATTGTCAACAGATTGGAATATAAGATGTGGAGGATCGAAGATTTAGATTTGGATAATCCACAGAATCAGTAGAAGCAATCTATCGATTTGGAAAGTTAGATCAGTTGGATCTGACAGATTTGGAAAGGCTCAGCTCTCTGACCTTACACCACAAGTAACCTAGCTATAAAAGGAAAGGATAGCTAACCATAAAAGTGGTCAAGTCATGGAGAGCCAAAGAACATTCCTATTCGGCTAGGCTCAAAAGAAGAGGGAGAGAAGCACTAAGCATGAGAACTCCAGGAGAACCCAATTCCTTTCTTGTAGTGAGACGGAGACAAGAAGACGTGGAGTTGTCAAGTGACAGGCCTCTCCTACGCCGTCGAAACCCTCGCCAAGATTTCTATTTTTCTTTTATTAATTTTAGTTAATATTTTGTCATAGGCTATTCTGTTGTGGTCTGTTTAGTGATTCCCTCGTCAGTCATAAACTAAACCTCTTGTGGTCGAGTGAGGATGAATTCTTGAGTGTAGAATGAACCCAGTTGCTAGTACTTAATTTCATAAATTCAGTTTGTTTATCAGTATTCTTAATTTCAGTTGGTTAGCAGGAGCTAAGGGCTAGATCAGTGGCCTCAGCTTACGAAAGGGAGTTGAGGTTAGACATCTGATAAGCAGTGTTTGCTGGGCAAGCTGGTGCAAGGTTTGACCTATTATTATAGGCTTCAGGCATGGGTCTACCGCTTATAACCTTAAACACCTTGATTTGAAAAGATAACCTTAATTAGAAAATCATCATAGACATATGGGAAAAGTATAGCTTTGGTTGTATGTATAGGATGCGGAAGCTTCTGTATAACGTAGTGGTGGGTTAACTGGATAACATTGTGAAAGGAAGCTATGTTGTAGTATTGCGGAAGCTATGCAGCATAATTGCTATAGCAATGCATTAAGGCAACTGGGGGATTAATGCACTTAGGATGAAATATGATGCTCAGCTATCTTTTACTGATATCTTCTTACGACTACGATCCTTGTTATTTTATGTCTTATTAGTTATAATCACAAAAATCCCAACTCAATCATATTTATTTTACTTTCTTTACACAACTGTTCACGTGAATCTGTGTCATCATCAGTATCTCAGTCTCTGTGGATCGATACTCTACTCACTCTTTATTACTTGTTCGACTGGTTCACTTATACCAGTTGCTCTTCCAATGGATTTAATTCAAGGGAATTCAACCATAAACTTCTGTGCACCTGGATTAACTGAAGATTAGAGAGAGAAGTGACCAACTGCTACATTGATCAATCTAAAGGTCATTTAATGCTCTCTTCATATATAAGGAGTTGCATTCAAGTATTCTCAATAACCAATCTGCAGAAAACAGAAAAGCTTTCAAGTTTCAACTACTTCTTGTGTTTTCTACTTGTAAAGTATTTGTTGATACTCTTGTACCTCAGTATTCATTATTATCTACTCTGAGAGAGTTTCATTTTTTTGAAATCGTGGGACTTGGAGATTGGGTATATCAATTTACAACTTGTAAAGGAGAGTGTATCCTAGTGAGAGGATAACTTTCGAATGTAGAGTGCGTAACTGATTCTGACTGATAGTGAAAATCCCAAAGTGTACAGGGACTAGACGTAGGTCAAGAGTTAAGACCGAACCAGTATAAATTTGTTGCGTCTTGCTATTCCTTCATCTCCCCTGTTATGCTCTGTTTTTGTGTTCAATTTCAGAGCGTTTGAAAAAGAATTTTTAAAATCCCCAATTCAAACCCCTCTTGGTGATTTGCTCTGCTTTCAACTCTCACCCTCTTCCTCCATAAAAAGCCTCCCCTCTCATCACTCTCCCTCACCCAAACCGGATTCACCTTCCTCTGTTGCCATTCCTACCTTAGACCCATCTGTAGTTTATGCTATTCAGTCCATCCAGTCTATACCACCCTCCTCTCCTTCCTCTAATCCTTCCATCCCTATTTGGCCTGATGACAAAGGGGGAGAGAAGTAGAGAGGAGTTGTAGACTGTATATTGTGTAGTTAATTATTTTTGTATTTCATTATGCTAAGTATTTCATTTCATTTACTAGCTTGTTCCTATTGCCTATTTCTCATGTACTTTGCTTTTGAAATGAATATATTTTGCTTCTTTGAAGTGTTTAATTATATATTGATCTCTTACAATGTGAAAGAAACTTTCAAAAATTTTACAAGCGTTGTCATCATCAAAAAGGGGGAGAATGTTAGTTCTTTATGTTTTGATGATAACTGACAACTGTAAAAGAAATGGACTTAATGATTCAAGTCACTTAAGTGTATGTTTGATAGCACTTAGGTGAGTAACTTCTTTTCAATCAAATCGTGAATCAAAGAATGTTTTAATGTGTCTGTCATAGACACACTCGAGTCAAGGTTGAAGGACTCGAATCAAGTGCTTTAAAACTTCAATCAAAATATCTTTCAGTGAGTTAACCTTAGTTAACTCGAGTTAAAACCTTACAAATTGTTTTTAAATGAAATGCATCAACTCAAGTTGACTGTGTATGACTTGAGTTGCCCTTTTGTAAGGACTTAAACTTATTTTTTCCAAATCTTAATTTCCGCTTTCAAATGTTTTTTTTCAACAATCAAAAGATTTGACTCAAGTTAATTATGATTCACTCGTTAGAGTAGGCACTTTTGCACTCAAATCATCATTTGTTCAAATCACTTTTCATAAGTATTTTTCAAACATAATTTGACAACTCGAATTATAATACTGTTGACTCAAATCATCCGTTAGATTCATCACTTAAAGACTCAAGTGTCTTTTTGTTTGAGGCATTTTCAAAAATAACTCGAAGTCATTTGTTTGTAAACAAATGCTATTGACTCGATTTAGAAAGACATGACTCGAGTGACCAACTTCAAGTGAGTATTTTAGACTCAAGCTAACTTCTACTTAAACTCTTTTTCAAATACATCTCGAAGTCACTGTTTGTGAAACATATATTTAGACTCGAATGTAAAAGTTTTGACTCGAGTGAGTGACTCAAGTCAATATATGTGTTTGCCTCGAGTCATCCTTTGCTAATTGATTTCTTCTGTTCAAATCTTATGTTTCAATCATTTCACTCGAGTACAGAAAGAACCAACTCGAGTTATTAACTAGAGTTAGTTAACAATTAACTCAGTCATATATTCTGATTATGTAAATCACCATGTTCGTAAAGTTAAGATCATTGATTGTGATTTCATATCTTCTCGTCATCACTCATTATTGTTCCTAACTATCTTTAAATAGTATATTAATGAGTTTGAGATGATCATGCAGGTGATCAACATAGAAATCTCAAAAAGCATTAGAACTGTCCGAAGCATTAAATGTTGTTGCAAAAAATGAGACGTAAACTCGGCAACCATTCTCTGAACAATCAAAAAGATGTTCCTGCTATTCCCATTCCATATTAAATGTTGTATCACAATGGGCAAAAGGAATGAAGGAATAACAAGCGATAGAATAACGATGACTATTCTCATAATCGAAGTGTGTGAGTAACGAACGAGTTCAACAATCTAGCGAGTATATTTACTACTCACAACGTATTTATTGAAGCTTCTTAACGATCATAAATTCCAACCACCAAATATAAGTTGAAGCATTCAATTCGATTTAACTACCAAAACATAATACGCTCAAACGAATTTATTGCATCTACTGTTTCATTCATACTGTGTAATATCTTCGGATATTTTTGTACTTCAGTGATTCTTAATCTATTCTATAAGAGGGTTATTTTCTGATCAACATTTCTGTAAGAAACTCAAGGTAGAGAGACCTTGAGAGTGGGCGTATTGATTACAACTTGTGAGGGGGAATGAATCCTACAAAGAGGATTACTCGAGAGCTACAGAGTGTGTAATGAATTGAAAGAGTTAGTGAAAAAGCCAAAGTGTCTGAGGGACTAGACGTAGGTCAAGAGTATAAATCGAACCAGTATAAATCTCTTGTGTCTATTATTCTTCCTTTTACTACTCTGTTTTTAGTTGTCAGGGTTATTCAAAAAAGTTTTTAAATAACCCAATTTACCCACCTCTTAGGTAATCTTCTGCCTTTCACATCAGAAATCACACAACAACCAGTGATCAAACTCATTGCCTTTATCCTTGAGTGAATACAAAGATAAAGTTAAATTATCACTTTTTAAAAGCCATTGTCGCATTGGTATGAGTGTTAGGAGTGCAATCCATATTCAAGAGTCTTCATTGCATCCTGCAAGAAGTTCAGCTGTCAATCCAAATTGCATAAGATAGGTATAGGTGGGGATGATTAAGACTAAAAGAAAGTGTTGTCCACGCCTTGAAGACATTGTACACTAATTTCTTCTTCATCTTTTCTTCTTGTACTCCTCAGACATTGTGCATTCATATAGTCATTTCCCTTAAATAATATTTGTTGGAAAATAGCCTAATCCACCCTTGATGGATTGGGCCCAAGCCCAAAGCATTGGGGTCAAAGCTTAAATAATATAAAATCTTAGGTGGATATATGTGGTATTTCCCAATCATTATGAGTCATATTATTTAACATTAAATATGACTCTATGAGTGATATTGCTTTACCGATACTATATGTCTCTCTATAGTAAAATATGTTGTCTCTTTGAGGAAATGATATGTTAGTAGAAAGGAAGAGGTACGTAGAACACAATAAATAGGCATAAAGGGTTCAATTGTGAATCACTTAAATAGAGATATTCAAACTCACTGATTCCTTTTCCCTATGCTATAACTCTCTCTTCATGTTTTTGGTGTATTTGCTTTGCGTCATAATTGCTTCCATAAGTGTGATCTGATTTGTGTTGGCATTAGAGATAAATGGTCACACTCCAGGTATGCCAATATCTTACATGATATCAGAGAAAATAGGTTTTTCCTTGAGGCAATTTCTGTTATTTGTTTATGTTACTTTGTCATAGAAGTCTTTCTGTGTGTGGTGTATGTCTATCTCTACCTTGTCTCATTCTGAACAAAAATAGTGTCAAAATATGTTCTTATTGCTCTATGTGTGTTTTTTGTCTTCTTTGATTTATGATATATCAAAATTTCTCCATGCATATAATACACAGACCCTAATATATTATTTCAAAAAATATGCTCCAATTTTCCTCCTTCTTGAATGTTTCCATTTTGAAAGAATTAAGCATGTTTTTGTTCTATGCTTTATCATTGTATGTATATATTCGTAGACATAGGAAGAGTATCTTATAGAACCCTAGAATAAAAGAACATAGAAAGAGAAGACAGTATATGAAAAGAAAAATGATATAGATTGGTTTCTAAGATGTGTTGTTTTAAAAATCAAACATTTAGGCTTTTAAATAGTTTTATTGCATAGAGCTTGAAAAAATGAAGAAAATGACACCAAGAACACTTGAAATAGACGTCAGTGAGAAGACAAATGAGATATGTTTCATGTCCAATGATTTCGACTCTTAGCTCTAGATGGGTCATATATGACTTGGTGGAAGGTCAAAGCAAGACCTCATGTTCCAAAATAACATCATTTTGGTTCTAGGGCATCTCCTTCTTTAATGAGATATGACATTTTTTCACGTTATTTTTCTATTAAAAAATAGGAAAAAGCATTGTGTCGTAATGCCATGTGGCACATGGGACCACGTGGCTTCTCCATTTGACAAGTGGAGGTCACAATCCAACAGAGCACCACATGTAGAATTCGATGATCCAGCGTGTGTCACCAAGAGCACCCCCGTTTATGGTGTGTAGGTGACACACACTAGTGACTTAAGTGGGTCTCATCCTTTTTTTTTTCTTTTTTTTTCCTTCTTAAGGTGTATGCGCATGGGTGACATGTTGGATGAAGGCCCGGATTGTTTTGAAAACTCACTAAATTTGAGATCTTTAATATGATATGATATATGCTTATTTTAGACACTAACATAAAGATGGAATATCACCAAGAAGAGGGGTGATTGGGTGATTTAAAATTTTCCCAAAAAGCTCTAGAACTCACTCGAAAAACAAAGTTAAACAGAGAGTAAGAGAAAAGAATGAACACAAGAAATTTATACTTGGGTTTGATCCAAATTCTTGACCTACGTCCAATCCCCAGACACTCTGGGATTTCACTATCTGAGAACTTGATTACACACTCTGTAACTCATGAGTAATTCTCTCACTAGAACTTACTCCCCCTTACAAGATGTCATCAAATAAACCCAGTCTCAAAGGTTCCACAACCTTGAGATTAATACAAGATGAATAAGTTTAAAAACTCTCAAAAGAGAAAATAGATAAACACTGGAGATTATCAATATCCGAAGATATTGCTTAAGAGTATAAAATAGTAAATGCTAAAATCTCGAATTGAATGCGCAGTGTTTCGGTAGTTGGAGAATTAAATGCTTCTGACTTTTATAGATGTCTTCATTAATGACCATTGAAGTCCTTGAAAGAGCCATTGTGAGTAATGAATATTGACGTTGAAGAATGTTAACTCAGTCTCTTCGTATTCTCCAAATGTTCACTGTTGACCTTCCTTATTCCATTTGTCTGTTGAGACTCAGCAATAAGTGAACAATGGAAATGGCCGAAAAGCTTTATGAATGCTCGTAGGATTATTTTCCAAAACGGTGTTTCATATCTCCTTTACATTAAATGCTCGACACATATTTGCCTTATTGCAATATGATGTTAATCCATATCAAAACCATCTGAAACTCATTAACAAACTGATTAAACATAGTTAGGAATAATAGTGAGTGATGATATGAAGTAGATAAAATAATCTTAAGAGATTTAAGAAGTTTAGACATGGTGATTTGTAAACAGAGGTTAGATTGACTCAAGTTAAACTGATGAGGCTCGAGTCAGGAGTTCATTTCCTTTCACAAGATTATTTGAAAGATAAAGCACAGACTCGAGTTAGCTAAGGTCTGCTCGAGTTTAGGACAAACTCGAGTTACCAAATCCAGGCTTGAGTTCATCTTCCTTTGAAAATAAATGTTGAGGATGATTCTGTGAAGATATAACTTGAGGCTCTTAAACTACGCTCAAGTCTACATCCAAACTTGAGTCTTGTAAGACTAGCTCGAGTATGAAACCATTTTCATAAGAGGTTATCAAGAGACATTTTAAAAAAGGTTTGAAAACTTCTCCTAACTTGAGTCACTAAGTGGTGGCTTGAGTTATAAAGATATTTTTGAATATAACAATTAAATCCCAGGCTTAAGTCACTGATCACTGACTCGAGGCCTTTAACCTTGTATTTTGAAAAGTCTTTTGAGTTCACAAAGATTCACTAGAGTCACCAGGAATTGGCTTGAGTTTACATCGTGTCTCGAGTCACTAATGTATGGCTCGAGTCAAGAAAGCATTTTGGCTCAAATCATACAAGGCGTGGCTCGAGTTTGACAACCCAAACTTGAGTCAATTTGACAATAGCCGTGACAATATGCTCTGATTCAATTTTAATCAAGTTAAAAACATTTGGGCTTGAATCAGAGACCATACTAAGTTTACAATTGCCAGTTATCATCAAAACACATAGAGAACTAACACAACAAAGATACATACATACATACATACATACATACATACATACATACATACATACATACATACATACATACATATATATATGACGTTTTAAGTTTGTTTATTAATTTTAAATGCATTTGTGTGTGTGTGTGTGTGTGTGTGTGTGTGTGTGTGTGTGTGTGTGTGTGTGTGTGTGTGTGTGTGTGTCTATATATGACGTTTTAAGTTTGTTTATTAATTTTTAAATGCATTTTGAAACTTCTAAAATTTATTTATTGGTTTTCAATGGCTTTTTATTATGTTTAAATGTAAAATTCATGTATTGTAGATAGACTTATTGTCTTACTTCTTTTATGATGAAGCATGTTTTAGTTAATATTGACTAATTATTCAATATAATGTTATATGTTTTTAATAAGTGAGAGCTTTTTGGAGATTATGCTTCTAAAAGTTAGAATTGTTTTTTAAAAGTACTTATATATAATTCCCCGACAGAATTTAGTGACATTGCCAATATTTATAGGATGGGAGATACAAATGTATGCTCCTGATCATGAATTTAGTAGAATTTAGTAGTGTTATTATTTTTTTGTTAGGAATAATATAAGTACATGACATTTTATATTGTGTTGTACTATATATTATCGATGATATGTTTCAATGGTTCTATTTCCTTAGAGAGACATACTTAAATGTGGAATAGATTTATCACAAAATCAAAAATTACAACTAAGAATATCATCCCTAAGTTAAATAAAGAGGAGGTGACAATTGGGATATCTCGCATCAAAAGGTGCAAATATGTTGGAGCAACAAGAACAGACATGCATTGCTTACATTCTATGGAACCCAAGTTTGTAGCATCACTACAAAAAAGCATCGAAATTGCCACGGAATTAGCCACGGAATTTATTCCGTGGCTAAGTTGGGACGCATTTGCCATGGAAATTCTGTGGCAAAAAACACACGGAATTTGCCACGGAAAGGCGTGGCAAATTATCCACAGAATATTTCCGTGTCAGAGTCCGTCGGTTTTGCTTATTGGAGACGAAAATTTCAGACACAAATGATCCGTGGCTATTGTTTCTATGGCTAAAATCACAGGGCATCAATTAATTAGAAGGAATCTGTTTGGCCGAGTCATTTGAAGCATTTGGAGAAAACCCTAGAAAACCTGGAGCCCTAGCTATCATTCGACGATCGCTGCTCCTTACGCGCGGCAGGGTCATTTCTCACATTCGATTGGGAGATTCGTCGGCTCAAGCTATCTACCGATTCGCTCCTTATGGTTTCGGTTACCGTGGCGCCTTTCCTGAAAAATTTGGTCGATCGCTGCTCCTTCCCATCATGGGTCATTTCTCACATTCGACCGAGATTCGTCGGCTCAAGCTATCTACCGATTCGCTCCTTATGGTTTCGGTTCTACGGCGCCTTTTCTGAAAAAATTTGGTTTTGCTCTTCTACCGATTCGCTGATATCCTAAAACCAAAATAGGTTTTCTTCACGCAATAGCGGTAAGCGCCGCTGCTCCTAATTCTTTTATTTAGCCTTTTTACCTAGAGTTCTTAAATACTGGAACGAATGCCCGAAGATGGAATAATTGCTTCAATGTTTTCCCATATGAGCTCTCTGCATTTGTTCATCTTATGCAGTTTGTTCATACTCGGGGTGACTCGAGTGCCTTCCTTAGGAGTAGAGTGCCCATCTATGTTGAATTGAGAAAAGCGCTCTTTTACGGAGAAAGGAGGCTTTCCCTTATCATTCTCATTCTCGACCTTGGAAATCCTGATTGGATTGGTGAAGGCGCTACCTCGCCGAATCAAGTATTCAAGCACAACAATTTCTCCAGTTTCATCCTGCGGCTTAATATTTATGGGAGTACCTTCTTCTTTCATTTTTCCTATCTTCGTTTTGCTTGGTCCTTTGTTTTGATAAGTCGATCTTCAGATTGTTCTGTTTTGTTGTATATCTTATATGTTTTGTATATATGTAGCTTAATCAGTCTTATGAAATACCGATGCTTAGAAATTGAGCCATATATGCATAGTTTGAAGATGTTTGAAGATTTTACATCTTTATGAATTATAGATGGCTTGCATCCATTGTGCAGATAATCCAACCCTGAGCCAAAATTTATATCAAATAAAAGTAATATCCTTGTTTCACGGATGAAATTAAATCTAAAACCATTGATGTAATATGCACAACAAATTGAATTAGAGAGGCCAGATAATTATTTGAAAGCTTGGGGGGCACTATATGTTTCATGCGGATAATACACCTAACATGTCTAGCTAAAGGTAACATTACAAAGAAGTGGACCTACTTTACTCAACTAGTTTTGTTTTCTATATGTCCAAATGGACAATGAGGGGTAGTGTTTCTGATAAGGCCATAGTGGTTTAGCTAGTGCTAAGTAGTTGAGGGTGGTGATGGAGGAAAATATTTGTTAAAAAAGCCTTGAGAGAAAGTTAGGTTTTGATGAGTTGAACATCTGTAACACATTAACAGGTGGTGGTACGACCCTCCTCTTTATCTGATGAATAGCACCTCTACACAAAGATTTAAAAAGCTTAAGGAGAAAAAAAAAAGAGTGAGAGAGACCGTATATAATATAAAGAAACTGGCTTTGTTTTGGTCATCTTCTTTTTTCCTTTTGGTTTTAATTTGGATGGTGCTAGCTTAGTTGGTAGGAAAGGCTTTTCTTAGCCAAGATTGTGACTTGCAACTAGCAATGCCTTCACGTGCGATTGCCTTGGATCTTTTCTCTCTCGAAAAACTACCAAGTCCCAGATTTTTAATATACATCCGACCGGCTTGAACTTTTCTCATCTACATTCTTACCAAATTTCTTGAAGCTTGATCTAGGAAGAGGTCCTTATTAATTTATCCCCTTTTGTAATTAATCCCATTAATGCTATCCCTTTATGAAAAAACCAGCATTAATATTATGCATACACCTAGCTATAATCATCATCATAAATCGTGCTTCTATATCCATAAATTAGATTATGTAGTTTATAGTTCTAAAATCAATTATGTTTATTGCTAAATGCTTTATTTTTTTTAAGGTGCCTTACAAATTGTGAGCCATAAAAAGTCGTGGCATCCAGCTCAATATTTCACAATGGAGTGACTTTCCATTTTTTGTTTACAGCTTTCCACCAATATTTGTTGGCTACAAGAACTGGGAAAAAAAGGTATGCGTTCTAACTTTTTCCACCCACCTAATTCCCAGTATTAATTATTTAAAGTTATGGTAATATAATTAATTTAAAGAAAAGTAAAATCCAAGGGTAAAATAAGGACTTGTTTCTTTCTTGTTTTAAATTTCGCCCTTTTCTTCTGAAAAGAATATATTCTCAGGGCATTTGTTTCAGATATATAATATCTTGAATCCTTTGAAAATGTAATCCTAAAATCTTTAGATTTTGCTCATAAGTAGGTACCCATATAGTAAACACTAACTTTGAAATCTATTCCCAACAATCTCATGTATATGCCCATAGTTGATAAGGATAGTAAGAGAGTTCAAATCAATACCATAATTTAAATTTTCTAATAAATTAATTAAATGCTATTAAATGCTTCTATTGGTACATGTAAATTAGTTAAAAATGACTTATTTTTAAATGGGGTTAGATGCAAATTGGCCAATTAAATATTACTTTAGGAGTACTTTCAAAGACAAAAAGTATTAAGTAGACCATAACAACAACAAAAATAATTAAAAAGTGAAAAATATCGCAATGCTATTAGAATTAAAGTAATGGCCTTTTAAATAAAGGGTTAATTTTTGAATGGACCACAGGTACCAATAAACAATTAAAAGTGGGTAACTAGCACAATCAACAATTTAAAATAGGTAAGTAGCAAAATGACATTAAAATCAAGCTAACAAATCGTTTGGTATTAGGTTGATCTTCAATAGATCTATTTACTGAAGTCGTTTGTTTTCCCCTTCTCACACTTACCTGTTATTCTTGCTTTTCAGGACCTTATTTAGGAGCAGCCTGTTATCATAGCATATTACATCCAGGACTCGTATAACATTTTGAATTGGAGAGATTATATTGATCCGCTTACTTGCTAATTAGCAGAGGTAAAATACAAATGAGGATTAACATTTTGATCTCGATTGATCTTTGAAGTTTCTCTTTAGACAAGATACCTAAAATTTAATTCTATTATATTCTATTTGAGTCACGGTTGCCATTGTGATTTCTGTTGTCATAAACTTGAACTATAGCTATTTGGAAAGTTGCTAAATTATTTTGTTCCTGTGATAACAAGAACTAGTTGCTAAATTATCTAGTAATAGGGAACCTTGGTTTGAGAGTAATGATTAAATTGTTGCGAACTTGTCACATTTGCTGATGAGAGTAATGATTAAATCTAATATCATGTTGGACCTAGGACCCTCTTAAGAATATTTGAGTTGAATTTGCTGAAAGTTTCAAACTGCTGCACTTTAATTCTTAATCAAGTGTCTTCGCTGAATTTGATGTGTTCTTTGGCCCTGTATTTGAAGTTTTTACTTGGAGTGTGATATCCTTGCATTATCGAGAGTTAGCCTTCTTATATGTGAAATGATTGTTAAAGTATGACTCTAATGCATTAATTGTGTGTTACTTTGTGAAATAAACTTGGAAAATTTGAGTATAATGTTATGAAATTCAATTGTCAAAGTTCCTGTTTTCATTGTTTGCATAATTCCTTTGTTTGTTTGTGTTTTATGGCTGGGATCTTCTTTTTGATTTTATTCCGAATTAGAAAAAAATATTCAATCAAATCCGATTGTTGGTTTTATGGAGAAAAATAAATTTATATGATTGAATTTCAAGAGTTTAATTATTTAAAATTAAATTATATATAATATTGAACATATATATTCTTTCAAGAATACTAAATACGGAAACTACTAATTTTATAGGATCTTTTAATTGCTTACTAATTGGTTAGAATTTATATTTTTAGTCTATTAAAACAATTCATAAAAATCTTACTTAGTAAAGTAAATTGAATTATCAAGTTGGTCGCATTGGAAATTATAATTTCTAAGTCAGTTTTGAAGGATAGGACTAATATTAAGTCCCTTGTATCTGTTACATCATGTTCTCCAATCACACATGACTATGTGTCCTTTTTTTATATATAAGGGCTTATATTTATAATTTAAAAAAGAGACACATGGTCGATTTGCACTAGTGGTATTGTCTTTGTTAGTGACTTATTGGGAGTGGTTTGGGCTTTTTAGTTGTATTGTCTTGGTATAAAGTTCTTTTGTTAGCTTAAAATCTGTTTTAAGCATGAGGTAACCACATTTGGTTTTGCTTTGTTATCTAGAAAAAAATCTTAGTGTTTTAAATATGCAAGTTCTACTTCGGCCCAAGAAAGCGCTTATTTAATATTGATTTCGATTAATAGAGTTATTTTCCTTTTTACATTGTTACGTTTATACAAAGTTATTAATTTTTGAATGTAAAATGATTAAAACAAATTCTCTTGTTGCATGCATGAGCTTTATTTTATACTAGAGATAATAAATAATTTGTTTTAGTTATGCATTACAATGTGACTTTTACTAGAGATAATTTTTGTTAAATTCATGTTTGAGATAGTTTTAAATTTTGATGCTTCTAATTGGTTAATCATAGATATAGCGAGCTTTCCTTCAAATAGCTTCAACCTAAAATAGAGTTCATGTTTCATAGAATGGACGTCCTAACATCGAAGATGGATGTATAATAGAATTAATCCGAGTACTAAATGGGTGACAAGAGAGTTCGAGCAAGGTGTTGATGGGTTTCTTGCATACGTATATCAATCACCTTATTCTCAAAAATGGGGAGAGCTTAGGTGTCCATGTGTGAAATGTAAAAGTAGGTATTATCTACTTTTTGATGAGGTGAAGGTGCACCTTTATAGTAAGGGTTTCATGCCGGACTATTATGTATGGACTAGTCATGGTGAAAGACGAGTAGAAAATCATCCGTCTATGTCTCCAATAGCAGGTGACCTACATGCCTCCCATAGGGCACTTGGAAACCATTTAAGTCAATATGAGATGATGGTGATGGATGCAGCTGGGCTGAGTTTTAGGGATAACTATAATGAGGGTGTTCACGAGATGCCAAATACTAATGCAAGAGAATTTTATGACATGTTACGTGCCGTGTTGGTTCTCGAAGAGATTTTGATGATTGCCAACAATTGTAAACGAAGAATGAGGATTTGCTCTCAGATGTTGGAAAACCCCTCGAGTGAGAGCAAACCTCGAGGTTTCGGGAAAACCTCGAGGTTTGGTCTTATGAGGGAAGTGTCAAGGTTGTGCATTCTAACTTAAGAAAACTTGGTTTCACAAATATATGTGAAACCTCGAGGTTTATTGAGAAACCTCGAGGTTTTGATCTTCCGAGAAAACCCGGTTTCACACCAAGTTGTGAAACCTCGAGGTTTACTTCTAAACCTCGAGGTTATGCCTTGGCGCCAAACTAAGGATTTTAAAATCATATGTGAAACCTCGAGTATTATCGAAACCTCCGGTTTCGGCTTCCAGAGCTAATGTTTTTCAGCGAATTGAAAACCTCGAGGTTTCCATAGAAACCTCCGTGTTTGTGTTTTGGGTCAAAACAAACAACCTTGTCATTTGGCCAAAACCTCGAGTGTTTCCTAAAACCTCAAGTATTGTGGCAACCCGAGAGCAAATGAACCTGCACTCATCTTAAAACCTCGAGGTTCCTTGAGAAACCTCCAGGTTTGGTTTCATAGCATCTTTGTTGGGTTTCACACATAACGTGAAACCTCGAGGTTCCTAGACAAACCTCGAGGTTTGAGGTAAACCCAAGGAACCTTCGTGATTGGAACATTATAAACCTCCGGGTTTAATGATAAACCTCCGTGTTTGTGGTTTTTGATGTAAAAATGTGTTCAAGCTTAAATGAGCAAACCTCGAGGTTTATGAACAAACCTCCGTGTTTTACGGACGTTGTTTGAAATTCGAACTTAATGATTTTGCTATACCTTCGTGTTTGATCTCAATGCTTTCCATGATTATTCCTTATTGGTACTAGATATATTTAATCATCTTTTTAGTAAGTTTCAGCAGATCAAGGAAGTTTTACGAAGGTTTAAAGCAAAAGCAAAAGTGATGTCGAACATTAAATGCTCAACCCGAAACTTGCATCCTTTTGGTTAATCCATCTGTACACGGTTGCAGAGCATTAAAGAATGATTTCTACATTAAGCAACATCCTCTCCAACAGATTAATTTGCAGAGAGTCAACTCTGACCATCAAACCAAATGGACTAAGTGAGTTTCGAAAGAGAAGAAGACCTAAGTAAGCTCACAACTTCGTGGATCATCTCCAACGGTCGATTATCAATGCAACGGTCTATTAATGCTTTGTCTAGCTATAAATAGAGCTGCATTCAATTCTTCTCAACAACTACAACAACTGAAAACGCACAAGCATTCAAGTTTCTTAACTACCTTTCAGTTTTCACTTGTATTCGTCTTTTGACATTATAAGCTTCGGTGTTTATTATCATCTACTCTTAGAGAGAGTTTTTATCTCAGAAATCATTTATTGAAAAGAATCACAAGTCAAGGGGACTTGGTGATTTGGGAGTTCATTGATTACAACTTGTAAGGGGGAGTGAGTTCTAGAGAGAGAACTACTCTTTGAGTACATAGTGTGTAATCTTTGTGATAGTGAAAAACCCCGCAGAGTCCGGGACCGGATGTAGGTCAAGTTGTTAAGACCGAACCAGTATAAATTCTCTGTGTTCAGCTATTCTTCTTTCTACTCTGTTCATCTCTGTTTTTGTTATCTAAAAACAGAGCAGATTTCCAAAGTTTTTAAAATACCCAATTCACCCCCCTCTTGGGTATATAGCTCCACTTTCATGCCGCACAACAACCGTTGTGGGAAGGTTATGAAGAATCTCAAATTTCAACAACGTTGCGTTATTAAGTATTAAGGCATCAACTAACATGTCTCAAAGATGCCTTTAATTTAGTATCCCAACTCATGGTAAGGACACAACCTAAAGACACCTTAATGCTTCCAGACTTGTACCAAACGAAGAAGTTTGTGGCGAAGCTAGGTCTAGATTACAAAAAGATTGATTGTTGTATGAATGGGTGTATGTTGTATAATAAAGACGATGCGGATGCCACTCAATGTAAGTTTTGTAGTGAGGATAGATATTCTTCTAACAATTCTCATGCAAGGAAAAAGAAAGTTGCAAGGAAGCAGTTGTTTTTCTTACCTCTCATTCCAAGGTTGCAAAGATTATATGCTTCTGAAAAAAAACGGCAAAGGAAATGAGATGGCACTATGAGAATCGGCGAGGTCCCAATGTTCTCTCTCACCCGTCTGATGGTGAAGCATGGAAAGTTTTTGATAAAACATATCCAGACTTTGCATATGATCCAAGAAATGTGAGGCTTGGGTTGTGTGCGGATGGGTTTACGCCATTTGGGCAATCTGGGAGGCAATATTCTTGTTGGCCTGTGATAGTTACTCCTTATAATCTACCACCCGAGATATGCATGACAAGGGAATATATGTTCTGACGTTGATCATCCCCGGTCCTAATAATCCAAAAGGAAAAATAGATGTATATTTGCAACCATTGATAGATGAACTAAAGTTATTGTGGGGTGAAGGGGTGTCAACATATGATGCCTCTTTGAGACAAAACTTTCCTTTGCGTGCTGCACTAATGTGGACAATCAATGACTTTCCAAATTTTATTGTATGTTGTCTCGGTTGGATGACAATGGGGAGACTATCCTGTCCTATATGTATGGAGAAGTCAAAAGCGTTCCAATTGAAACATGGGCGAAAAACATGTTTCTTTGATTGTCATCGGCAATTCCTTCCCATTGACCACCAATTCCGGAATAATAAAACATCCTTCTTCAAGAATAGAATCGACTTATCAGTGCCTCCACCCCAGTTAAGCGGAGAAGCATATTGGCAAAGAGTTAAATATCTGCCAAAGGTCTCTGATTATGGAAAAATGTTTCCAATTGAAGGGTATCACAACACTCATCATTGGACAAAACAAAGCATTTTTTGGGAGTTGCCTTGTTGGAAAACTAATCTCATTCGACATAACCTTGATGTCATGCACATTGAGAAAAATGTCTTTGAAAATTTGTTTCATACTGTGATGGACACAAAGGGGAAAACGAAAGATAATGTACAAGATCGAATGGACGTGAAAGAGTATTGTCGACGAAAAGCTGACAAACTTGTTGAAATAAGAGGGAGAATGGTGAAACCGGTTGCAAAGTATACGTTGAATGTAGAACAAAAACGACATATTTTTCAATGGGTGAAGAACTTGAAACTCCCCGATGGATATGCATCTAATCTATCCCGATGTGTGGACATGTAGAAGGCAAAGTTGTATGGAATGAAGAGTCATAATTGCCATGTGTTCATGCAACGCTTGCTTCCTATTGCCTTTGCGACCCTACCTGAAAATGTCTTCAATCCTATAATTGAGCTTAGTCAATTCTTTACACATTTGTGTTCAACAACACTGCTGAGTGATCAACTGGATCAGTTAGAGAAAATATTGTAGTCACACTGTGCAAATTGGAGAAAGTCTTTCCCCCAGGCTTCTTTGACTCAATGGAGCATTTGCCCATTCACCTTCCTTATGAAGCAAAGGTTGGAGGGCCCGTACAATATAGATGGATGTATCCATTTGAAAGGTAATAAATATTTTTTATGTCGGCATAATAAATATAAGACAACAATATTAAATACTCTAACAATGGACTTGTCTATATGTAGGTTCCCGTATACCTTGAAACAAAAGGTAGGGAACAAAGCTCGGGTTGAAGCATCTATATGTGAAGCTTATATTGCTTGAAGAGACTTCCATGTTTTGCTCACACTACTTTGAGCCGGTGTTCCACCAAGAATAACAAGACCTATCAGAAATGACGACGGCGGAGAACCAGATTTGCCAACAATTTCAATTTTTAATCATCGAGGAAGACCTTTTGGGGGGTGTAAATCTTGGTTCTTGGGGGATGAAGACGTGAAAATTGCGACCACATTCATTCTAATGAATTGTGATGAGGTCCAACCATATATGAAGTAAGTGACGTTACATTGTCATAGATTAAAACTTACGTCAAATATATGCATGGTTAACACATAACTTGCTATGCGCTTTGTTCGTCCAGACATTAAAGGAAGATAACCCTCGAATTATCAAGGCATGAGATAGAAGCTCAAATCAATGATAGATTTGCATCATGGTTTAAAGATCATGTAAGTATTAAAGTTGTATGGAAAAATTATCTATGACAAATATTATTTAACACCATTGTTATTGATGTTACTTAGGTTGAAAATCCAACCAACAATATTGAGGATTCATTTTTACATGACATTGCTTGGGGACCAAAGAGAAGAGTGAGAACATGGTCTAGGTACTTTGTCAATGGGTACAAGTTTCATATAGCCAAAGTTGCCCTTAATAAATCAACCAACAATAGTGGTGTATGCATCAAGGGAGCTGACTATGCACAAGCAGAATACGACTTCTATGGCATTGTACAAGAGATGGTTGAACTTGAATATACGGGTATCCCTGTGAAGATAGCAGTGTTGTTTAAATGTCACTGGTTTGATCCAACGCCGAACCGTGGTACCAAGGTTCATCCGCATTACAAGATTGTTGAAGTCCATGCTTCACGAAGGTACAATAAGTATGACCCATTTATTTTGGCCCAACAAGCAATGCAAGTATACTACACGCCTTATCCTTGTTGCCAAAAGGAAAATTGGTTATCTCATTATTAAGATTAAGGCTCGTAGCATAATTGACATTCCTGCATTTGAACCAATTGTGGGGCCATTTCAAGTAGATGAACTAGAGGTCATTCTCCCAATAACGTGCATGAGGATGAACTCACTCTACCAATACTTGACACTCCTGCATCTGAAATTCGCTATGAGGATGTAGATATGCCAGCAGATAACATGGAGTATGAAGATGATGAATACCAAGAAGAAGAAGAAGTTGAAGAAGAAGATGATGATGAAGAAGAAGATACAGATGATGAGGGCGAAGCTATTTATGTGGATGAAGGCGATGACGAAGATGGAGACGGGGACGAAGACGAAGACGAAAATATATAAAGTATTAGATTATGTCATTTTGCTGTTATTAAGTTGTTGAATGACTTTGATTGCATTAACTTTTAATTGATTCAGTTTTTTAATCATTCACGTTTGTCATGATTTATTAGGTTATGTTATTTGTTGTTATTAAGTTCTTGAATGACTTTGATTGCATTAACTTTTAATTGATTCCATTTTTTAATCATTCACGTTTGTCATGATTTATTCATTCCTTATTACTAACTGAGCTCTCATAATGAATATGTAGATGTCTTCTTGTGGCTCAAAGCATAATAGCGGCAAATCGAGTATTCCACAATCTCTAATTCCTCAGCCACATCCTAACTTGTCTATTCCTCATGTGGCAACTACTTCTGGTCCATCTATTCCTATTCCTATTCCTAAGGTAGTTAGACCATCTTTATCATTTGGACCATCACCTCAATTGCATGATATAGCTACCGATCCTCTTTATCGCCTCAAATGCATGGATCAGTTGTGAGACCCACAATATCCCCCCAATTCTCGAGATCATAGAACAGACTCTTCACCCATATTACCACCTAGCCCTTCATCATCTCAAGTCCCACCTCCCGACATTCCGTCTCCGGAACAGAATCGTCACACCCTCTTACTCCACAGTGGCGCTAGTGGTGGATTATCACCTAGTGGTCGTGATCCCATGGATGGTCGAATATGGATTTATCCCGTGTCGCAACGTAAGTCGTTAGCAAGATTGATCTATTTTCTATCATAAAGCAAGATATCATAAAGCATTTCATACATTTAAAATGGTATTTTTACAATTATTACTAGGTTCACTCACCTCGCTATTTGCACTTTGTTCGGCAAATCCTTCCTCTCATTCAAGCGAAATTTGACCATCCATGTTATAGTTGGAAAGTTACTCCTAACAGTTATAAGCAAATGTGGTTTGAAGGTCAAGGTAGATATCTAATCATTATATTTGTATTATATTTAATTGTTTCCTTATGATGTTTTTATTTTTTTAACTTTTTTATTTCTCAATTATGCAGAGAAAATATAAATGGCTGCCCCAACATGACGATGACGTGAAAAGAATTTGGAATATAAAATGCCAAGAAATATTAAGAGGAATAATGAAAAGAATCGAAATGACTTTTTTCAAAACCAAGTTAGGCCCAAGTGGATTCCTCATGAAGTCATGAATGAGTTAGAGAGAGTATGGACATCGGAAAAATATTTGAGAATTTGTGAGGTAGGAAAGGCCAATCGAGCGTCTAATAAGGGTGGGACTCAACATAAAGGGGGAGCATTCCTAATTCGAGCATAAAAAGAGGATGGTTAGATTTTATTCTCAATTTATTCAATCATTATTGATTCAAGGCTTCATATAATACATCTTTTAATACCTACAAAGTGAACAGTTGGGAAGGGAGCCTTCGATCTTTGAAGTATTCAAAAAGACTCATTATAATGAGACAATTGGAGAATTTGCGGACCACCGTCGTAAATTTTGCAACTCATGTAAGCATATGTTTCATTTATTTGAACTTCCTGTTCTTCATCCATATTGTAGTTATATTGGTTTCATTGCTTTGAAAATAGGATTGGTCATTCAATAAAGATGAAGAGCATTTCATAGGTCAATGATTTTACCATCATTGAACCATATTTGAGCATTTCATGGAATCATGGATTTCTTGAATGTTGTATATTCTTGGTCATTTGAGCTTCGTGGTACTTTGGTTCTTATTATGTAAAGATATTTTTATTGAAAAGATGGAAATGATATTTAACAATGGTTTCTATAGCATGTACTTCATGTGGATAGGATTTTTATGCTTTATGTATATTCTTGGTCATTTGAGCTTCTGTGGTACTTTGGTTCTTATTATGTAAAGATATTTTTATTGAAAAGATGGAAATGATATTTAACAATGGTTTCTATAGCATGTACTTCATGTGGATAGGATTTTTATGCTTCATGTATATTTTTGGTCATTTGAGCTTTTGTGGTACTTTGGTTCTTATTATGTAAAGATATTTTTAGTGGATCTGCAAGGCAAGGGAAAGTTTCATCCTTATCATGGAATAGTGAGGTCCAACACATTTTAACATCAACATCCTATAATAGAACTTGGTGATCTGGTTGTTGTTTACAAAGATACTTTTCTTTCTACAGAAATCCTTTTCACAGGAAAAATAAACAGAGAAGGTGTAGATATCACCGTCTCAATATTTTTCGTTTCGAATTAAGCATGCCTAAACTCGAGAATTGATTTTTGAAAGTTAATATTCTACAATTCTTGTGTCCCTTTTTGCCTGTCGTTTGGATGATTTCAACTAGGATTTCTTGTTAGGTTTTTATTTTGGTATTGCTTCGCACTGCTATTTTTCCTTCTTGCATTCACTTTCGGAGAGTCCGAACGTCATTTCCAAGGTTTGGAGCACTCTCTTGATAACTTATAATTGAAATAGTGAGATCATTTTTGCGCAATGGGAGGAAAGAGTTTGCTTGGCTAATTTTGTTTCGAATATGAATTATTAAAATTGAGATAAGTATGTGAAGAGGTAATTGTGAATGTAGCTGATTGTTTAGATTGATATATTGTGATAATTGATTGTAAATTGATGTGCTCCATATTTTCTTTTGTAATGTGTTAAAAAAATTATCTTTGGTTGCCTTGCTTGAGTTTACATTGAAAATCTTTGTTTACATTGATCTATTCATTGTCTTTGGGTGCCTTGCTTGATTTTCATTTAGAGTCCAAATAAAAAACTAAATTGATGGTTGGCTGGTTGCTATAAGATTATCATAATTTATATGGATCTGTAGTCTCATATGTTTCTAGTTATGTAGTTCTTTATTGTTTCTGAAATGGTTCATCCTTCTTTATCTGTTTTTCAATCTGTTTTTTTATTTTTGGGTACTTATTTTATGTATTGTTTGCAAGATGAATTTTTGAGACGAAAGGCATCAATCACTTCTGAGAGAGGCAGTGTCCAATCTAATGAAGAAGAACTCAATTTATGGTTAGAAGTTACCGGTGGTAAGACCAAGAAAGGCCGAATCTATGGCCTTGGATCTGAAACTCATCATGTTGTCTCTTCTACCACAACTTCTTCCATCAATTCTTCGTGGGATTTTAACGTTCAAGAAATGCAAACGAAGATGACACAAATGTCGAAAAAATATGACCACCTTGTACAAGAGAATGCACAACTTAAACAATCAACCGATTTAATTATGCAAGAGAATGCTCAACCGAAAGCATCAACCGATTTAATTATGTCGCATTGCAAGGATTGGGGATTCTTACCCACTTTATCTAACCCTCGCTAATCAAGGCGCTCCCCGCCAATGAAGACGCGAGAATGAACATTAACAATTTTTATTGTTTATGATACTTGTGACTCGAGAACATATATTTTCCCTTTTTTAAGTTTTCTTGTACTTTGAACTTGTGTGGTATTTATCTCTATTTAATATATTAGTTATTTGGAATTTGTTTATTTCTCTAGCTATATATGTGTGATTTAATATAATACTTAGAACTTGAGAACATATAGCTAAGAAATTGGTAAAAAAATGGTAAAGGAAAGAACTTGAGAAATTAGTATAGTTTGCCACGGAATTTATGTTTCGTGGCAAATCTTTACCACGTAGTTTTGTGGAAAATTCCATGCCAAATTGAGATTTTTGCCACGGAAATTTCCGTGGTAACTTTCTCGTGGCAAATATCTGTGGGAAATTTCACACGGAAATTTGCCACGGAATATTGCGTGGCAAATTTTGCCACGGAATTTTCCGTGGCCAAGTTACCATGGAAAATTCCGTGGCAAATTTCCGTGTCAAATTTTGCCACGGAAATATATTCCGTGGGTACGAGGCTTTGTCATCAAGCTTTTTCGACGGATTATATTCCGTGGGAAATCCGTGGCAAAATCTATTTGCCACGGAATTCCGTGGCAAAATTCCGTGGCAATTTCGATGCTTTTTTGTAGTGTGCACTACAGTAGTACAAGAGTCTTCATGGTTGAAGAGGGTCATTGATGATCTTGGACTTAGCAATGAGAGTACGAATATCGTATTAGTTCACTGTGATAACACCGCACCCATAGCCAGCCTCGCCTATACTAAAGACCCCAAGGATCTTAGTAAGACCAAGGATCTTAGTAAGACCAAGCATATAGACATTAAGTACAATTTTGTAAACGATTATATGGCACAAAAAATTGTTACTGTACAACACATTTTAACCAAGAGTATGGTTGCTGATCCTCAACCAAACCAATTGCCAAGGAGACATTTGAAAAACATACAAGAGCACTTGGTGTACGCAAAATGTAAAATTGCAAACTTTATGTAATACATTTGTGATTAATTGAAGTACTTATTCATGATTATTGATTTCTTTGCGTGAAAGTATACAATATCTGGTATGTCGTACATGCTTATGAAGTTGGCTCTCTCACACGAGTAACTGCTTTTGACATCCAGGAGGGGTATGCAAAGATGAGACAATCGTGTTCACCAATAAAGCGGTTGGAATGTCGATATGGTAGAAAAGCAACACAAACTATGTCACCTCAACAATAATGTTGTGTGCCGAGATGAGATCCATAAATGTGAATGTAAGTATGGATCGAATCATAGGCATCCACTTCCATGATGCCTAGAGCCAAACAACAAATTCTTAAATATTGATGTCAAAATAGAGTGAAAGAATTTGGGTTTAGATATTAGAAGTGTCTAAACTTAAGAATGTACAGTGTTAATGACAAAATTCAAAACACCATAGGTTTTTTAGTGTAAGAGTGAAATTGTAGAATGCAATTCATATCGCATGTGCTAAAGAACAGAAAATAGGAAGCAAGTAAGAAGATCCTTGCTTAATTTTGGAGAGTCCCCAAAAGTTTTAAATCCTTCCATTGATATCCTTTGACGTTGACAATATCATAGAGGTATACTTTAGGGACTGTTACTTTAGCACATGTCCTACGGTCATGATAAATGCGATTTTTGTTATTATGTTAGGAAAGTGGTTGATGTATATTGAAGTGATATCTAGGTGAAAGGAAAATTACTTGGAATATACACAAATATGCTGGTGTTTGTTACATGTTCCTTATGATATTATTTTAGATAATTTCATAACTTTGAACACTTAGCATAAAAAAAAGGCAATCTGAGTTTTATACTGACACTAAAGGGATTAGATTAGCAATGAGAAAGTGTATATAAGTGAATCAAGGATATTTGAAGCATAATATTAAAGTCAAGCTACACATAGAAGGTTGTCTTGTGCTGACCTCCATGAAGGGGATTTACAGTATAGACACCTATGTATGTATGTATGTATGTATGTATGTATGTATGTATATGTGTGTGTGTGTGTGTGTGTGTGTATACATATATATATGCACATTTCATGCCTACTTGATCATGGTAAAGCACCAAGTAAGAAGGAAGAAAGAGAGACATATCTAATCCACAGTGTGAGTGGGAGATATTGGAAAATAGTCTAATCTACCTTGGTAGATTAGGCCCAAACCCAAAGTATCGGGCTAGAGTATAAATATTATAAAAGCTTGGCTGTATATAAACCGTATTTCCCAATTATTATGAGTCATATTATTTAACAATACAATATAACTCTACAAGTGATATTATTTTACCGATACAATATGCCTCTTTATGGAAAGGATATGTTGTTTATATGAGAAAATGATACATTAGTAAAGAAGAAGGGGTATGTAAAACACTATAAATTGGCGTTAGAGATTCGATTGTAAATCACTTGAACAGTTTAGTGATATTCAAACACACTGATTTCTTTCCCTCCGTATATCTCTATCTTCTTCTTCCTATTTGTGGTGTGTTTGTTGTGCATCATAATCACTTCTGTTACTATGATCCGAATTCGTGTTGTCATTAGAAATAAATGGTCGAACTCCATGTACGCCCAATATTCTTATAATATTTTATACATCTCATGACACAAACACACACATATATATAAACACATACACATGCATGTAGAAAAAGATTATCTTCATTTCATCGTGGCAAGAGCTGAGACTCTTCCATTGAACCTCTTAACATGGAAGTTGAACTCTGACGAGTTTGCCCCAAACTCAAATGTGCTACCATAATTGGATTGGAATACATGAAGAACGCGGGTTCCCTTGGAGATGGCAATTCAATGGAAAGATTACTGAGATATGAAACAATTTGAGCCATCGTTGGCCTATCGTCTGGATTTTGTTGGACGCACAATAACCCAATTTGCACACATTTTCTTGCTTCAGCAGTTTGAGAACAAGATTCTATTAGAAAAGGGTCCAATATTTGTAATGGTGTTCCCTCAATCCACATCTTCCAGACCTTGTCAAATAATTGCATAATCAAATTCACCTTAATTAGTATCTTAACTTGCATGACATTGATATGACAATATGAATCAATAGGAGCAGCAATTAGCATAGGTTTAATACTTACATTGGTTAAGAGGTATGATTCATAGGATCCGGCATTCCTCTTACTGCTTAGCACTTCTAAGATTATAACTCCAAAACTAAATACATCTGACTTTTCAGAAAATTCTCCATTCATTAAATATTCAGGAGCCATATAACCACTGCAAAATTAAACCCAAAAAAAAAAAAAAAAAAAGGAAATATGTCAATGTTACATTAGTATAATATAGAAACATATACTTAGATCGATTTGGGACAAATTAATGATGACATTGGGGAAAACTCATCAAAGAAAGAAATAGGATATATGAAGCAACATGTTCACTTAGTAAATAGATACAATCTCCTTTTGTTTCTCATGCCATTTGTTAATAAAGATAATCAGTTAGAAAGTAAGACATCAATACTTACTATGTCCCAACAATTCTCTTTGTACTTCCTTGGTCTTCGTCTATGGCTATCATTCTTGCCATACCAAAATCTGATATTTTTGGATTCATCTTGTTATCTAAGAGTACATTGCTTAGTTTGAGATCACGATGAATGACTTTAAGGCGAGAATGTTCATGTAGATAAGAAAGTCCCTGTGCAATTCCTCCAATGATTTTGAATCGCTCAGACCAATTGAATAACCTTTGTTTTTCAAAATCTATATAATTAAGTCAAGTAGTTATGAAAATAAGTGTCAATACCAAACTAATTAGAGAAAATCCACTATAGAACTTTAACCATGATATGTAGAAATAAGGTTATAAGTTAGTACCAAATAAGAAGAAATCAATGCTCTTGTTAGGCACATATTCATAGATAAGAATTTTTTCTCGTTCTTCCAAGCAAAATCCCAATAATGTCACTAAATTTCTATGTTGGAGTTTTGCTATAAGCAAAATTTCATTCTTGAATTCTAACATTCCTTGCACTGAACTTCTTGAGAGTCTCTTGACAGCAATTTCACGTCCATCAGGAAGAGTGCCCTGAAAACATAATAGAATTATTATAGTTAGGAATATGATATATAATTAGTTAGTAGTAGTAAGTTTATTATATCACCTTGTAAACAGATCCAAATCCTCCTTTTCCTATTTTGTTCTCCTCAGCAAACTTATTTGTTGCAGCTTCAATTGTAGCCAAGCTGAATTGCAAGGACCTCAGATTTGAACCTTCTTCTCCAACTGGACCAGTATAATTGAATATCAATATAATTAATAAGCATGCTATGGTAAAATATAAGCATTATTTAAGTTTAAAAGTGAAGAAACAATAGACTACAGTTTTCTGTGAGAATAGATTGGCTTGTCTTCCTTCTTTTTCCCCTCAGCAAGTAGAAACCCACCAAACATGAAAGTATCACTAAAACGATGGGGACAATAACGACCTTGACAACAGTTTGTGATCCAGTGCTATCACCTCGTCCTGATTGCATAGTACACCAAACAAACGTGTCACTAGAGTTATTGAGAGCACAAGATAGTTCATATGTGAGCTGATGAAGTATGGAAAAAAAAAACAAAAAAACAAATTAAATTAAGGTGGAGTTATAAATCCACCCTCCCTTGGTGGAGAGATCGCAACTTTCTCTGCTCTTCAAATATCTCCATGTGGCTTCCCACCCTTTTAAATCTGAAGCCTATAAGGTATCTAATCCCAGCCATCCATGTCTTCTTTTTAGATTTTGCGATCAGCAACTAAGATTTTTTTTTAATAGGTTTTTTCATATATATTCTATGATTACCATTTACCAACAAGCAATTGATTGAAATGATAAGCAGACTCAACCACATAAAAAGGAAAACAAAAGTTCAAATCCTAGGAAGTATACTTGTTGGAAGAAGTGAAAATCATTTACGCTTTAAGTCTTGAAAGAGATTATATCCTTGACCCTATAAAAAAAACTACATATTCTATGATATTTTTTAAAATACACCTAAGAGTCTAAATAAACAGCAACTAAATATCCAACAAATGAGAAGAACACAAAGATCTAAAATGCTAATATATTCATCGTCCAAAACTTTCTAACGGATGTATCCAAAAGCTAAAAACTTGTATAATATAATTTTCAGTTCCTTCAGACTAAACTTGTTTATTAATCTTTACAAAATTAAATATTATCCCCTCTAGTCTTTAATATAAACCATATTTACCTAGTTTGATTAGATTAAAAAAGTTAGTTAATATAACATGTATTTTCTATAACAGCCAAGTCATGTTGATTAATTCCCTCTTTTTTTCTCCTTGATTATTGTTAAGGGAGCATAAATAAATAGAGGTAAATTAGAAAATACATATTGACAAGAGAAAAGGGAAAATTGATAGGACTAGTCAAGTACCTTGGGAAGGAGATGGCTGGGATGAAACAGCCGCGTAATCATAGAAGGGTTAGCCCTCATATCTAATATAGCAGCTGGGACTGATAGCCCTACCACCATTCTTTCCGTTACAGCATAGTTCAATTCCTTTGGAAACATCCTCTAAGCAGGACCTGCAATCATGCTCAGACAGATCCGGACTGCACTCAGCAAAAGCATACACATTCCCAGATTGGCTTGTAGTATCGTTGGCTGCTGCAAACTTACGATGAGAGCCTCCTGTTGGTGCTTGCTGCATTACCTTATCCAATAGCACCTGTACATATTGATCCGTGAGTGTGGTTGAATTAGCTTGGTTCCATAAAAAGCTTGGTTCATCAGAGACGTTGTATATTCCAAAGATTGAACGATATGAGTATCGAAACGTGCAATCGTCGTAGTATCCAACTGCGTCCTTCTGATTTGGACAAAGTCGTGGGAGACGGATGGTGACGTTGAGGAGGCAACCACGGCAAGAATCAGGCTTTACATCGGCTCTGCAGAATCCAAGTGCGTGAACTGTGTCAGGGTTTTGGCCATAAGAGGAATTGATGAAGCCATATTCAATATTTGACTCGTCGGAAGTGAAATCGGAAAGAAGGGCATTGAGGTTGGTGTGGTAGGCACTTTTGTCTGTGTAGCTACCTCTTCCTTGGTAACACTTGGACCATAGGAAATTAGGCTGGGCGGTGAGAATAAGAAGGTGAGAAAGGAAAGCCAGCAGAGACAAATAAAGTAGAGGCATTGTGTTGAAGGAATGGTAGAATAATCGAAGCATTTTTGGGCTTTATGCATGTGAGAATTAGACAACTAGGACGTATAAAAATTAAAAAAGATCAGAGTGAAACAAGGGATTCTTATAAAAATAACTTATACTGAACATCATGGGGAGTAGTGGTTGCAGCCTTGCAGGGAAAAGCAATTATACATGCCATGTCCATTGTAAATACACGCAGTCTCCATTTCTTACTCGTTCCACAACTTGCTCTCTCACTCATTCATCCTATATATGCTTAACAAAAATGACCCGACAAGGAAAATCATATATGAATTATACAATTAAATAACGAATAATGATAGTAAGGACTAAAATTGATAGAGGAGCTCCTTATATTGTTCTCCATTTTAAGGACCGTGACGGGAGTGAGATTTACTTTTTTTGATTGATAAATATCTTTCGTGTTTTGTTTGGTGAACATACTGTATCTTTTATGTTTTTTTTAAATGATTAAAATGATAAATCGATCTATATTTCTAGATAAAGAATGAGTCAATGTGTACGAGTGAAATATATCTTCCTCCTTCACGTCCAGAAAGATAAAAATTAAATCTTCCACCTTATTCTATCATACAAAGTGATTTGATTAATAGAGTCATTTTCCACTGACAGGAAATTTATGGAAGTTTCCGGTGGCAAGACTTGCAAGTCAATTTGATTCACATATTATTTTATTGTACACGCAGTCTCCATTTTTGACTTTCCACAACTTTGTTCTCACATCTATCCATTGTTGTCCTTTATATATGCTTAACAAAAATGACCCAAAAAAAGAAAATCATACATTGATTATTGAATTAAATAATGAATGATAATAAATAGTAATAACTAAAATTGGCAGAGGAGCTCATTATATTGTTCACCATAATTTTTATTAAGAAAATCCTACACCCTCCAGTATCAGTATATAAATTAAGAACCGTGATGGATGTGCCATCCTTTTTTTTTCTGTTGATAAGCATCTTTGATGTTTTTTAAATGGATTATAATGATGAATTGATCTATATTTCTAGATCAAGATTCAAGAGTGAGTACAATGTGTACGATTGAATATAACATAAAATGTGAAATAAATCTTCAAAAAAAACAACAACAAAAAATCTTCCTCCTTATTATATCGTACAAAGTGACTTGATAGAGCCATTTTCTACCAACAGAAAATTTGTGGAAGTTTCATGGCAAGATTTGGACCATTCTTTTGTTGAAAATCATATATAAATTGGAAAATAGAATATATGATACCGGGTTGGAATCATATTTTACTTTGAATTACATACAAATTGACTCCATCTGATCAATTTGTTGTTATCTAGCTCGAGTAAACTAGTCAATTTGAATTAGCTTTTTTTTGTTTCTTATTTCGAAGGTAATGCTAATTAAGTGTTCTCTTCTGAGTAATTAACAGCTCGAACTCCTAAAATTTTCTGGCTCAAAATTTTACTGCACTGTTCTCTTATTTTCGTAACCCATAATTTGACATCCCAAAAGTTGGAATCTTCGGCGTCAAACTTACATGTACAAATAACAAAACATGTTGAAACTTGATATGTTTTTTGGCGGAAAAAAATTACATGATATTGTTTCATGGGTAAATAATATAATTTTTAGGCCGTATTTGGTAGAAAGGAAGCCTTTTCTAGGAAGACAGATGCAAGGAGAGAGGAAAACCCAAATTGGGTTTGGTAGGTAATAGAAATGGAAAGCCGGCAGTGATCATTTTCTCCAGTTTAGTAAGAAAGATCAAACATGGAAATGGAAGATAAAAAATTTAAAAGACTATAATAACTCAATATTATCAAATTAAAAAAACAAAACTAAGAATCTTTCCTACAATGTGTGGAAGTAAAATTTTGGACATGTAGTAAACGCATAGAGGGAATGACATTGTCCTCATTCTATTATTATGTTATTTAACTAGAGTAAACTAATCTATTCTTTAAAATGTTTGAATAATTTATGTTTGGTCCTTTTATTTTTTTTTTCAAAATATACATCAAGCTGCATCTTATATTTTGAGATATATATATATATATATATATATGGGTTTATCATTTGTCATGTCACTTGAAGGTTATGTCAAGTCACCCTAAAACTACGTCGTTTTGGGAGTTCATTAATTCCCCTAACTCCATAACGACGTCGTTTTAGGAGTTAGGACGGAATTAATGAATGGTGTTTTGGTATTTTAGTTTTTGTATTTATTACATGAATTTTATCAAAACACCCTTCATTAATTCCCCTAACTCCCAAAACGACATAGTTTTGGAGTGACTTAACATAATCTTATGTCAAGTGACATGACAAACGATAAACTCATATATATATATATATATATATATCAAGTAAAGAAAATGTTCTAGCTAATTCAAAGACTACGCTTATTTTGACTGGGACATGAGTGGCTTGACAAGTTGACATTATTTAATTCTATAATTCATAAATAGTATGATTTTCTTTCTCTGGTGTCATTTTTGCTGAGCATATATATACGATAACAATGGATAGATTTGAGGAACAAGTCAAAAAAAGAGACTGCGTGTGCACAACAGAAATAATAATTGTCTAGTTACGCATGTTTTCCAATCAAGGAATTGTTCCTAGAAAATTCATGAGTGCTGTTTTTTTTTCCACAGCTCGACTTAATTAAGAATTTGAGTTTTCAAACTTGAAATTAATGTTCCCTAGCTCCTCAGTTAAACCATGGCCTATCATTTCACTAGTTGTATTTGCTAATCAACAATAGCTAAGAGATGTGGTTCAACTCTATCGTTATTCCTTCATGCCATTAAGGCCTGTCGTTTCTTTGGCCTTTTTTCTTTCGTTTCTTTGGAATATACATCGTCTCTGATGGATTATTCTCTATATGGAACCCAGCTAATTCAACCACACTCACGGATCACTATGTACAGGTAATATTGGATAAGGTAATGCAGCAAGCACCAACAGGAGGCTCTCATCGTAAGTTTGCAGCAGCCAACGATACCACAAGCCAATCTGGGAATGTGTATGCTTTTGCTCAGTGCAGTCCGGATCTGTCTGAGTGTAACACCCCTAATTCTATGTCCATTATGATATCCAATTATGTTCCTATATCTCTTATTAATCTAGTCAGTGTGTAATTATCAAAGTGATGACGTTTACATATTAGAGAATTAACAACAAAGAGTATGCATAACGTTTGGACGATGAGTAACTGATAAAATATGCCCAGACATATGCTAGTTAATTTTAATTTAATTCCCGGAGGAATAATCGCATGATACCATTTATAATTTGGGAATATTCTGTGTTAATCTTGTTGGAGGATGTTGATTATATAGATATCCCAAATTAATGTCAAATAGTTAATAAATATACAAATCCCAAAATATGAGCATATAAAATTTTCTTAAATATATCCCCTCTTTCGAGGTCTTCATTAGCTACTCCAGCTGCACCACCTTACTTCATGATGCAGAACATTTTCTTGAACCTTTAGGCATAACTAAGATTCAATGATCGGTTGAATCTCAGGGTAACAGTTAATTTCATATTCAAAGTGCAAATCATATATGATAGATATTTCATATATTGCAAAATAAAAGAAAGCATTCAGAAAACACGCCGCAACCAGACTACATAGCACACTACACATGTATCGTTACCGATGAAAGCACACACAAGTGCTACGTGTCCCAAACAAGAATCCTCAGTGCTAGGAAAACAAGCATGTACCATTATCATTTAAAAACAATAATCCACAGCTAGCTGAATAAAACGCATAGACTCGCATATACAAACCTGGCCAAGAATCCACAATACATGAATATACAAGGTATATATGAAAACACAAGGAATCAGAGATTAAGTTACCAACCTCAACTTCGCGTAATTAATTATTAATTCCTAACACTTAAGACTTGGACTTCCTTTAATATCCTAAAGTAAGACCATTATAAATATTAATTTACTATTTATTTTTTAAGGTATCATATTAAATATCATTTTTAAAATATCAAAAGGGTTTTCCTTGTCCCTTTAGTCACTCTTTAATTTATATAGGTTAAGTCTTATATCTTTGATTTTATTGTACTTGATTTCTACACTATTCACATGTCCAACAACTTTGAAAAATCATAATTAAATGCACAAGACTCTAATTGATGTGTTGCAAAATTAATGTGGGTCCCTTAACATGTATATTTTCATGGAAAAATACTCCCAACAGTCAGAAACTTTCGAATTATTCCCAGAATAATATAGTTTCCCAACTATTCAGTCATACTTCCAAAGGCATGAGTCAATTTGAAAAATCCATATATTTTTCTAAAAGACTCAAAAAAATTACATGTTACCCATCAAAATAAATATCTCTCTGTCTACTACATCTCTAAAAAAATTCATGATTTTTAAACATCATTTGATTAAGCAAAAATCACGTACAATCACTACTGTTCAGATTGCACTTCCAGAAACATAGGTTTTCCTCAAAAATCTTTAACTCCTTGTACAGAGCTCTAAAAATTATATATTTTATATCAAAATAAATCTATTTATGTCTAATTCATATCTAAAAATTTTCATGATTTTTAGACATCATTTGATTAGCTAAAAATCACACACAACCACTACTGCCTCCAGAAAACCAAAAGTGGCAGCTTTTTGCAACTTGTAAAATTTTGTTTTTTTATTCCAAAAATCATTTTCCACCATGTTTTCATTCCATTTTTCATTTTGAACACATTGGTGATCTCTAAATCATGAAAATCATTTTGATCCACCATTTTCTTGCTTAGGCCAAAATATAGCTTCAAAACCAAGAAAACCTCTTTTTCATAAATCATAATCTTTATCTTAGTTTAATCTTAGATCTTAGCTTTTTGGTCTTTGATCATGTTAGTTCTCATTTTGGGAAGCATGACCCCTTAGGGTTCCATGACTCTATGTCCTAAGAACAACATGAACAATCCATTTTAACCAAAGAAAACTAAGATCAAGCCCTTTTTAACAACAAACCACAAGAATTGAAATACACAAGATTGGTTAGGATCCTTACCGACTAGCCTTGATCTTTGTGTTTTGTGGTAAACTCTCCTTCCTCTTGGGTCACAAACTTTCGGCCTCTTCATGGTAGAACACCAATGGAAAGTGTTTCATTAAGGTTAGGGTTCTACATAAGGTTAGGAGAAGAAGAGCTACAAAGTTTCAAGAACACTTACCTTTTGTTCTTCAATTTTTCCCTTCTCTCTTTCTCTCTTCTCAAGCAAGGTCAGTGTTTTGATCTAATGTGATATGAAATAAGAGTGTTTGGTGTGTCTTGCAAGAGGAGTGTGTGAGTGTATGAGACTTAATTAGCCAACCACTCTTCACCAACTCTCTCTTTGCTTGCTTTTTGATTCACACATGTGGTAAATGTGGGAAAGGCTTCATCTTTTTCTTCCCTCCTCCTTGCTTGACTGATTTGGGTGGCATGTTGGGCTTGAAAATGATGTCATCTTGATGACATAAGCCCCATGACATAAGCAAGTGCTTAAGTGTCCACCATCTAGACCATCTTGATCATCTTGCCTCCTAGCTTGACGTGTGGCACTTTGACTTGTTGACTTTTATTACAATGTGTGATATATGTTCAAGGGGTCCCTATTGACTTTTCAATGTGTCACCATTTATGTGTCAAAATGTCACATTCTCTTGGTCTTCATGCACTAATTTATCTAAGTGTCAAGCATTCCTTTTTATTGTCAAAATTAACTTAGGAATAATCAATAGATTATCAATGTCACAAGAGATATGAAATTATGGCATTTCATTAAACATTCAATTTCAACATTTTATTGAATATTCGTAATATGCAGGGATTTTTGATAAAGCCTAAATTGGGATATTACATTGAGCATGATTGCAAGTCTTGCTTAGACGATAATGTTTCCAATGGAATTCAACTGTGCTGTAATGGAAAGGATGGTGGTACGGTTATCAATCCCAGCTGTTATATTACATATGAGAGCTCCCTCTTCTATGATTACACCGCCGTTTCAGCCCAGCCATCTCCTCCACCTTCCACCACCAGTATGCCACCGCCGCCCTAAGTTACTTGGCTTGTCCTATCAAAATAATTTTTTCTTTTATTTATTTTATAATGATATGCATGCCACATCATATGCTTTTTTTAGTTAGTTTTTGCTATATATGGACATCATTTATTCTAAAGATTAAATTAAAGAAACGAGTTAAGTATGAAGGAATTGACTATTATTATAAGTTTTTGACTTTTGGATAATGAATATATTAGAATTTTTTCATGTTGTGATATTTTCATTTGTTGAATACAAAACTTTGAAATACTAGAAGGTACTATCTTTGATCCTTAATATAAGATCCACTTTAATGAAGAAATTGAACTATAAAATGGATATCAAGAACGGGAGGGAGTAGTATATTTTCCCTTCCATGTCAACACCATGAATTATCTAGTACATGTGCTTCCAATAAAGAAAGTGACCCGGCCCCCTATTTTGGTGTTTTGTATATAATCAGGAGGAAGTGATAGCACTGGATCACAAACTGTTGTCAAGATCATTCTCCCCCTTATCATTTCAGTGGTACTTATTTGTTTGGTGAGTTGCTATCTGCTAAGGAGAAGAACAACGAAGAGAAGACAATCTATTCTCACAGAAAATTGTAATATGTTGCTTGTTCACTTTTAAATTTAAGAAGATTTATATTTTTACCATAGCATGCTTATGATATTAATATTCACTCATATACTGGTCCAGTTGGAGAAGAAGGTTCATATCTGAGGTCCTTGCAATTTAGCTTGGCTACAATTGAAGCTGCAACAAATAAGTTTCCTGAAGAGAACAAGATAGGAAAAGGAGGATTTGGAGAAGTTTATAAGGTGATATACTAAACTAACTACAAATAACTAATTATATAACATATTTTTTCGAGTGAAAAGTTATATATTATTAAAACGGATATACATAGTGAGAGCTTACAGTTATGATTCTCATAGGACCATACCTCATTCCTAATAACAATAATTCAATTTTGCTTTCAAGGCACTCTTCCTGATGGACGAGAAATTGCTGTCAAGAGACTCTCAAAAAGTTCAGTGCAAGGAACTTCAGAATTCAAGAATGAAATATTGCACATAGCCAAACTCCAACATAGAAATTTAGTAACCTTATTGGGATTTTGCTTGGAAGAACAAGAGAAAATTCTTATTTATGAATATGTGCCTAACAAGAGCATAGATTTCTTCTTATTTGGTATAAACTTCTAACCCCATTTCTACGTGTTTTGGTTAAAGTTCATGCATATCTTCTATATGGATTTTCCCCCAACTAATACTTATTTTCATAATTATTTGACTGACTTGGATAGATTCTGAAAAACAAATATTGTTCAGTTGGCCTGAACGATTCAAAATTATTGGAGGAATTGCACAGGGACTTTCTTACCTACATGAACATTCTCTCCTTAAAGTTATCCATCGCAATCTCAAGCCAAGCAATTTTTTATTAGATAACAAGATGAATCTAAAAATATCAGATTTTGGTATGGTAAAAATGGTTGCTATAGATGAAGAGCAAGGACGTACAAATAGAATTGTTGGGACCTAGTAAGTCTAAAATTATTTTTGTTTCATCATTCCTAATAGGTTATCTTTATTATTAAATTGCATGAGAAACAGAAGGATATTCTTAGAGTTTTCTACGTCAAACATATAGCTTCATCTTAGTATGTTTTATTTAAGAAAAATAAAATAAAACTACTCTAAACCCTAAACCCAAATTCATCCCTTGGAGTTTGTATTTCCATTAGCATGTTTATGATATTGTACTAATACACTTTTTTGTTTTTTTTTTTTTTATAGTGGTTATATAGCTCCTAAATGTATAATGAATGGACAATATTATGAGAAATCCGATGTATTCAGTTTTGGAGTTATAGTTTTAGAAGTGCTTAGTGGGAAGAGGAATGCTCGATCCATTGAATCATACCTATTAACAAATGTAAGTATTAAATCTCTGCTAATTGTTGCTCCTATATGTTGTCTTCATATTGTCATATCTATGTGATGTAAATTCAGATACTAAGATGAATTTGATTATTTATTTAATTATCCGAGAAGGTGTGGAAGCAGTGCAATGAGGGAACACCAATGCAAATATTGGATCCTTTTCTTATGGAATCATGTTCTGAAACTGAAGCAAGAAAATGTGTGCAAATTGGGTTATTGTGCATTCAACAAAATCCAAAAGAGAGGCCAACAATCAGATTGTTTCATATCTCAGTAATCTTTCCATTGAATTGCCATCTCCAAGAGAACCCGCATTCCTCATGCATTCCAATCCAACTATATATTGGTAGCAGATTTGAGTTTGGATCAAACTCATCAGAGTTCAACTTCCAAGTCAGCCCATTCAAATGAAAAGTCTTGGCTCTTGCCAAGATGAAGCTAGGTTCATCTTTTCTTCGTGTGCGTTTATATCTGTCGTAAGATGTATTAACTTTCATTTTGAGAAATGACGATACGTACGCCTTTTGTTGTTTCTTTCCATTAAGTTATTCCTATATTGATTTAAGAAAATTATTTTATATTGCTAATAACTACATTCTTCATGGTTTATTTGTTATATCAAACTTCCTTATCCATAGGCATTTGGAATTATGAGATAGATGAGAAGAAGAAACAATATAAATTATTTTATAAGTACATGTATCATCCTATTGAAAGCAAATTCTATTCAAAACATTATTTTTCCATTTTAGTATTTAAGATATGAAAAATAATTAATTAACTTAGAAGAATCATAATGTTTGGAAAATCTAGATAAAAACCAAAGGGGGAGAGAGAGAGAGAGAATATATATATATATATATACATATATATATATTTATCATTTATCATGTCACTTGACATAACCTTATATCAAGTCACCCCAAAACTACGTCGTTTTGGAAGTTAGAGAAATTAATGAAGGGTATTTTGGTATTTTTGTTTTTGTATTTATTATATAAACTTTACCAAAACACCATTTATTAATTCTCCTAATCCCAAAACGACGTAGTTTTGGGGTGACTTGACATAACTTTATGTCAAGTGACATGACAAACGATGAACCTTATATATATATATTGTTTGGTAAAGTTTGATTAACATAAGCTACGAATTTTTTTAACAAAAACCAATGAACAAATCGTCTTGACATATTTGTGCTCTGATATCATTATTCTGAATTAATATTTGTCATATTCAAATCCCACATACCAAGTGATGTTATATTCAAAGGTGAATCATCCTCCAACCTAAGCGGCACAATCAAGATCTATCTATCAAGGGTTTCGAAAGTACGGTCAGTGCAAGTTTAGGTTTATAGTCCTCCATATAAGATCTTGTTTATTTAGTATAAATTGTACTGCCAATGAGATCTTATATTAAGGATAGGATGTATCTCCTATATACAATATCTTGCTACAAAATTTCCCTTTATTCTGTTTCTTCAGGACCTATATATAATTCCATATGTCAAAAGTTGAAGTCTTTTTTGTATTTTGAGAATTAATTGTAATTTAAAAGCCCTGGTACTCACATTAATATAGGAATTTGGACGAATAGCTAACCACTAAACACCAAAAAGTAAAGAAATTAACTTGGAATTTAAAGGAATAGCTAATGACTGGTAAAACAAAAAAACTATGACGAATTTAATTGCTATTTTGGTTCTTGCATGTGATTATCAAGCAAAAAATATTTTGCTTAAATTGATTGAAGAGGTTGACATACAGCAACAACATTATTAATTCATCCATGACATGAACATAATATATAAATAGGAGAATATTTTGATGAGCAGCATACTCATCACCAATTTGGACCATCTAGATTGACTTTGAACATTCTAGATTTAATTTAATTTAATTTTTTACATTTTAAATAAATTTTATTTTTAACATATGAAAAATTTAAAATAAAGATAATTTTATATAACTATCACTTCTCATAAAAATTTATCATTTAAAAAAACCACAAATAAAAATTTTTAAATTTGGAACATTCATATTAGATTTAAGGGTTAAATACCTTATTTGTCATGGAAGTATTGATAAGGGGCACTTTCGCTCCCGAAAGTTTTTTTGGTATCAAATTTGCCTCAGAAGTATGAAAAAGGTACCAAATTTGCCCAAAACTAACGGAAGGTCAAACGGACACTTGCCACGTCGGATTTTTTTGGGTTAAATACCTAATTTTCCACTGAAGTATTCATAAGGGGGCACTCAGCACCCGGAAGTTTTTTTGGTACCAAATTTGCCCCGGAAGTATAAAAAAGGTAGCAAATTTGCCCAAAACTGACGGAAGGTCCACGTAGGTCGTTAAAATGCCACATGGCTAGGAAATAAACACAATGGAGAGTGAGTCATATATCAGATCATGTAATCACAAAGACCTCATTCATCTATCTCTCTCTTCCCTCTCGCTTTCGGTGGTTCGTGAATTTTCTTCCACTCCTACATCGGCGATGACAATGCCAATGGGACCATGTGAACACCATGGCCCTCCGATGTCACTACTAGAAAATGCACTATTTGCGAGAGAATTTGCGAGGAAAAAATTCCGTCGCAAATTTGGATAAATTAGCGAGGGAACTAGGTTTCCCTCGCAAAATGGTGATTTTTGCGAGGGAAAAATTGTTCCCTAGCAAAATATGACCATTTTGCAAGGGAAACCTAGTTCCTCGCAAAATTGACCGAAATTGGGGAAAATTTCCCGCCAATTTCCCACCATTTTGCGAGGAACAAGGTTTCCCTCGCAAAATGGTCATTTTTTGCGAGGGAAACCTCTTCCCTCAAAAATAGGGAATTGGTGAGAATTTTTCCCCCAATTTTGCGAGGGAACTAGGTTTCCCTAGCAAAAACACTACTACAAAATAAAAAATGTGTGGCATAATTTGCAAGGGAACTAATTTTCCCTCGCAACAATGACTTTTTTTGCGAGGAACTCGGTTTCCCTCGCAAAAGGCACACTTTTGTGAGGGAAGGTTTGTTCCCTCACAAAATTACTTATTTTTGCGAGGGACAAGATTTTTCGAGGGCTTCATCTTCCCAATTAGGGCTTCAATCCACCCCGATCTTAAAATCGTTCAACAGTTAACACCGTCGGTGTCTCTCACCTCTCAGTGTCTCAGCTCTCCGTGTGACCGGTGGCCGTGACACCGTCTCACCGACCACCTTCACCTACTCCGTCGACTGTCATCAAGTTACCCAAGGTGCTGCCGATCTCTTCCCTTTTGGCCTTTCAATTATGGTTTTTTTTTCCACCGTCGATTCATGGAAATGCGAGTATGGTTTTAGAATTTAGATACATGCGGTAACCCCCAACTTCCCTGAATGTTTAATCGGTAAGCCCGAACTTCCCTAGTTAGGCAGATCCAGATTGCCACACAACACACCACTCGCCATCGACGTCGTCGGAAAAAGACTGATTTTTAGGTTTCAAAGCATACGCTGTTGTCTTACCGCTTTGGCTTCTTCGCAGGTTAGGGCATTAAAATCTCTCAAATTCCTAAAGCAATCTTTTCCAAGAATTCTTGCCTTATGGCTATATAAACAAATTGTTTTTTTTTGCTTGGCCATATGTTGACTATTTCGTTTACTTACTGCTTTCCTAAAAATGATTCTACTAGAAGTACAAGTAGTGTTAGCCGCTGATGGTGGATGAATAATTTTTTATGTGTTTGTGATCATTTCATAAATGAATTGAAATCGGCTGTATATTTTTCTGGCTCTAGGTTCATGATACGAATGTGATATCTGTCACATCCCAATTTCGGAAGCGATTTTTTTTTTTTTTTAAAACGGTATCATGATCGAGTAGAGCACCTAAGTAAAAATAGTATTTCAAAAGATATGTATCTCGATAACATCAACTGTATGTTTTGCTACTAACAGGTACAATAGTTCAAATGGTTCTAAATTCAAAATACATTTCAAAAGGGGGCCCGACTAACCATCCTAAGCCTGCTTTGCTTACCCTTTTCTCCGCTCCTGTTCACTCCGGAACCTGAAGCTATGGTAAGAGCTGAGGCTCAAAGTACATTGAACCTCAGGTAACGGTTAACCTCATGTTCAAGTACAATTATGTATGACAGATATTCATAATGTCACAGTAAAATTCACATATACCAAGTAATAACACACCATATACACCTGCATATGAATGTTATTACATGCACACTATTCACGGTGCCACGATGTACCTGGTCGTGTCCTCGCGCTAGGAAAACTTAACGGCGTTATCATGACTATAACCCGTATAAAGCTGTATGTGCACAGTCAATAACTTTTGAAAACAGAATCTCAGTTCAAAAACACATCTCATCACATATAGGTATACAATGAACATCGAGTTAGTGTTACGGTTACAAGACGCGTCCGTACCTTCGTCGGCGTTTGTCGGTACGTTTGACGTCCGAACTGTGATCGTGTTGATCCTATAATGGTAATACCATATTTATTAATTTGTAAGTAATATCCTAAGAGATATCTTGGCCCCTAATGACCATTTTTCCCTTAAAACTTTTATTTTTCACTTTATTCCCTCAAAATTCGTACAACAACGCTGGTATAAATCTGGGCAGCATTTTGTCTAACTTTGAAAAATCATAACTAATTCTACAAAAATCGAAACGAGGATCCGTAAAATTCCTTGGAATCCTTAGGAAGTATATTTTCAAGTAAAAATAGTCACCTTTGCCCAGATTTCACGAATCACTCCCAGGTTTTAAGTTTTGAACCTCTGCCCAGAATTTTTCCAGAATTTCGTAGTCTAACTTTGAGGAATTTTAACTCTCTGTACAAAATTCATTTTGACATGTTCTTGACATTTTTAAAAAGCCCTATATATCTATTTTAACCATGAATTTTCTCAGGATTTTGTGATCATGATTTCAATATGAAATCCTGGCGTTTTCATGGCTGACTTCAGAATTTCCGAAACCGATGAAATTTCGCCAGAACTTCGTTACTTTGATGAATTTCTTCCGGAAATTTTGCCATAACCTCTACTTCATCAATTTTTCGAGATAAAGGCAATTTTAACCATAAAAACATCTAAATAAAATTATCCTACCATATTTAGGATCTAAGCTACCTCTAACTAAGAATTTAAAAGCTAAAACTTAAAGAACTTAAAGCTAGAACTAAAAACTTACCAAGAACTTTGCTCCTTCTTTCTTCAAGGCTCTCACTCTCACTTTCTCTCTATGTTTCAGCTTGTAAGCTTTGTGAATTGGTGAAGAATTATGAAGCTAGGTGCTTGCTATTTATAGGGAAATGTTTGGGCATTTGTGTAATTGTCTTGTTAGTTCTCATTGGTGGATTCCAAATGAAATTGAATTAAACACAATCCCACTACACCCACAGCTCACTCCACCGTCCTCTCTCCCTCTCTCCCCAATATTCAATTTTTCAATTAATGCACCATGTGAACCCATGTGCATTTGTTCCCAAAAATATCTAGGCTTTATTTGACAATTCTATTCTTCTTCCACAATTATGCAAACCGTGTTTCACTTTTTTTTTTTTCTCTTCAATTTTTTGTATTTTAAATCATCTCATATCATCTAGAAGGAAGACTCCCATTGGATGATTTTAATTCACAAGGATTACACTTTATGAAGTTAAATTAAGCCCTTAGGATTTAGCTTTATTAGATTTAATCCAAGCCTCTAATTTATGTTGGAAAAATCCTACTACTATAGATGATATTTGTTCATATATTATGTGCTCTTTAGGATTTATTTATTTGCTTCATCTTCTTTTCTTTAATTTAACCAAGAATTCGCCCCTTCTAAATAAATATTGGGGGATGTTGATTTAATTATGTTATAATCCTTAATATAATGTTTTAGGGGTTATTAAGTCTAATTGTTAATTTATGATAGGTTACAATACTTATTATAATTATTTGAAACTCATTTGATGCTAATCTTACTCCTTTATTAGCCTTTATTTACTAATTATTCTCATGTATTCTTAATTATGACTCTTTAAGTTAATTTATTGATTAATCATAAAAATTACTTTAATCACTTCAATTTTTGCAATTAGTTGTTGCTAATTTTTCTCCAATTGATTTTACCATATCTAGATGTTAAGATATCAATCTAGAATATATTATGATCTCCTATATTAAAATAAATACACCATAATGTTTGGGACCACATATTCACTTATTTTAAATAGGTTTTAACTATCAAAATATTGCATTAAGATAAATAGAAATTTTTGGGTATTACATTTCTCCCCCGTTAAATAAAATTTCTTCCCGAAATTTATTCTATACTAGCTAAGTATCGTGCCATAAACTCGGATATTTCTCTTTCATCTCCTCTTCGTTTCCCATGTTGCCCTTCTTCCTGAGATAAACCTCTCCAGGCCACCTTCACGATTGGAATACTTCTACGTCGAAGCCACTTCTCTCGGCTTTCGAGAATTTGCTCCGGCTCGACCTCGAAAGTGTTATCATGCCGTAACTCGACATTCTCATACTGGATGATATGTTCGTGATCAGGTTGGTATTTCTTCAATTGAGAAACATGGAAAACGTCATGGAGTTTACTCAAGTTCGGGGTAAGGCTAATTGGTACGCGACGGCCCACGTTTTGCCAAGATTTCAAATGGCCCTATGTAACGAGGACTTAGTTTTAGCCTTTTAAGGGTTCTACCGACACCAAGGTTCGGAGATACTTTCGAAACACATGGTCTCCGACTTCGAATTCTAATGGCCTCCTCCTTTTATCGGCGTAGCTCTTACCGTCTACTCTGCAATTTGTTAAGAGTCTCTGCTTGATCAGAGCGATTTGTTCGGAGGTCCTATCAACTATATTTGTCCCAATGAATTCTCGCTCGAGCAATTCCGTCCATATAGGCGATCGACACTTTCGCCCGTACAATGCTTCAAACGGAGCCATCTCGTATGCTCGAATGGTAGCCGTTGTTGTAAGCAAACTCAACTAGGGGCAAATGTTGGTCCCAATGTCCCTTGAAGTCCAATACACACGCTCTAAGCATATCTTCTAGCGTTTGTATTGTCCTTTCAGATTGGCCATCGGTCTGAGGGTGATAAGCCGTACTAGGTCTTAGCTTTGTCCCCATCTCTTTGTGCAATGCCTCCCAGAATCGGGATGTGAATCGCGGGTCCCGATCAGAGACAATGCTCTTAGGTACGCCATGAAGTCTCACGATCTCTTTGATGTAAATCTCTGCGAATCGTTCCGGCGAGTAGTTAATACTGATGGGAAGAAAATGTGCCGACTTAGTCAATCGGTCAACAATTACCCGGATCACATCGTGATTCCTAATCTTAGGTAACCCTACTACTAGATCCATGGTAATGTTCTCCCATTTCCATTCCGGAATTTCTAGTCCTTGAAGAAGACCGGGGTCGTTGATGTTCAGATCTTAACCATTTGACAAGTTAAGCATCGGCCACATACTCGGTTACATCCTTCTTCAACCGGGCCACCAAAACTCGATTTTAAGTTCGGTACATCTTGACCATTCCGGATGTAGAGTGTATCTACTCTTATGGGCCTCATCTAGTATTTTTCGTCGCAAACCTTCATCTTCCGTACGTAGATCCGCTTCTTGTACCTAACCAAACCACTAGGTGATAGGTCAAGGTCTTGAGTCTCGCCACGGGAGAGCGTTTCTCGTCTTTGCAATCGCCCATTCGTCGTGTTTTCGAGCTTCCTCGACTTTATCTCTCAAATCGTACTCTCCTTGACTAACAAGAAGGTTTGCAAGATAGGCGTCATCGGGCGCATTATAGTTCATGCAAATCGATTTGACGGGTTCAAGTCTCGGAAATCTTCAAGTAGCCTCCGTTCTTGGATCATCATGTACGCTGTGTGCACCGTCTTTCTACTGAGGGCATCTGCAACGACATTTGCTTTTCCTGGATGATACTTGATTTCTAGATCATAATCTTTCAATAGCTCCATCCAGCGACGTTGCCTCATGTTAAGTTCCCTCTGATCGTACAGATACTTCAGGCTCTTGTGGTCGCAGAATAGTTCTACGGTCGCACCGTAGAGATAATGCCTCCATATCTTCAAGGCGAACACGATAGCTGCTAATTCTAAATCATGCGTGGGATAGTTTGCTTCGTGAGTCTTCAACTGACGAGAGGCATAAGCTACTACTCTGCCCTGTTGCATCAGGACACATCCCAACCCATGCCCACCGGCGTCACTATAGACTATGTAAGTCTCGCTCGGTTTTGGGATGATCAACACTGGTGCAGTAGTTAGCCTTTCCCTCAGTCTTTGAAAACTCATTTCACAATCCTCGTCCCAAACGAATGGTTGGTTCTTCCTCGTAAGTTTCGTCAATGGTAAGGCAAGACGCAAGAAATTTTGTATGAATCTGCGGTAGTATCCTGCTAGGCCGAGAAAGCTACGTATCTCCCACCGATTCCGGCCTCTTCCGGTCCGAACCGCTTCCACCTTGCTTTGGGATCAACAGCAACGCCGTCGCGTGATATGACATGGCCCAGAAATTTCACTTACGGTAGCCAAAATTCGCACTTACTCGGCCTTCGCGAAAAGTCGTTTATCACGTAGTATGCCTAATACGAGTCGCAGATGTTCTTTGTGCTCCTCTTTGCTTTTAGAATAGATTAGGATATCGTCGATGAATACGACTACAAATTTGTCAAGGTGTTGACGAAAGATTCGATTCATGTAATCCATGAATACAAAGGTGCATTTGTCAATCCGAAGGGCATCACAAGGAATTCGTAATGCCCGTACTGGTTCTAAAGGCTGTTTTAGGAACATCACCGGGCTTTTACTACTCGCTTGGTGGTAGCCTCGAGCGTAAATCGATTTTGGAGAATACACAAGAACCAGATAGTTGATCGAGTAGGTCATCGATCCGGGAAGTGGATATTTGTTTTTGACGATTACTTTGTTCAACTCGCGGTAGTCGATACAAAGTCGCAAGCTTCCGTCTTTCTTCTTCACGAACAACACCGGGCTCCCCACGGTGACACACTGGGTCGGATGAACCCTTCCCTAGTAGCTCTTCAAGCTGCTTTTTCAGTTCTTGCATCTCGTTCGGTGCCATACGATGTGGTGCTTTTGATATTGATCCGATGCCCGGCATCAGGTCAATGGCGAACTCAACCTCTCTTTCAGGGGGTAACTTAGTAAGATCGTCGGAAAATACGTCGAAATTCGTTCACAACGGGAATGTCTTCGAGTGAGGGTTCCGCATCCGCCTTGACCGAGAAGAACACCATATAAGCTTGGAATCCCCGCTTCATGCATCTTTCGCTTCCGCAGAGAGAAGGTTCGGACTGGCATCAACCTTATTCTTACCATGCGAAGGTGAGAACATCATCTGTTTATTACCACAATCGAGGATCGCGTTGTTTGCGATTAGCCAGTCAAGACCGAGAATGACGTCGATGCCATGAAGCGGTAGTCGGATAAGGTCTATGTTGGAATTTCGCCCATTTACTCCCGCAACGCAATTTAGACATGCATCAGAAGCTAAAGATTTTGCGCCAAGTGGCGTAGCTACTATCAAATCGTAAGGTAATCTATAGGCATGCATCCCTAATCGTTGTGCACAGTCATAGGAAATAAAAGAGTGACTGGCACCTGAATCATACAATGCCTGAAGTAGACTCCCATTGAGAGAGATAGTACCTTGGATCATTTCAGGAGATTTTCTGGCCTCTTCGTTCGTCAGGGCAAAAACCCGACCTGGGTTTTGCGGCCTCGCCTCTAAGGCTTTTGAGGGCGGTTCACGCTAATGTGCCGGGCCTCCGGCACTTGTAGCATACGATTTTTCCCTCGCAGTTGGTCCCCGATGGTACCTCTTGCATTTGGGACACGCTTGGGGCGTCGCGTTTGCATCCTTGGGAAGTTCTGCGCCCACGGTGAAACGGCTTCTTGTTCCATCCTTGGTTGTTTCCCCGGGTGCCTTCCTCTTCTCGCGACGAGTTGTTACGTTTGAAGCTGCTACGATTTGGGCCGCCATAAAAGGGTCAGGTCCTTCGCAGCTCTTTCGATTACGCTCGATTCGTCGGCAAGCCTCTACCGCTTGGATTAAGTCGAGAACCGGTGAGACACCGCCTCTCTTTTATATCATATTTCAAGCCATAGATTAGTATGTTCGCCATACTACTTTCGTTATCATCACGTCTCAGGTACGATGAGTATCGGGATAGATTTGTGAAACGTGCGAAGTAGTCATCGAAAGACTCCTCTTGGCCTTGTTGGATGTGAAGGAACTCAGACTCCTTGGTCATCTCGTACGGAAAGCGGGAAGTATTGTTCGTTGAATTTCGCTTGGAAGCTCTCCCACGTAATGCAAGAACGGGCTCGTAAGGTCACCGCAGGTATTTCTCCACCATCGGTCGCATCTCCCTCTAGCTTGTAGATTGCTAGTTGAGCTTTTCGGTCTTCCTCGGACATTCCAAGACCTCAAAGATCTTGTCCGGACGCATCGGCCAATCTTCGGCGGAATCGAACTTACCTCGGAAAGATGGTGGTTTGTGCTTACGGTGGGTCACCCAATGCGAGTGTCCCTAACCTCTCTAATAGGTTGAGGCAGTCTTACCATCGCTCTCCCCCATCGGGGAGGTGACTGAGATCGGTCAGATCTATCGGACGCATTACTTTGTTCGTCTTCTTGCTCGGTGTCATCTCCTTCCCCCTCGTTACTCTTTGTTCTTCCTCATCCCGCTTGTTCCTCATTAAATGTTGTTCCTTCCCCCTTGTTGGTTAGCGAGGAGAGTATCAATGAGTACTCGTTGCTCTTGCATGATTCTCCTCATTTCTTGTAATTCGTTCGGAGGTGGTGGTGGTGGTTCATGCTGATCGAGCTCGTGTATCGGTACTATTCGAGGCTCTCTAATTCTACCTCTCCCTCTGCCTCTGCCTCGGCCTCGGCCTCGGCCTCTGGGAGCACCGGCACCTCTTAAAATTGCCATATTCTAAATTCGGAGGTTAGTAGATGAACACATCAGAAAGCACAGATTCAAACATTGCACACACATGTACACAACATATATATATTGATCACAAATATTTTACATAAGTCTCATAATTCAACCACAAGTCATACATCATAACCCTTTTATCTAACAAGTATTTCATATCTCCTCCAGGTTTTTAGAGGAGTGATCACACACATTTCATTTAGTACTACTAACTACTACTACTCCTTCCACGGCATTCTTGGACTGGTACGGGATTGCCCTCGTTAAACTACATGTTCCAGTATGCGAGGCGTTTGAGGTAAAAGAGACATGAGCATACATCCTCGAGGTTGCCCTCATCTAACATCTCATTGGTTTTAGCTATCCAAAAACGAGTGCGGGAAAATGGTGGAGAGTGGATCTAACCCAATCTCCGGGGGTCTGAGGGTTATAAAAAGAGGAATTCATCCGGTAGTAGTCTTTCACTCATCTTAGGTAAATCAGGTATTTTTCTTGTTCAGTATCTGCAATTTGCTTAGCATGAGCGTAGTCTAATCCTAATGCTTGGGTCAAAATGGTGTTGTCATTTAGGACATAGTCTAAGTCATCGGAGTTGGCATCGAATTGTTTTCAAGAGTTTGGATATCGGGAAATCAAAGTTGTCTCCCTGCGAGGAGTGGTGTGGACTATCGGGATTTGCGGTACGGGAGGATATACTATATTTATGGGTTCCGCGTATATGGGTCATATAGATTGTCGGGGTATTCGAGTCTTTGGGTGGTACTGCTCTTCGGTCTTGGGACAAAGATAGGATCGGGGGCGGGATAATAGGGTTCATTCATAGGTAAGGGATCAAAAGGTAAGTACTGTTCGGTGGTATTCCGGTTCGGTTCATCATCGGGATAGTTAGGCATATAATCGGGGTCTAGATGATGTTCCGGAAAATTTGGCTCGGGTATAAACATCGGAGGTGAATTACTTGGTTCGGGATTCGGTTTGACTCTAAGGTTTCCGGAGCAATTTTGTCCTATGCGCTACGCGCCTCGCATCCCGTAGTAATCTACGTAGGGTTCGTTGTCTATCACTACAACAATATCGGGATTTATCGGTACTTGTTTTCAAAATTTTCTTTGAGATAATGGCTTAGAGCCTAACTTAGCTAATCAACCGATTGGCCGGGTAAGTGTCTATCATGGGAGCCTCACCGTGCTAGGGTGACCGATTGGCGATCCACATAGACTAGCCTTGCCTTCGGCACCAATGGTTTGTTATAACCGAGTCGGGTTCATACCGGATAAAATGCTTTTGGTTGAAAAACCCCGAACTTAACTCCGTTACTCAAACAATCGCGAGCGCCGTAATTATGGAAGGCTCGCCGAGTTCACGGGGCTGATTGCCAACCACAATACTTCTTTCTAGACACCAGACTGTTTAGAGTAGCATAGTTAAATTCGTGCCAGGATGTCTGCTCTGATACCAAAAATGTCACATCCCAATTTCGGAAGCGATTTTTTTTTTTTTTAAAACGGTATCATGATCAGAGTAGAGCACCGGAAGTAAAAATAGTATTTCAAAAGATATGTATCTGATAACATCAACTGTATGTTTTGCTACTAACAGGTACAATAGTTCAAATGGTTCTAAATTCAAAATACATTTCAAAAGGGGGCCCGACCAGTCCATCCTAAGCCCGCTTACCCTTGTCTCCGCTCCTGTTCACTCCGGAACACGAAGCTATGGTAAGAGCGAGGCTCAAAGTACATTGAACCTCGGGTAACGGTTAACCTCATGTTCAAGTACAATTATGTATGACGATATTCATAATGTCACAAGTAAAATTCACATATACCAAGTAATAACACACCATATACACCTGCATATGAATGTTATTACGATGCACTATTCACCGTGCCACGATGTACGGTCGTGTCCTCGGCTAGGAAAACTTAACGGCGTTATCATGACTATAACCCGTATAAAGCTGTATGTGCACAGTCAATAACTTTTGAAAACAGAATCTCAGTTCAAAAACACATCTCATCACATATAGGTATACAATGAACATCGAGTTAGTGTTACGACGCGTCCGTACCTTCGTCGGCGTTTGTCGGTACGTTTGACGTCCGAACTGTGATCGTGTTGATCCTATAATGGTAATACCATATTTATTAATTTGTAAGTAATATCCTAAGAGATATCTTGGCCCCTAATGACCATTTTTCCCTTAAAACTTTTATTTTTCACTTTATTCCCTCAAAATTCGTACAACAACGCTGGTATAAATCTGGGCAGCATTTTGTCTAACTTTGAAAAATCATAACTAATTCTACAAAAATCGAAACGAGGATCCGTAAAATTCCTTGGAATCCTTAGGAAGTATATTTTCAAGTAAAAATAGTCACCTTTGCCCAGATTTCACGAATCACTCCCAGGTTTTAAGTTTTGAACCTCTGCCCAGAATTTTTCCAGAATTTCGTAGTCTAACTTTGAGGAATTTTAACTCTCTGTACAAAATTCATTTTGACATGTTCTTGACATTTTTAAAAAGCCCTATATATCTATTTTAACCATGAATTTTCTCAGGATTTTGTGATCATGATTTCAATATGAAATCCTGGCGTTTTCATGGCTGACTTCAGAATTTCCGAAACCGATGAAATTTCGCGAACTTCGTTACTTTGATGAATTTCTTCCGGAAATTTTGCCATAACCTCTACTTCATCAATTTTTCGAGATAAAGGCAATTTTAACCATAAAAACATCTAAATAAAATTATCCTACCATATTTAGGATCTAAGCTACCTCTAACTAAGAATTTAAAAGCTAAAACTTAAAGAACTTAAAGCTAGAACTAGAAAACTTACCAAGAACTTTGCTCCTTCTTTCTTCAAGGCTCTCACTCTCACTTTCTCTCTATGTTTCAGCTTGTAAGCTTTGTGAATTGGTGAAGAATTATGAAGCTAGGTGCTTGCTATTTATAGGGAAATGTTTGGGCATTTGTGTAATTGTCTTGTTAGTTCTCATTGGTGGATTCCAAATGAAATTGAATTAAACACAATCCCACTACACCCACAGCTCACTCCACCGTCCTCTCTCCCTCTCTCCCCAATATTCAATTTTTCAATTAATGCACCATGTGAACCCATGTGCATTTGTTCCCAAAAATATCTAGGCTTTATTTGACAATTCTATTCTTCTTCCACAATTATGCAAACCGTGTTTCACTTTTTTTTTTCTCTTCAATTTTTTGTATTTTAAATCATCTCATATCATCTAGAAGGAAGACTCCCATTGGATGATTTTAATTCACAAGGATTACACTTTATGAAGTTAAATTAAGCCCTTAGGATTTAGCTTTATTAGATTTAATCCAAGCCTCTAATTTATGTTGGAAAAATCCTACTACTATAGATGATATTTGTTCATATATTATGTGCTCTTTAGGATTTATTTATTTGCTTCATCTTCTTTTCTTTAATTTAACCAAGAATTCGCCCCTTCTAAATAAATATTGGGGGATGTTGATTTAATTATGTTATAATCCTTAATATAATGTTTTAGGGGTTATTAAGTCTAATTGTTAATTTATGATAGGTTACAATACTTATTATAATTATTTGAAACTCATTTGATGCTAATCTTACTCCTTTATTAGCCTTTATTTACTAATTATTCTCATGTATTCTTAATTATGACTCTTTAAGTTAATTTATTGATTAATCATAAAAATTACTTTAATCACTTCAATTTTTGCAATTAGTTGTTGCTAATTTTTCTCCAATTGATTTTACCATATCTAGATGTTAAGATATCAATCTAGAATATATTATGATCTCCTATATTAAAATAAATACACCATAATGTTTGGGACCACATATTCACTTATTTTAAATAGGTTTTAACTATCAAAATATTGCATTAAGATAAATAGAAATTTTTGGGTATTACAATATCATTCTTGGTACCGAACTATATATCAAACTTTTCCCGGTTTAATTTGCTGATTCTTCTTTACAATTTGATTCCCTGGTACACGAAGAGGCTATCCAGTTTATTGATATCAATGGCGGCAAACCATCACTCGCTTCCCTCTTTGCATATTTGTGTGGATGTTTCTTAATTCTAACCTTGTTCTCTGTTTTTTCCAGGGAGTGAAAGAAGAAACATGGGACGCTCTCATTCCTGATGCACTTTTTCTAACCTTGTTCTTTGTTCTTATAGTAATTGAAAACTTTCCCAGGACAAGCAAGCAATGAAATATCCCACATGTTAAATTATCTTTTTATGCTTATGTTGCTCTTGTGGGCATTTCCATGTCTTAACTGAATATTTTTCAGATTTTCCTTTCTGCCCTTGCCTATACAATGAAAACATTTATCAGGTGTTTTCTTTACTTTTATTATATCAAGATATCTCTCATTCAGTCTTAGAAAACTGATTATCTTTTTATTGATATCATGCTAATAAGTCCAAGTAACACATTGCATGTTTTCTGGATGTCAATCACATAAACTTTATCGTGCTAGAATAACACCCATGTTTATAATATTGTTTTGTAATGCAATGTTGCATATGCTTTGACCCGGAAGAACCACCATTTGAAGAATCGGGTAGAATTGCTTGTTTTTTATTTGTTTGTTTGCTTTTATGCACAATTAATGATTCTTCGAGCCTTTTACACTTGAGATTTCGAATTGAGAATGCCACAAGAATTATAAGAATGCCTTGCCTTATAATGTAATCATCTAATAAATTCTGTTTCTATTGAATTTATTCTTCAAGGTACTTTTAACAACTTAACACCATTGCAACTGGAAAGCTTGTCGACGAAGGGATAACTTCAACATTTTAGGCGGTAAATTGAACAAGTTCTTTATGAATCTTTTATTCTTTTTATTCGATCTGAACGAGTTGAGTTTTGGCCTTTGCCTTTGGGTGTTACATTGACATTTATGCTTGGTTTGTGGAATTATGTAAAATCGGACAAATTAAAGGCTATAGGTTCATGCCTTAAGTGAAAGTTAGATGTGCAGTTGAAAAATTGGCACCACAATGTATTTGTCGGCCATGTGTGGGGGTTGAGAGTCATGAATATGAAAATGCCACTTCTTAGCCACTTGAGTGGCTTTTGAATATTGAAAGTATATTTATTACTTGGCTAAGAAAATGAATGGTGCTTGATTTGGATTTTTAGCGGACATATCGAGATAAAATTTTATTTGGGTTGGCCGTGCCTTCTCTAATGCACTCTATATTATCAACTTATAGTTCCATGCTTTTGACTTTTCGCACTACAACGAAAACGAGCCTTTTTTTGCAAGCTGTTTCACGCCTATATGTGTATCCGTTGACCGTAAGTTTGGGTAGGAAGAGAAATTTGTTCATAAGGGTGGAACTTAGAGAAGATGATGGTGATCTTAAATGCTTGACCATTGGAGGTATTGTTTTTCATTTTATTTTTTGGTCTTGTTATTATGCCTTATTTTCTTAACTCGATCTTGATTCCTGTGTGACTATTTTGCCCGGTGGAGTGTGAGAAGCTATCGAGGCATTTTCGTGCCCTTAATGGAGCTGCACTTAATGGAGAAAAATTGTCTATCAAATAAGAAAATTGATGTTAGTCATTTGCTATAGAGCTATGCATTTGATGTTTTGAAAGAAAAGGCATACTTGTAGTTCTTCTTGCGAAAGGGACAGAAAAGATTGTATGCTTTTACTTGGCTTGTAATTTGTAATATTTTGCTTTTGCTATGTAAACTCTTATGATTGTTATAATTTATTTTTATGACATACAAGCCTTTTTATTTTCTAATTTTTAATATTTTTTATGTAATTATTTTATTTTTTCTGATTTTTTGTATTTTTTTTTAAATATATTGGATTTTTGTGAGGGAAGAGGTTTCCCTTCCAAAATGTTGGATTTTGAGAGGGAACATCCTTCCCTCGCAAAATGTGAAAGTTTTGCGAGGGAACATTCTTCCCTCGCAAAATTTGAAAATTGTGGATTTTGCGAGGGAAGAATGTTCCCTCGCAAATTCTGAATTTGTGAGAGAAAAAACATTTTGCGACGAAATTTGGTTTGCGAGGGCTTTTTTTGCAACGGAACTTTTTCCTGCAAATCGGTTTTGCAACGAAAAATAGCTTTTTTGCGAGGAATTTTTCCGCCGCAAAAAACAGTTTTTTTGTAGCGTGTGGGGCTAAGGACTTGCTAGGCGGTGTGGCAAATTCATACCAGATGATTTTATCCCTTAGACCCTTACAATTTCTCGATTCTCAAATCTTCGGGTAATGCCTCTCACTCCCCCCCCCCATTCCCTTATTTTGCTTCTCGAAATTTTACGATTCGGTGAAAATTTTGACAATCGATATGACCATCTCTAACTGGGTTTAGAGTAAAATGGGAATACAAAATTGTTCTAGGAATTATCTCTAACTGATGGCTTTTGCAGATCCAGAGCTAATTCTAACATCCCGTTTGAAATTTTCTTGATCAATTTGATAAGAATGGCTTTTGGTTTCTTGGTTTGGATTCCTATCGTACCTATATTTTTGGGGATTGAAACCAATCAAATCTGAAGTAGAGGAAGGTCACAAACAGAGTTGGCAAGCATTGTTGTGGAAGCTGGCATACCCACCGGTGAAGGAGTGGAAGAAAATTCAGAAGCACGAACCTCCGAAAGCGAGAGGGAAGAGAGAGAGATGAATGACGTGCTGACGTGGTTACATGATCTGGCATATGACTCACCCTCCACTATGTTTCTCTCCTAGCCATGTGGCATTTTAACGACCTATGTGGACCTTCTGTCAGTTTTGGGCAAATTTGGTACCAAAAAAACTTTCGGCTGATGAGTGCCCTTATCAATACTTCGGTGACAAATTAGGTATTTAACCCTAGATTTAAACGGCCTAGATATCATCATAACAATGAGCACTCAATGCTCATCACTATAATAAGCACCAAAATAAGAATCTTTTCACTGGGGCAAGAGTTCACTCCCCCGCATTCCAGCTTACGTAATTGTATTGGAATGCATGAAGAATGATGGTTCCCTTGGAGATGGTAATTATTTCAATGGAAACTGTAAAGTTAGAGAGAAAAGATACCCTAAATCGCTTGATTATTCATGTATACAATAGAGGTATATACACACAAGAGGGGAGCCTCAAAATTAATGGCTCATTATTATAATTGTTTCTCTAATTTTAATCGCAATCCCTGATTTTGTGTGATACTAATTGATTCTAATATTTATATGAATATATTTCCCAACACTCCCCCTCAAGTTGGAACATAAATGTTAATCAAACCCAACTTGTTACAAAGATAATCAACACAAGTCTTATTTAGGGCTTTAGTCAATAGATCACTCATTTGGTTACTAGACCTCATATGCCCTATAGAAATGAAGTTCTCCTTGATCTTATCGCCTATAAAGTGACAGACAATCTGAATGTGTTTCATACATTCATGAAACACATAACTGGAGACTATGTGTAAAGTATCTTTATTATCACATCATAGGTTCACAGGCAATGACATGGCAAATCCAACCTCCTTCATTAACTGGTGAATCCACACAATTTCCTGCACCGATTGAGCCATGGCTCTATACTCGGCTTCTACACTAGACCGAGATGCAACATTCACTACTACATAATTCGTGATATATGATAGTTATTAACTGTCATACATCACTGCTCTGAACCATCATATATGCGAATGCTATATTTGCTCGACAAAGATATATTACAGTTCCAAACCGTGATTTATTCTAAATCTATTATAATGTTTCTAGTATAACAACCATTATGTATTAAAATGTGGTGAGGTCATGTTGTGTGTATCATGATAATAAAATGGGTTCATGTAAACAACCGTTATATATACCGTAATGTTGGCATAATAAATAACGGTCTCAAGTAAACAACCGTTATAAACTCTGTAACATAAATATCGGTGCTTTCAAAATGACCGTTATATAAATTTTAGAATGCATAACGTTTGTTATATCGCAACCGTTATTTATTTGATATAAATGCTAATGGGTTTAATGAAATAATCATCATATATAGTGCATAAATATATAACGTTTTTATATAAGAACCATTAAGTTTTCAGGCAATTTTTTTTTTAAAAAATGTGGAATCTCCTTTCGTATCCCCATGCATGCATACATAACGAAATTGTACACAAATTTGTATATTACACAAGCTCACACATCAAGTACAATTTGGGATGGATCCCACCTTTGTGGCTAGGCTCAATAGAACTCCCTACCGTAAAGGGCTCAAAGGATATGCAACCTCGAGAAGAGTTGATAGAGAAGGAGGGGTTATAATCTATAGTACACCATCTACTCCTTCTCATTAGGTTGCATATATGGTGTTCTATATATCTAATCTATTGTTCTATGAGATTTTATTAGTTCTAGGAGATTTTATCATACTTTTCTAAACTGATTACCATTTCATATACTTTTATTCCAAAAATATTAGTCTTTAAAGCATTTTATTTAATAGCAACTTAGTTTATAGTTAAAAAGGTCAAATCCTTTTTATTGTTTCCTGTCAATCGTTGTACTTATTTCCTAGGGAATTAATAAAAGGTTCCTCTAGAGACGATATGGGATTGCACCGTTGTACTTATTTCCTAGGGAATTAATAAAAGGTTCCTCCAGAGACGATATGGGATTGCACCCTATAATGCAATCGTTGGTTTAATTTTAAAGACGTTACTAAGGCATAAGCCAACACGCTCCTTCAAACTTCTTGTTTAGCCTATTGGCGTATGCCATGACACGCCTCGTATGGTGGTCAATGCCTGCCAACAGTTGTATCAAAGCCTTCATTTCAAGAAGAGAAGGTGGTGGTGGTGGATGAGGGGGTAGTGGCGGTGGAAGAGCTCCCTCGTATGTTAACATTATGGACAAAAGGAGGAGGCCAATAAAGAAAAGTAGTAAGAATCATAAGGAATAGCTGAGTTTAAATAAAGGAAGAACAGATGCTACAAAGGGTTGTGACCTATGAAAAGTGTTGCACGACGGTTGTTTCTAAAGACCGCTATGTTTTGTCTTCATTGATATAAGAGGTTAGAAGTCGAATCATTTAGGGATAAATACCAATTTTGCCACTGAAGTTTTGATTTTGGAGCACCCAGCACCCGAAAGTTTTTTCGGTATCATTTTTGCCCTAGAAGTTTACAAACGTAACAATCTTGCCCATCGGTTGATTTGACCATTGGATTGATCATTTTTTGTATCATTTTTGTCCCAGAAGTTTACAAAAATTTGCTTCTAAAAAAAAATTCGGGGCATATTTGCTCCTTTTTGTAAACTTCTGAGGCAAAAATAACAAAAAAAAGTGCTCCAAAACCAAAACTTCTGTGACAAAAATGGTATTTAACCCAATCATTTATAAGTGTTACATGGCGGTTGATTCGAAAGAACCGTCACTTTTGCCACTAAATAAATTCTAGTTATTAACTACAACCGTTATTTTTATGATTTTGTGAATTCTGCCTCGCAATACATGACCGTGCACATAATTAACCATTACTTGTAAACATCATATAGCCTTGCGCGACCTCCGCCTCGATATATGTAACATCCCAATTTTCGAAAGCATTTTCACAGTATCTTGATCAGAGTAGAGCATCGGAAGTAAATAGTATTGAAAAGTAACTCGATAAACATCCACTCGTAATGTATGTGCTTTTAACAAAGATTACAATTTTTTCCAAATGTCGATATCATAAAGTACATGTCAATAGGACTTTCTCCAGCCGGTTCCTACATCTCGCCGCTTACCCTTGTCTTCGATCCCGCTTTACTCCGGATCCTGGGTTATGGTAAGAGCTAAGGTTCAATACCCATTGAACCTCGGTAACGGTTAACCTCATGTTCATGTACGATTATGTATGACAGTTATCTCATGACATCACAGCTATATTCACATATATAAAAACAAGTAATAACAACACGCCACCGCATATGAATGTTATTACAAACGCACTATTCACCGGTGCCACGATGGCCTATCGTGTCCTCGCGCTAGGAAAACTCAACGGCGTTATCATGACTATAACCCGTATAAAGCTGTACGTGTATGAACAATTCTTTTAAAAACAGAGTCACAGTTTATGAACATATCTATCACATATAGGTATACAGTAAACATCAGAGTTAGTGTTACAGTACGCGTCCGTACCTTCGTCGGCGATTTCGGTACGTCGTTGGTCGGATGGTGATCACGTTTATCCTATAATGGTAATATCGCATTTATTAATTTAAAAATAATATCCTAGAAGATATCCTAGTCCCTAATGACCTTTTTACCCTTGCTGTATTTATTTTTCACCTTATTTCCTCAAAATTCGTAGAACAACGTTGGTGCCAATTTGGCAGATTTCTGTCTAACTTTGAAAAATCATAACTAATTCTAGAAAAATCGAAACGAGGATCCGTAAAATTCCTTGGAATCCTTAGGATGTCTATTTTCAATTAAAAATAATCAATCTTTCCCAGATTACACGAATCACTCCCAGTTTTAAAGTTTTGAGCTTCTGCCCAGAAATTTTCCAGAAATTCGTAGCCCAACTTTGAGAAATTTTATCTCCTTGTACAGAACTCATTTTGACATGTTCTTGACATATTTAAAAAGCCCTATATGTCTATTTTAACCATGAATTTTATCAGAATATTTTGACCATAGTTTCAATATGAAATTCTGGCGTTTTCATCACTGCCTCCAGAAATTCCGAAACCGATGAAATTTCGCCAACTTCGTTACCTTGATGATTTTCTTCCAGAAATTTTGCTATATGAACTCCCCCATCATTTTTTCGAAATAAATCCAATTTTGGCCATAAAAACATGTAAATAAAATTATCCTAGCATATTTAGGATCTAAGCTACTTCTATCTAAGAATTTAAGAACTAAAACTCAAAGAACTCAAAGCTAGAACTAGAAAACTTACCAAGAACCTTGCTACTCCTTCAAGATGCTCCTCACTCTCACTCTCCCTCTATGTTTCAGCTTCTTTGTTTGTGAATTTGTGAGAAAAGATGAAGAGGTTGGGGGTCTATTTATAGGAAAAATTTGAGGACACAAATGGCAATTTAATTTGCCCAAAACTCACCCCATCCATTGGATCATTTTGCACTTTATGAAGCAAAATCCCAGCCTTGCAAGTTTTGGTCGACATGCATGAGCCAATTGGCTAATTAATGAATGCTTCCATTTAATATATAGTCAAATTCTCAAATTGGAGTGTTTGAAATTTTTGATTTCTCTTTCATACTTTATGCTTTATGCTTTATTGAAACTTCACCTCTTCCAAATTTGTGTGTGTCGACATCCCACTCCCCACATAGCCATTTCAATTGCTTTTCATGTAGCAAATCCCTTTGGTTCAAGTGTTCTCATTGGTCTAATTAATTTCACGAGGATTCATCTTTATTAGATCAAAATCTTGGCCTTCTATTTGTTAATTTCTCTCTCTTGAATTTAGGGGCTGATTTAATTAAGCCTAATCATTCCCCTAATTATATGCTTAATTGTCCTTTTATTGCAAATGTCATAGGTTACTTGATTTATTAACTAATCATGAAAATTAGTGCTTAATTAGACAAGTTCAATTCTTCACTTTTATTGTCTTAATCATTTTCAAATATAATTAGCCCCTATTTGATGATCCTAATTTGCCTCTAATCATCTTGAAGAATTACTTAATCACTTTAACTAATGAAGGCTTAATTGCCCATTAATTGTTGCTAATTTCCTTTTAATTGGTCCAAGCATTTGGATAATTCTTTATGGCTTTTTATGAACTAAATATGCTCTAGATATTAATTGAATATTTCATACACTACTTTTTGTCTCTTGATTTATAATTTAGGACTAATAAAATTCCTTAAATTATTGGCTTTAGCTAATAAATAATGGCTTTTATACTTATTTGGGCCTTGGGCCTTTTATTATATTTTAGCCATTATTTAATAATAAATTCCAGTTTTACATTGCTTCACCATTTTTACCATAACTCTTGAACTAGACATCGGATTTGCCTCATTTTTGTCTCATATTTCAGATGATTCAGAGAGCTACAATTGTTATGAAGACATGAAGAGCAAATTCGGACAAGAGGGCGGTTGATTTTGGAGCCGAAGTCATATGTATTTTTGGGCTCGAATTTTGTAATTAAAGCCCATTTTATTTTATTTTCGTTCAGACAAGCCCGGGATTTTGAGCCCCATTTCGTTTTGCCATTTTAGGTTAAGTGAGGCAGCAGCCACAAACACATTCTCATTCACGTTTTTAGATAGTTTTGAATCAAATACGTAAGTTTTATTTTCTCTCATCTCTGTTCTTCCTCCGTTCATCGTGTTCTTCGTGTTCATGATGAACTTCTTCATTTCGTTCGATTTTCGTTCGCATAATCATGACTAGCTAAGCTACCGTGATTGACCCATGGATTGAGGATTCCACTATCCAGAGGACTCGCTCTTAACGGTAACAAATTCGCTTTCGCTTTTGTAATTTCGGATTCGATTTACTTTCGATTGGGTGTTAGATTTAACGCCAGATCGACATTTCCCAAGGACGTAGTTCAACTAGGTTAAAGTATCATTGTACGATCGCATGCAGATACGCCACCGATTCGAATAAATTCTGACGATTGTTCAGCTTGAGGGAATTTCTCTGGCAAATGCGTAGATTTCGGTTTGCCCGAGTCGATCACGAAGTTCTAAGCTTATAACTGCTTTTCGTCCGAGGAAGGGAAGTGGTGGAATTCAAATCCTGGGTTAATCTTCTCGCTTTATCTGTTTAACTGTGTTTACTTCGCTCTGTTATGTTATTTCATTTTTATTCTCTTTGAATCAAAACCCCCAATTTTTTATCGCTTTTATTGTCGTCAATTGAACCGATCATGAATTCGTCTGGGAAACGACCCAGGTTACATTATACCGCAAATCCTTTTCTAACTGGTTATTTTGGGAGATTACGGCAAATCTTTGTCAAAATATGGCGCCGCTGCGGGGAATTTGCATCGGTTTGATTAGTAACAAAGAGTGTAAATAGCTTCGCTTTTTGGTAGTTTAGGTGGTTCTAAAACTGACAGAAATTTTTCTCGACTCAGATCACTCAACCCAGGTCTTATTCACAAGGAATTGGGCATTCTAGAAAGACTCACTCCTAGGGGAGATGAGGTCTCACCTATTTTTGCCAAATTCCATCGTTTAGACCACTTTTTTACCATTTTTTGGTCTCATGAGGATATATCGGGTATTTTAGCAATTGTTTGACTTACTCCGATTGGGCTGATTTTTGGTGAGCAAGGAAAATGTTATTTAGCATAGGACACAGGCTAAAGCGCCGTGGTCTTGAGATATAAGCCAAATTCCATCGCTTTAGACCACTTTTTCAATTTTTGAAGTTTTTTTATTCCATTTTTCGGGTTCCCCAATGGTCTAGAGTTGCCCCGTCCAAGTCCCAAAAATTTTAAAAATCATTTGATAGTGTTTCGGACTTGTTTAGGTCAATTTCTACCATAGGTTTTTGTTTTTGTGTTTGCTTTTGTGTGTCTTAGTGTTTTTCTACTTTATACCACTTTTAGTGGCATTTTCGTAATTCTGATTGGCTAGGTGGCATTTTCGTAATTCTGATTTTTTTTTTGCGATTCTGATTTTCCTTTGTGACTATGCCGCATGAGTACTAGAGCACTATCAATGCAAAGACTTGTTGCCATTTGATCCCGAAATAGAAAGAACAATTCTCACCGCTAGAAGAGTTGTTAGGTTAAGTCGTGGGATTAATACCGAATCGACATTGAACTTGAGTCCGATCAGGCCATTCCGATTGTGTCCATACCGTTGATCTCTCCGATTGTGTTTCGATAGTACTTCGATAGTCTTGTTGTTTTCACCGATTCTAGTAGCAATTTTCCTAACTCGAAATTATGGCGTAAGAACAGAAAATCGTCCTACTTTAAAGGAATTGAATGAACCCGATGTTAATTATCAACCTTTCGGCATTCAATATCCTCGCCCTTGCCGCTAACTTTGAGCTTAAATCTGGTCTAATACACTTGCCGCCTAAGTTTCATGGTCTTTCAGTGAGTGTGCCATTAAGCATTTGAAGGAATTCCATCTAGTGTGCAAAGACAATGAAACCACATGCAATCGATGAAGATCAAATCAAGCCGAGAGCTTTTCCTTTCTCATTGGAAGGTGGAGCCAAAGATCGTTGTTGTACCTTCACCTTCATCTATTGGGAGTCAATGAGGTTCGTAGGTTATTTATGGAGAAATATTTCCTTCTTCAAGAGCGACCGCGATCAAGAAGGAAATTGCCAACATTAAGCAAGTCAACGGGGAGACTTTGTATGAGTACCGGGAGAGGTTCAAAAGGTTGTGTGCAAGCCGTCCACACCACCGCATCTCCGAGAAAGACTTGATTACCCATTTCTATGATGGTCTCGTCCCGCAGACAAAGGTTTAGTGGATGCTTCTAGTGGTGGGGCTCTACGTAACAAGACACCCGAAGATGCCCGAGACTTGATATCCGAGATGGCGCCTAACTCTCGAATTTGGCACCAGGGCCAATAGTACTCCCGTTTACCATGTTCAAACACCTCCACCAAGACGATTCTCGAGATTAGAGAATAGACTTGATGATCCGACCTCTCCGCGAGGCAAATGGCAAGGATACGTACATACAATCTTCTCCTCCTCGATTGGGTACTCATGGGGTTCTGTCGACCCTTACCATTCTATCGACTCTTGCCCTACCTTGCATGATCCTACTTATCAAGACCAATCAAGAGCTTCAAAGCTGGAGCTTTTCCAGAAAGCCACAATACCAATATAGATAATGCCTTCTCCAACACCTACAATCCCGGTTGGAGAAATCACCCCAATTTCCGTTGGAACCGTAATCGAACCGAGTAACCAATATCAGCAAAATTCCGGGAATTACCAACAGAGACAAGATAGACCACGTAATTTCCAACAAAGAATCTGCACCTCCTTTGCCTTTGCTAGCACCACCTCCTCGACTGCACCATATGTGCACCTCCACAGCAACACAACAACAAAGCTAGTAGTAGTGGTAGTGTGGTTCCTCCTCGAGGATATGATGAAGCAATTTGTCACAGCCTAATATGCGCCCAACAAAGAACCGACACTTCCATTCGTAGTTTGCAAACACAGATTGGGCAAGCTTGGCAACCTCATTGAACCAGCCTTCAACCTCGTGGATCCAACACTCTTCCTTCACAAACAATTCCTAATCCTAAGGGGAATGTGAGTGCTATCTCCCTTCGTTCGGCAAGCAATCGGAGGAACCTAAACCAAATGCAGATGTGACTTCCACATCGAAAGAGAGTCGAAAAATGTGAAGATTGACTCTAAAAATAAAAAGGCAAAGCAGCAAGGTGAAGAGGAAGACATCCCCATTCCTCTTCCTTTCCCTCGAGAGCGCTCAATCTAAGAAGTTGGCGTAAAAAGCACAAGAGAAGGATATACTTGAGACATTCGTAAGAGTAGAGATCAACATTCCTCTCTTAGATGCAAATAAAACAAATTCCTAAATATGCCAAGTTTCTCAAGGAGTTGTGCACCAATAAGAGGCGATCAAGGGGAGTGAACGAGTGAGTTTGAACCAGAATGTATCAAGACTCATCCAAATTTACGATGCCTCGCAAGTGCAAGGATCCAGTGGACGTTTTCTATCCCTTGCTATTTTGGTAACTATAGATTTGATGATTGCATGCTAGATTTAGGTGCTTCTATTAATGTCATGCCCGCATCTATTTATAAATCTCTTGGTCTTGGTCCTTTACGTCCCACTCGGTGTTGTTGTTCAAATTTAGCTAATAGGAGTAATGTTCATCCTTCCGGTTTAGTTGAGGATGTATTAGTCAAGGTTAATGAACCGATATTTCCCGCTGATTTTTACATCTTAGATATGGAGGATGAGTCTCCCAAGAGTAGATCACCTATCATTCTAGGGAGGCCTTTCATGAAAAGCAAGGACTAAGATAGATGTGCATTCCGGTACTCTTTCCATGGAGTTTGGTGATATATCCGTGAATTTCAATATTTTTGATGCCATGAGACATCCTAGGGAAGAACATTCTGTTTTCCGCATTGATGTGATTGATGATGCCGTGGATGATGTTATTGCCGATTGGCGTGTCCGATTATCCCGATTTTGCATCCGAGAGCGATTCTCCCATTTGTGCATGTGCCGATAATGAATGGTGCTCGTTTTTGCACCGATTTGCTTAATGCCGCATTATTTGGTGATTCCGACTTGCTTGATGATTCTACATTACATGTGGATTCCGATATTGATTCCGAGTTTGAGCTTCACCCCGATCCTAATGTGCATCCCGATTCGATTTTGATGAGCTTAACTCGATTTTGATGAGCTTGATTCTCGATGTTAACATTGAGCCGTATAGACACAAATTCCTTCGCTTTTTTGAATGTGGTTTCGTGCATTTCCAGCTGTGATGACATCGAGTTGTTGCAACAACCACCCAAGCTTCTTCCCTCCACCGAGCAACCACCCAAGCTTGAGTTGAAATCCCTTCCGCATCACCCGAAGTATGCATTTCGAGGTGGATGAACAAATGCTTGCCATTTGTGGCAAATAATCTTCTTCCCGACCAAGAAGAGAAGCCGCTAAGCTTATCGAGGGCGAACAAGAAAGCCATTGGGTGGACATTAGCCGATATTGTTGGCATTAGCCCTTCCATGTGTATGCATCGCATTCTATTGGAAGAGGACTCTAAACCGGCGAGGCAACCCCAGACGCCTTAATCCTCTTATCCTTGATGTGGTGAAGAAGGAGGTCACTAAGCTTCGCGTAAGCCGGTATCATCTATCCCATTTCGATAGCCGCTGGGTTAGCCCTAGCCCAGTGTGGTTCCTAAGAAATCCGAGTCACCGTGGTAGCCAATCGTAAGAATGAGCTCATTCCTACTCGAGTTCGAATAGTTGGAGAGTTTGCATCGACTATAGGAGACTCAACCAAGCCACTCGCAAGGATCATTACCCTCTACCTTTCATTGATCGATGTTAGAGCGATTGGCCGGAAAGTCCCATTACCGCTTCTTGATGGCTACTCCGGATACTTCCGATCCATATTGCTCCCGAGGATCAAGAGAAGACGACCTTCACATGCCCCTTTGGAACATATGCCTACCGAAGGATGCCTTTTGGCCTTTGCAACGCACCCGGCACCTTTCAGCCAGTATGGTAAGCATTTTCTCCGAGTTTCTAGAGGACCGCATGGAGGTTTTTATGGATGATTTCACCGTATATGGGTCTGATTTTGATGCATGCTTGGCTAATTTGTCTAGAGTTTTGCATAGGTGTATTGAGTCTAATCTTGTGCCGAATTATGAGAAGTGTCACTTTATGGTTGAGTCGGGTATAGTCTTGGGACACATAGTGTCTAGGAAAGGGATCGAGGTAGATCCCGCTAAGATAGATGTAATTACGCTTTGCCTTACCCCGCATCTCGCGGAAGTTCGCTTTTTTTCTTGGTCATGCAGTTTTCTATCTGCGCTTTCATTCAGATTTCAAAGAAGACGCCCGACCCTTGTCCAACCTTCGCATAAGGACACCGACTTTGTATTTGATGATGCTTGCAAGGCGGCCTTCGATCATTTGAAGCGTTGCCTCGACTACAAATTTCCAACATCCAAGCCCCGATTGGTGCCTCCCCTTTGAGTTGATGTGTGATGCTTCCAACTATGCGGTTGGTGCTATCTTGGCACAAATGAGTTGATGAGCATCTCATGTGATTGCATATGCCTCCAAGACTTTGGATCCCGCCGCCTAATTACACCACTACCGAGAAAGAGTTGTTGGCTATTGTATTTGCCTTTGATAAGTTTAGGTCATATCTCGCTAGCAAGTAGAGTAATTGTTTTCCCGACCATGCCGCTTTGAAGTTTCTTTTGAAAAAGACAGATGCTAAGCCACGACTCATCCGGTGGATGTTATTGCTCCAAGAGTTCGATGTTGAGATTCGAGACGTAAGTGAGCACAAAACTGGGTAGCCGACCACTTGAGTCGCATCACTCATTCTCCCTCTCACCCTCTTCTATTCGGATGATTTCCCCGATGAGCAGCTTCTACAAACGCAAGGTAAGCTTCCATGGTATGCCGATCTAGTTAACTACTTGGTAGCCGGTGTTTTGCCTATAGATTCCACTAGGGCCCAAACCCTTAAATTAAAGAGCGAGTCTAAATATTATGTTTGGGATGACCCTTATCTCAGGAAATTTTGTAGTGACCAAGTAGTTAGGAGATGTGTGCCGATCATGAGTTTCACTCTATATTGCATTTTGCTCATGCTTCGCTCGTGGTGGTCACTTTGGACCCCAAAGAACTGCTAGGAAAGTGTTAGACAAAGGATTATTTTGGCCTTCCTTGTTTCATGATTCCCATCTGTTTTGTAAGTCATGTGATAACCGTCGAGAGCAGGAGTATTTCCCGTAGGCATGAAATGCCCCAACCCTATATTGTTTTGTGAGATCTTTGATGTTTGGGGTATTGATTTTATGGGTCCATTTCCCGCTTCATATGGTTATACTTACATATTGTCGGGGTCGTTGATTATGTCTCGAAACGGGTTGAGGCGAAAGCCACTCCCGACTAATGATTCTTCTCGTGGTGGTGGATTTTGTTAGGTCTAACATTTTCTCGCAGTTTGGCATTCCTAGAGCTATTATCGCGACCAAGGCTCCCATTTTTGCAACCGAAGCATGGGTGCCTTGTTACGCAAGTATGGAGTGCTTCACAAGGTCTCCACAAAGATACCATCCTCAAACCAACGGTCAAGCAAGTCTCAAATAGAGAGATTAAGCAAATCCTTCGTAAGACCGTTAACTCTACCCGAAAGATTGAGTAAGCGATTGTGAGGATGCTTTGTGGGCATATCGCACCGCCTACAAGACTCCGATTGGGATGTCTCCTTATCGGCTTGTCTTTGGTAAGGCATGTCATCTTCCGGCTGAGTTGGAGCATCAAGCCTATTGGGCCATTAAACAAAGTAACATGGATTTGGCCAAGTCTCGGGATGGAGCGGAAGCTACAATTGCAAGAGTTGGATGAGCTTAGATTGGATGCCTATGAAAGCTCGCGGTTATACAAGGAAAAGACTAAGGCATTCCATGATAAGCATATTCTCGAGGAAAGAATTTTCTCATGGGCCGAAAGTTCTTCCGTTTAACTCCCGCTTTGAAGTTTATGCCTGGTAAGCTTCGATCTAAATGGGATGGCCCTTTGAGATCACTAACATTTTTCCATTTGGTGCTGTTGAGCTATGTGATCCACCCACAGACGAACCTTTAAGGTTAATGGGCATCGCCTCAAGCCATTTCATGAGGATCCCAAAGCAGCTGTACCGAGGAAGCGTAGATTCTCCTCATTGATGCCACTTATCCTCCATAAACCCCTTGGGGAGTATTCTTCTTTCTTTCTCCCTCTTTCTTCTATTTGTTTTCCTTTTTCTACTTTGCTTTTTGAAATAAATACAGCTCTCTTTTCTATGATTGCTCCATATTATGAACTTGGACATTTTGGTTTTAATGGATCATTCTGTTTGGTCTCTTCATTCTTGACTCTTCGATTACATGTCTTGGTAGTTGATTTGATGTTGTTGATTGCCTAAGTTGGTATTGACCTTGTGAGGTTTTGGGCCTGCATGAATGGAATTCATCTTTTGCCATTCTTTCTTTCATGTGTGCATCTCGCTCATGATTTGTGTTCTCTAGAACTTGCTCCTTTTCTTTTTGAAACTACATTTTTCATTTAAGTGCATAAGTATGATGGAAGCTTGTTTTCTTTCTTTTTATTTTCCTCACTTTGGCCAAATAGCCTTTCCCTTGCATTATGATTCCTTTGCTAGCCCTTTGTGCCTTTTTGACTCATTCTTTTCAAAGCTACATTACAAGCCTAAGCGAAAAACCATTTTATTCTCGCACCTTGAAAATTTATCGAGCATTGGTTTCACCTTGGTTTTGTGTTTATGTGGGGGTTGCTCAGAGTGCAACAATTTAAGTATGGGGGATGTTTGCTTTTGTCATTGTGATTATGTATATAGTATAGTTTCATTTTTTTTCTCAAAAAAAAAAAAAAAGAAAAAAAGAAAAAAGAAAAAAAAAAAAAAAAAGAAAAGAAAAGCAAAAAAAAAAAGAAAAAAAAAAAAAAGAAAAAAAAAAAAAAAAAAAAAAAGAAAGAAATATAGAAAGAAAATACATAGAAAGAAAGGAGATATATAAGTAAAATAAAAATTTTCTTACATAGAGAATGATTGTGTTAATTAGTGCTCTTTTTAATTTCCTTGGTGCTTAACCTCTCATTCCATACTATTACCTACCTTCACCCTAACCCCATTACAACCTTTCATAACAAGCTCTCTTGATTTGTGCATGCATGTGTTATGAGTAGTGGAGACGTAGAAATTGAGCAAGCTTATGGTAGAGCAAATTTCTTGAGTAGAATTTGAGCGATACACTTATTTACCTTAAACACTTGAGAGATTGATTGATTGATTGATTGAGCGATCATTTGAGAGACCATCTTATGTGATTAGCATCATTAATTGAGATTACCATGAATTGTAATTTGAGATGAAGGGATTGTGGTCTTGATTGATTGATCTTTTGGAGCTTTGTGTCCCTTGTTCAATTTTTGCATTGTTAGCAATTGTTAGAAAAGAAGAGTTTCTCCTTTAGGTCTTTTTCTTTGAATTTTGCTCGAGTGCAAAAACATAAGTGTGGGGAATTTGATAATTGAATATTTCATACACTACTTTTTGTCTCTTGATTTATAATTTAGGACTTTTAGCTAATAAATAATGGCTTTTATACTTATTTGGGCCTTGGGCCTTTTATTATATTTTAGCCATTATTTAATAATAAATTCCAGTTTTACATTGCTTCACCATTTTTACCATAACTCTTGAACCAGACATCGGATTTGCCTCATTTTTGTCTCATATTTCAGATGATTCAGAGAGCTACAATTGTTATGAAGACATGAAGAGCAAATTCGGACAAGAGGGCGGTTGATTTTGGAGCCGAAGTCATATGTATTTTTGGGCTCGAATTTTGTAATTAAAGCCCATTTTATTTTATTTTCGTTCGGGCCCGACTTGTGGATTGGAGCCCCATTTCGTTTTGCCATTTTAGGTTAAGTGAGGCAGCAGCCACAAACACATTCTCATTCACGCTTTTTAGATAGTTTTGAATCAAATACGTAAGTTTTATTTTCTCTCATCTGTCTTCCTCTCGTCATCGTGTTCTTCGTGTTCATGATGAACTTCTTCATTTCTCGTTCGATTTTCGTTCGCATAATCATGACTAGCTAAGCTTACCGTGATTGACCCATGGATTGAGGATTCCACTATCCAGAGGACTCGCTTCTTAACGGTAATAAATTCGCTTTCGTTTTGTAATTTCGATTCGATTTACTTTCTGATTGGGTGTTAGATTTAACGCCCGATCGACATTTCCCAAGGACGTAGTTCGAACTAGGTTAAAGTATCATTGTACGATCGCATGCAGATACGCCACCGATTCGAATAAATTCTGACGATTGTTCAACAGAGGGAATTTCTCTGGGCAAATGCAGTAGATTTCGGTTTGCCCAGAGTCGATCACGAGTTCGCTATAACTGCTGTCCGAGGAAGGGAAGTGGTGGAATTCAAAATCCCGGGTTAATCTTCTCGTTCCGCTTAATCTCAAAAACCCCCAATTTTTTTACCGTTTTACTTCGCTCGCTTTATGTTATTTCATTTTTATTCTCTTTGAATCAAAACCCCCAATTTTTTACCGCTTTTATTGTCGTTCAATTGAACCGATATATCATGTAATAGCACTGTTGAAAGCAAGGTGGAATATAAAAAAATTCATATTGTTGGGAAACGACCCAGGTTACATTATACCTTTTACGCAAATCCTTTTCTAATCTCTAGGAAGCAAGACAAATTATTTTGGGAGATTACGGCAAATCCACAAGCTATGTACATTCTATGTTATGTAAGGTGTAATGTAAGTGTCAGACATATACCAAAAACTGATATAACTCTTATGATTCATAGATATGCTTAAAGAAACCTTTATTTACATTGCCACAAGGTGGAAAATCATCTAGGTTGAACACTAGAGAGCATTATATGATTCACAGAGGAAGTTGTCATCAATGATGGATCAACTTTGATTGATCTGCCCACAGAAAATGCAGGTTTTTTTGGTTGTGCAAGAGACATTGATTCACTTCCTAACAGAACCATAACATCTGACATGGTGGGTCTGTCTTCTGGGTCTTCCTGTACACATAACAGTCCTATGTTCATGCACCTTGAAACTTCTGAAGAAAGACATGCTTCCTTTAAATGAGGATCCACAAATTCCATTTCTTTCCCTTCATTCCATAAATTCCATGCCTGCATTATTCAAATTTGATTACTTTTCCTGAAAGTTTATGGGTTGATTTAAGAGAAGAAGTAGTGGTATATAAATGTACATATGCTAGAAGGGTATAGGCAAGTTCGGTTGCATAAAAGCCACTACTTCTTTTTCCACTAATGATCTCAAGCAATATGACACCGAAGCTAAAGATATCAGATTTCACTGAGAACAGTCCTCCCATTGCGTATTCTGGAGCCATGTATCCACTATTTTATGCATCAAAAATAGATTTATCATCATAAAAAAAATAGAACAAAACAAAACCAAAAATAAATATTACATAACTTGGCCTAGAATATTCCTTTTGACTTAAACATCCTGTGCCATTTTATTAAAAGGTTATGAAATTCTTCAATTCATTAGGAAACCATTCTTTCAAAAATAGAATCAACCATTGCTTTAAAGATTCACTCAATCATTTCAGTGTAAATGACTAAAACAAGTTGAAGCAAAGCTTACTTTAAGGACTAAAACTAAAATTTACTTAATTATATTTATATAGGTTTAGGAAGAGATATAACTTACTATGTTCCCACAACTCTTTTGGTATTAGCAGTACTTTGGTTTTCACAAAAAATTCTTGCCATACCAAAATCTGATATCTTAGCAACCATGTCATCGTCAAGCAATATGTTGTTTGGTTTCAAGTCTCTATGAATGACTCTAAGCCTTGACTCTTCATGAAGATAAAGTAATCCTCTAGCTATGCCCATGATAATGCCATAGCATGTATTCCAATCAAGCTGTGAACGTGTTTCTGAATCTGAAGTAATAAAAACGCCAAAATTTGCAACCAGTGATATAAGTGTGTGTGTGTGTAACTTGTTGATAAAAATGGGGAAAAATCAACAAACCAAAAATAAATTTGTCAAGGCTTTGATTGGACATGTATTCATATATGAGAAACTTCTCTTCTCCTTCCAAGCCACATCCTAACAGCTTCACAAGATTCTTATGCTGAAGTTTTGCAATCAGAATGATCTCATTTTTGAATTCTTCTGTGCCTTGCCAAGACTTTCTTGATAACCTTTTGACTGCTATTTCATTTCCATCCGGAAGAACACCCTGAAATTCCCAAAAATCAAATCACAAATTGCATAATGACTTGTTTAGTAATACATACATAGGCTGAAATGAAACTCAGACACTATCGTACTTTGTATACAGAACCAAAACCTCCCTGTCCAAGCTTGTTTGAATCAGAAAAGTCATCGGTGGCGAACTTAATTGTTGAAAAACTCATGAACACAAGTTCTTCAGAGCTAATTAATTCTCCATCTTGTGTAATTGTTACACTCTTGGGGGTCGCCAATTGTTGCAGTAGCATCTTTTCGCTTTTTTCATCATCTAATTCGTTTTGTTTTCAAAGAAAACAAAAGATGAAAAAAAAAATTCAAAGAACTGAGGTTGGTAATTCTTGCATTATTTTTCACTTAGTTGATAGGAAAAAAAATTATAGAAAAGATTCACCTCTGTCTTCCGCTTGTTTTTTATGGAAACAGGCAATGCAGAAACCAGTAAGAACTGCTAACACGAACACTGATGCACATATAATCAGAACAAGCATCCACGTCTTCAATTTCCCTCCTGCTCATAAATGGCAAGAATACGCTACAGATAAAATTGATATGCCTCCTTGATGAAGAAATTCAATTACACTAATCAGAATCAGAAACCTTACCTTTAGAAGTTGGATAAACGACAAGGTACCGAGAAGAAGTATTGAAGAACTGAGACAATCCAAACCTGACATTGCAAGTTCGACTAAGAACTGTCCCACTTTCACGGGATGAGCAACAAGCTCCAAGGTCTCCTAGAGCAGAATTCAAACAATTATAGCATAATGTTCCAGAGATGTCTCTTGTGCATTGTACTAGACCATAAATTGTAATTTTCTGAGAAAATTCAATTTCCCCAGAAGCAAACATGTTCTTGGAAGGAACAAAGGCAGCCTCATTGGACAAGTTATTCATTAAGTATGTCAGAACCTGGCTGAACCGAGCAGGATCCGACACGTTCTTGGCCTGATTATTTTCATCTGGATACTTACCAGTATAAACCATCATTGAAATGAACATCTGAAAGGAGTATCTTACTTGACAAAGATCATACCATATCATAGCATCTTGACTCTTACAATTGTTGAGTATATCTTGGCTTGCTTTCTCAACACAGTCCTTACAGATTGTTGAATTTATGTCTCCTCTGCATAGTGCAAGTCCATAGACCTTATCGGATCTTCTCCAGTGGATGTGTTATAGAAACCTGAGGCTGAAATGTTGCCGGAAAGTGACCCCAGAAGAAGCTCAAGGTTGTTATGAAATGTAGAGTTCAGTGAGTAATCTTGGAATCCAGGAGAACACCAAGTGAAGAGAGGGTCTGAACCTGAGACATAGTGAAGAAATAAGATGGAAATGATGAAGAAAAACATATCTGAAAATCTGTAAGTTTTTAGCCAAAAAGACAGAATTCGTGTATGAAGCAGGTTAGGTTAGCCAAGATATGGTGATTTTATACAAGGGTCAGAAAAAATTTGGGACATTTCTGATATGGGGTAGAATACTAAAAGGAAGTAAAACTAGCATTAATGACAATATAATGATGACTAATAATTGAGCAGGAGGTTGCAGGAACTATGAGCTACTTAGATCGGCAATAATCTGGTAAACGTTATTATAATTGAGCAGGAAGTTGCAGGAACTATGACTTTGATTCTATCCATGCGTTGTCTTAATCAAAGGGCGGTAACTTCCGTGATGACGATTATAAAGAAAGTGGTATTTTTTTTAAAAACATGGAACGTGTTTCTCTTGATATTACCCTTGAAGTGTTGACCAAAAAAAAAAATATTACCCTTGAAGTCTATGTAAAATAATCTAAAATTTTTTTCTTTCTTTAATAAAATTACCTTATAAAAATTAGTACGTTATCAATATCAAAGAATCTAAACAATTAGCAATGCCAGAGAAGGACCTTAGTTGTGTCTTGGAGTAATATGAAAACTGTTCATGGCTGACTTTTTGTCCGAGAAAGAAAGCTATTATCTTGATAGATCTAACGGCGAATCCAAGATAACTCCATATTGTTTAAAATAATTGAATTGACTTTCAGATTCAAGATGTGACAAAAACCAAAAAAAAATAATAATAATAAGATATGACTAAATGAGATTGAAGATGCACTTTGCTTGGAGTCATAGTTTCATGCCCAAACCCGAAGGAAAAAGTCACTGGATTATGAAGCTTGCTTGTTGGAATGAATTACTTTGATCTTTCTTAGCAAATTTTATCAATTCCCAGAAGTTACCATCCTAAATTCAAACTGCAGAAATCACATTTTTTGACAGTGATGCTTGAACACAAATTCTCTTATTGTAGTTAGTGCTCATTATCTTTCTGTCTTACATGGAATTTTCTTTATAATTATAAACAATTTAACATAATTTGGTTTTGGCCAATGGCCTTCTAGCCTAATAGCATAAAAGCATCCTATAAGTGAGAAGTCACGGGTTTGATCGTTCTACTTAATTATTCCTGCATGATTAGCTAGCCATTTGAAATGAAATCAAAATTCAACAACTTTTACAATCTGACTAATGATCCCATGGATTAATTTCTTCATAAAATCTTAGAGAATATATAGTCACAGGTATCCAAAGTGACAACCTGGTCTATTCCCTCTCCCTGATAATATTTCTTCTCACTTGTACTTGCACCTAGCGTACCACAAACTAAACTTTATTATTTGTTCTTCTGTAAGCTTTAGAAAGGACAAAGTAATTGGAACCCATGTGGTGGACATGCAAAATAAAAAAAATCTTATGCTTCAGCGGGTCCAAAAAGGTCCATAAATTAATCGTATGCATTTTTACAAGTCAACAATAACCATTTAGCCTATTTTAATAGTTTAAAAAATTGTTGATTTAGTTACAACTTGAATAGCCAGCCTGCCTTTGACTAAAGGCCATGTGACTACAATATTACAAAATAAATGGGGAAAAAATTAAAATTATACTAGGAAGCTTTTAAATCCTTTCACTGGGGCAGTATATCAGAAATTGGCAAGTTATTGACTGAGGATTGTTCATTATCAGTTATTCTTCCCACACAGAAGGGTGGCCTTTGGGGTTGACCAAGAGTTGTTGATTGACTTTTCAACATTAAAACAACAGAAGACATGGTTGGTCTATCATATGCATCTTCTTGAACGCATAGTAATCCAACATGCATGTATACTAGAAACTGATCTTCAGGGCAGGAATCAGCTACTAGAGGGTCCATCAATTCCAGTGCATTTCCCTCATTCCATAGATGCCATGCCTGTAGAATGAATGATTATTTTTCAAGTCAACCAATCAAAGGCAATACATAAGTTTCTGAGATAGAAACTGATCTTTTGCCCAAAAGTTTAATACGTACATATGCCAGAAGACTAGGAGCATGTTTAGAGTGATAGGAACCTGCGTTGTGTCTCCCCGTGATAATTTCGAGCAATAACACTCCAAAACTAAAGACATCGGATTTTATGGAATATAATCCCTCCATAGCATATTCTGGAGCCATATATCCACTAAAAGTTTGAAATTATAGAAGTCATAAACTCATTGCCAAAAAAGCAAATATTTGCAAGTTATAAAAAATTTGCACAAGAGAATCTAATTAAGTACTCACTATGTACCAACTATAGTAGCAGTGTTAGCTTCACCTTCGGCTCCAGCAAATATTCTTGCCATTCCAAAATCGGAGATTTTTGGATTCATGTCGTAATCTAACAATATATTACTTGCTTTTAGATCTCTATGAATTATCTTTAATCGAGAATCTTCATGAAGATAAATAATCCCTCTTGCTATTCCACCTATTATATCGACACGTTTGATCCAACTTAGTCGTGCGTGCTGCCTTGGATCTGTCCATGAATAGTGACTAACTTGTTATGATCAAATGCTTCACCATTCTAAGGTGGATTAAAATTATGAAAATCCTATTACCTTATATGTCTGAAAAGTGAAGAAGAAAGACTCACCGAAAAGGACAGCATCAAGGCTGCCATTAGGCAGAAATTCATAAACAAGAAGCATCTCTTCTCTATCTAAACAAAATCCAAGAAGCCTCACTAGATTTTTGTGTTGAAGTTTCAGAATCAGCAGAACCTCGTTTATGAATTCCTCTGAGCCCTGTTCAGAGCCTGTTAAAAGCCTCTTGACTGCTACTTCCTGGCCATCACTTAATATGCCCTACAAAAAAAACCACAATCCTTATGTTTCTTTCTAACAAATATGCAAGAAAATCTGATTAAAGATTAAGCTTCGATTACCTTGTAAACAGGTCCAAAGCCGCCTTGACCAAGCTTATTTGAATCAGAAAAGTTTTTGGTAGCAACACACAGAGTTTCAAGATCAAAATAAGGCAAATCCTGGTGATTCTGGAACACTGTCTCACCTCTCTGCCCAAATCTATGAAGATCTATCTCATGACTGTATATTCCACCCTTACCTAAACACAAGAACCCAAACAGTTAAACAGAACAAAAGAAAAAATTCAGAAACATGAATTGAACTTATATCAGCTTATAATCTGACATACTTTTCTGAGTTCTCTTCTTCCTCAGGAAGTAAACGCAGAAACTCAAAATCGCTATTGCCAAGCCGGTCGCTGCTATAATTCCAATAATCATCCCAGTTTTGGCTGTTGCACCTGAATCAAAGATCATTAAAATCATCAAACTTGATCCAATTTCATCGATCAAAGTACTTGAAACTGAAATGCTTACTTTTGCCACTTGGTGTAAATGGAACATTTGGTTCGGGTTCACCATTGTAAAATGCATATAATTCAAATCTCAAGTAGCAGCTACGACTTAAAACTCTAGCTCCAATTGAGGAATAACAACAAACAGGTAGATAACTTATCGCACTTTTTAGACAAATACCACAATCACTAGCTGATAAATCTCTGGTACACTGAACTAACCCATATATCGTTTTCTCTTCAAAAGGTGCCTCTCCAATAGCAAACAAGTTAGCAGAAACATTAGAAGATACCTTATCAGTAAGACTATACAATAACCCATTAACCTCAGACTCAAACTTCGTTGGTTCTGAAATATTCTGTTGATTATCAAACCCCAATTTTCCCGTGACATCCACTTTTCCGAGGAAGTTCTTGCTGGAATATTGTAGCTGACATTGTTCTTCCCAAACAATTGCTTCTTCTGCTTGGGGACAGAGTTTAAGAATGTCTTGTGAAGCCGTGGCTATGCAATCTTGGCATGTTTGATTTGAAACATAGTCGAGGCACATGAAGAGGGTATAGACTGTATCTGGGTTTTTTCCATAAGAGACATTGTAAGATTTGAAGATTAAAGCGTGGGAAGATAGAGAAGTGAGGATGTTGTTAAGGTTGTTCTGAAAGGAGCTTCCTTTGGTGTAGTTACTGCTTGTTGAACAATTTTGATATGGTGGGTCAGCGAAGGAAACGCCTGAGAGGAAAGAAATAGTGAAGAGAAGAAGAAGGAATAGCTTTGGAGAATCTACCATTTCTGCTATTAACAGAACTAGAAAATCAGATGAATGGTATAAGATTAACTGACAGAGAAATATGGTTTAAGCAGCTTTTAGTTTAAAAGTTTGAAATTTGTAGCATCAACAAAAGTGGGAATTATTCAAACTGGAAGCGGATGTACTGTGTACCAGAGTTGAATTGGATTATTATTTAGTGTTTATTACGGGGTATTAATTTGAATTTTTGTGTGTCCTGAAACAGCGAAGGAATTAAGCTCTTCATTAGAGAAGAAATTACTCCAAATATAAAATACTCCTACATGTATAATGAAATGATAGATAGAAAACGCTTATTGTTTCGATGCTAAGTTTGTCAGAACAATGAAGAAGCAACTTGGCATTAATCATAAAATGTATTGTATCTATCAATCATAATCAATTATAATATTAATAACAATAATAATTTTATCAATAAGCCATATGAGAAAACATGTTGCGTCTTATTTTATCGAGATCTGTGTATTTCTTGCTCGCTGAAAAGCAAAACGAGAATTAAATAAATGCTATGAAAATGGTAACTTTGTTTTTAAGTGTTTGAGTGCTTTTAGGATTACAATCTTTAAAGTTATACAAGCCTTTCTATTCAAGTCAAACTTATCTTGCAAATAATTAAATCAAGAATTAACATCTACAAGTTGATTTGCAATTTTTTGGGTAATTTTTTTTTAATATAAGAATTGCTTAGCAATTTTAAATGCAGTCACTATCAATAACTTAGGAAAGACGGTTAATACTAATTATCCTTCTAAAAAAAGTACGTCAGCAAAACTACTACTAATTTTCCACAATAGTCTAATATAATGCTCTCTCTTGTCATAAACATAAGAGTTGGATGACTATTTACATTTGAGATTAGCAAAGGCATTAATGAGTACAAGCCCCTTGTATGGAAGAGGAAAAGATGGCAAAAATGACAAACAAATCCTAGTTGCAACACTAGGAATAGGAAAACAATAAGTAAGAAAAGAAGGGGTTCTGGTCGCTTAAGTAAAAGGTCTTGGTTTTTAGTCCTGTGAATGCCCTGGAAGAGGTTTTCACTTCAAATACCGATAAAATTTTAGAAATGTACAGACTTTGCCACCATTTTTTATATAAAAAACAATATTTATATCAAAAAAAAAAAGAAGAAGAAGAAGAAGAAGGAAGAAAAGAAGGGCTTCAGGGACCCTCTCAACCAAAACATCCACTCAGTGGTGGCCTATATTTCCCCAAGGCCACATATCCCACGAAAACTAACTTAGACCACTCTCCTTGGGCTTGGTGGGCTGTTGGCCTTCCTCATTATTCAGCTCACTTTAGTGTTGGGAGTTGGGACGATGGCGAGCTCTCCTTAAAATCAACAAGAAATAAAGAGAAGCGAGTTAGCTCAGATGGTAAGGAACGCCTTCAGTCCTAAAAGGATGAGAGTTCGATTCCTTCGCCGCTTAGTTGTGGAGCTCCTTCTTGGCAATCTCGTAAATACCCAATGTAAGTCTTCCAAAGAACCCCTGGGCGCGTCTTCCAGGCTTTAGTGGGAGATTGGTCTCGAACTCACCTAAACTTTTCTATTATCAAAAAAAAAAAAAAAGAAATAAAAGAGAAAGAGAAAGGATCCAAAGTGTACTATAAATTATAAATTATCGATTTGGTTTCTTTCCTCTCTTTTTTTTCTGCTCTTTTTTTTTTTTTTTTGGTCTATTAGATCAAAATATAATGGCCCACCTTTAATATTTTATAAAAATATTATTGTAATGGAGAGAAGGATGAGAAGAAAATAGAGAAAATGATGTGAATGAAATATTAAATATAAACTATTAGATTTTGATCTAATGGTCATAAAGAGAGAAAAAAATAGCAATGGATGGAGAAAGGAAAAGGGGATAAGTCAGAAGTTATGTCTTACATTTAGAATTAGATGTAATAATAGGTTTTACCATGTTAATCATGATTATCAAAAAAAAAAAATCATTATTCATAAATCACCTTCTGAATATTAATTACCACCTCATTAATTGTATGTTTGAAAAAGTTCAAATTACTTTTGAGTTTCATTTGTTTTTATCATTTTGAGTTTCATTTGTTTTTATTCACTTATCGAATTCCATATTTTAACAAGTCATTTTATATTTCTAAATATCTTGTCTGTTCCTTTCTTTTTTTAGTCAAAGGGACTTATAAATAGGACCAAATTTTGTTGGTCAAAAGGGACTTATAAATAGGGCCAGATGGTATGTGAAATTTATGTTGGTGTGATATTAATTATTTTCTTACACTAGAGTGTGAGACAATTGTGACGAATAGAATTAGGAGTGCCGACGACAAGCTCCATCAGACAATTCCCAACGAGGTAGTAGAATAATTATGGTGAGACAATGAAATGACTCTTAACTCATCACACCTTACTTAAAAATCAAACTAAATACTTGTCTTGAAATTAATATTACATAACCATTATCATTTTACTGCATCGTAAGTATAATGGAATGGAACCAAACGGATCCTAGTTTGTCATATAAATTGTATTGAAAATAAATACTATATTTATGACAGAAAATGAAAAGCAAATGATGAATAACAAGTCTTTTTTGGCCACTTCCATTGTAAAAAAAATGATGAGGAGCATGAGGTCATAAATAAACACTCTTTTATTATAACTATAAGTCAAATTTCAGTCAACAATAAACAGACTAATGAATCGAAAATTAAAGTCAATAATCAATACATAGTTATAAACAAACAGCAAAACCCCAACATAAAATTCACAAAATAATTTTTCTTAAAAAAAAAAAAAAAAAAAAAAAAGCAGACAAACTAGTCTCACATGCAAACGAACACCACCTAACGTGTCAAGAGAAATAAACGGGGCATCTCTTATCTTTGTACGTACTCAATATGCCCCCGTCGGGGCCCACACCCACATCACAATTTGCATGCATCCGATGCCTCCTACTTTGCCACGTGCTAATCTTAAACTTAATCGTGGACGTCAATTCCACACGGAACACCACACGCCCCTGAGCCCTATCATTCAGAAACTCCGCCCAACGCTGGCTGGTCACCGTTAACGTTGCTCCACTCAAAACACCGTGCACTTCCGTGGTGTTCTTCGGCTCCTGAGAAAACGGGAACAGCAACGGTGTCGTTCCGATATTCTGATCCCTGTAATACACCGTCCCGTCCATGACCTCGTAGTTAATCACTATGTGCTGGTTGGAGTTTCGGGCCGTGACGAAGAACTTGACCTCGGCGTTCTGGAACCCGGATTCTTGAGCCAGACCCGGAACCGAGAAGTCATGGATATAGAATCTGGGTCGGTGTGGGCGCAGGCTAAGCCATAAGATGAAGGCGATGAGACCTACAATGGCAAGAAGGCTTAAGAAAATACCGCAGAGGACTTTGGAGACGCGCGTGCTGAGGCTGTCATGGACGCGCTGCACGTAGTAGCGGGCGGTGTGGTGGCGGCGAATGGGTTTGAATTGGTCATTGGGGTTTCGGTGGTAGTGGATGGGTACGTGGGTAGTGGTGTCGCCGTGCATTGTAGCTTCCGGCGAGGAGCGTACGTGGGGAAGATTAGCTGGAATCAGTAGAATTGAAGTTGTAATGTTGGATATGGGAACAGAAGGATGTGGTGGGAGATTATATATTTACGTAGTGAGGATTGAAGAGGAAGAAGGTGGTGGGGGAGGAGAGAGAAAAGGAAGAAGAGCTAGAACTTTGAGGATGTTTGAAGCAGAAAGAAAAGAATAACAAGCATTGGTTTGTAGATTCATCAGAGTGGTGTGCTGGGTAATTAATGAGCTGCATGCATGCTTTGCCAAGGCAACTTTTTTTCTTCTTTTTCCATCCAAAAAAAGTTGCACAACTCCACAGACTTGGTCTGTTGGGCATGTAAATACTAGAAAGTTAGGTTAAAATCTATTAAACTTTTTCCCCCCTGCTATGAGAGAAGGGGAATTTGATTAAGCAATGAAGCCACATGCTGATTTATTTAATTGTGACTTTAATTTACCCGATACTCCTCGAACAACAATCGAACAACAATCGTTACTGTTACTGGTGTTTAGTTAGGAGGTGAATCTTGGTCTTAAATATAAAACATTTATCTATTTTATCTTTAATATTTAATATTTATAGTTTCTTCACAAACTAAGTTATTAACTTATAAATTGATTTATAATATTATGTTATATATGGGTATTTTGGGAAGATTGAGTTATATTTATTATATTCAATTAAGTAATTTTTCTAAGCTTTCTTGATATAGTTAAATTAGTTAAGCAACTTTTATGTTAACAGCGGAGCAACATTTGTGAAAGCAAGTAATGTGTCTATCTCACATATGGTTTATAAAAAGAGGGTATATATGGATTGAGAAGCAAGTTCTTTTTTTATGCATTGGGAATTTAAAGACAAAAACCAAACCAAACAAAAGCAAGTTCTTCGTGTGTTTGTGTGTGTTTAAGTATGATTGTAGACCTATGAAAATGCATATAGCTCTATAGATTTATAAACAAAAGAAAGAAAAAGGTGAATAGAATAAGGTATAAAGGTTTCGTACCATGGTTGGCAGGGAAGGTATATACGAATTCTCAAGAAAGAGGGCACATATTATTGGATCACTATTCCCATGTTATATTTTTCGTCCCAACTTTACAAGCTATCACCCACGTTAGAGGGAATCTTCAAGCTGTGTCCAAAATAGATTGGGCTGAACCCACCAATAAAGCCCAACTCTTAAGTCCCAATTAAAAGCCCATCAAGCCCATTTTTGAGGAGAAGGATCTTCGGCTGTGAAAAGACTTTTTCTCAAAATGCCCTAATTAAATAACTATTTACCAAAATCTTCCGTGTTTTTCAAACTATTTCTCACTGCTCGTTTGAATGACTAAACCATGGTTTAGTCGACTAAAATGCGGGATTCCTTTTTTTTTTCCCCGAGATTTAGTCGACTAAGCTACGTGCTTAGTCGACTAAATCTTGGACGAGGGCATTTTTAACTTGAACCCGAGATTTAGTCGACTAAATCTTGACGATGAGGCTTTTTTAAAACCCTCATTCAAGCGTCATAATGGAACCCTAATATTCGACTAAAGCATTGTAGATTAGTCGACTAAATCGTGACAGGGGTTTTTAAAATCCCCGAGATTTAGGTAAGCGGCGAACATTCCAAAAACCCCCAAATAATATAATATTTTCTTTGCGAGGAGCAAAATGGTGTGCACATGTAGGTGTGATCTTCAAAATCATCCTGATGAGAAAGAAAGAAAGAAACAAAACATAACCAAAATGCTAATAGCTTATTTATCTTTCAAAATGATTTTAGGAATCCATCTTTGGCAACAAGTAATGATTCAAAGTATTTTAATTTCCAAAATATGCTTGCTCCCAAATATTAATTCCAACAATATTAGTGATATCACAAGTCGTAAGAAACCTCCCCAATTATGCCTCAACAACAATATTGGAGTTTGTCATCAACAACAATATTGGAGTTTGTCTTTTGTGGCTAGTATCACTCGTATTCTATTTAAGTTCGGATTATTTTTATTTATTCAACGTTGTACCTCAATATATTTCTACATATATAGATATAGTAACTACCGCATCTACTAATCTAATTATATAATACAAGTGAGTGGATCAGTATGTTATATATACAAATTAGTTACTCACTAATCTAATCATATAATACACATATATATTAGAAGTGTATATATATATTTTAACAAGTGTCCATTTGAAAATTTACAAATCTTGTTAGTTTGTTATAATGTAAATCAGGATTTATAAATTTTCAAATGGACACTTGTTGAGTTGTCATGGTTAGTTTTTACAAATAAGTATGTGCACTTATAAATTCACTTATGAAATATGACACTTGTTAGTTGTTTTAAAAGGACGCTTGTTAATTTGTTGTACTTAATTTTAAAAAATAAATATGTACACCTATAAATTCACTTATGAAATATGGACACTTGTTAGTGGTTAAAATGTATATGTGCACTTATAAATACATTTATTATTTTGTTATTGTTAGTTGTTAAAATATATATGTACATTTCTAATATATATGTGTATTATATTATTAGATTAGCGAGTAACTAATTTGTATATATAACACACTGATCCACTCACTTGTATCATTTCAATTTGGCTTTCTTTGTTCATGTAAAGATTGAGATTTAAAAAAAAAAAAAAAAAAAAAAAAAGTTTTTGCAATCGGCTATTATACTTCTACCCTTTTCATTTTGATCACTAGCGACTTTCATGCTTTCAGATTGCTTTGTTGTGCAATGTTAGATTTATTGTATATTGGCATTCTTTTTTATTAATCTTACTATATTTTCATCAATTTAGAAAATTCTTAAGGTATTTGTGATGCATGATCTGATAAATGACTTTGTTCGAGTTGTGTATGGCAATTTAGAAGAGGGAGTTTAAATTGTCATGGCTTTGAATTGGCTTACCAAGGCACTTTTTTCCTATATAGCATTGCTAGAAATCGCTTTTGGATCCTTGTTTCTTTTCCCTTGGAGCCTATTATGTGGAGTATATAAAATACATATTTGTTGTTATATCGGTTCTTACTAGTTGCAATCTGTTTGTAGTAAGAAGCTTAGGCAAAAGGGCTTTTGTGGAGTATATAAAATATATTTTTAATCCTTAAATTTTAATATCGTTAGCCTCACCTAGTAGGAAATATTGACTCATTAAGTCAAATTATTTTAATCCTATAGCACTCAAATTTTTTTACAAATTCATATTTTTAATAATAATAAACTCCTATTTTTTAATCAAAGGCTCGCCCTTCCTTATCAGAAACCCTACTCCTGTTGCCGCAATGCCTTCTTCCTCCCCGAATCAAAAGAAAAAAGAAGAAATCATACCTTCTCCATGGATGAAATTTGCTTTTGTGTTGGCGAGCTTGACGGTGGCATCTAACAAATTGGTTAGTTCTCAAATGAATATGGGACGAAATCGGCAATTGGGATTACAATCCCAATGGTTCAATTTGAGAACTAAATCTCGGGTTTAAGTTAAAAATGCTCTCTGTCCGAGATTTAGTCGACTAAGCTACAGTGCTTAGTCAACTAAATCTTGGGGAAGTAAAAAAATGGGAACCCAGCGTTTTAGTCGACTAAATCATGGTTTAGTCGACTAAACAGAAAAGCGAGTGAAAAATAGTTTGGAAACAAAAGGACATTTTGGTAAATAGTTATTTAATTAGGGGCATTTTGGGAAAAAAGCTTGTAAAATACACAATAAGAGAAATAGCTTCAACCCCTCATCTTGGGCCTCAAATGCCAGTAGGAAAGGGTCGAAAGGGATCGGACACTCCCACTAAAAGGAGGGGGGAAAATCCTGGAGTTGGTCAACGCATTTATGAGGGTAGTAGACTTTTTCTCACTTGCCCAACATCGGTATCACTTAGGAGGAAGGGAGATTTCGCCCTGCTCTTAGATTGTGGGTGAACCCAGCCTCTTTTCTAAAAAAATTTTACCCAAAAAAAGAAAGAGAGAGAAATAGCTTCAGGAAAAAAAGTGATTTTAAAAAACATATTTTGAAAAATAGCTTCTGGAAAGCAAAAAAATTTGGCTTCTTAAAAACCATGGTTTCAGGTGGAAAAGTGCTTATGTAAAAATTTAGGATGTTTGGGTGCCTTCTAGGAAAACCATGGTTTAAAGCTCAAAAAGTGTTTTTTTTTTTCCTGTTACACAAACACATACTTAAGTTGGAGCACAAGATTGAAGAAAACATATAACTAATGGGAAAAAATATTGGTTGCAATCTCTTGTGAGTATCTTGGTATCGTATTATAAATATTTAATTTTCAAAATTGAAATGATAATTAGTTCTAACTAAAAATTTTAAATTCAAATTTAAGAGTTAGAATAAACTATTTTTTAAATAATTAATATTTGTTGATTTTGATTTTGATTTATATTTCTTAAAAAGAAGATAATTCAACGCATATCTTTTTAGATAGATATATTGTGTCAACTTTAATTGAATTTCAAATATCTATAAATAAAATGTTGGATAGAGGTCACACCATATATACTTAACAGTCATCATTAGTTAAAGTAGTTATGATAGTTAGATTTTCTTTAAGAAAATCATACATATATATATATATATATATATTTATAAATTTTATCAAAAAATAAATAAATATGAAGAGGTAAATAATAATACGTAATCGTTACATGTATGAGCTTCAAACTTCCTACGATATATAAGCATGATACACACAGAGAGGAAGACAAGGTTATCTGATTTTTTTCTATTTTTATTTTTATATTTCGAATGTCATACGAAGGGATGCTCATGTTTAATATGCATTGCGTCTCAAACAAGATTATCTCAATAGATAATTTCTTGAAATCAATTATTCTATTATTTCATTAGCAGAATATAATATGTTATTAACAAAAAAATCCCTAAACTTTTTTGTACATATATCATTGATTAAACTTTAAAAAAAAAATAAAGGGGCCAATACTCACAGCCTAGGCCATAATGAGAGCAAACCCCGGAATTACATTAAGCTACAAGGCATTGGCATCATTTTTAAAATTTTGTTGATATAAAGTCATATGCGAATAAACCTCCTATTATGTTACATGATTTTTAGTAAAATATCCGATAAATTCATTATAAGAAATTTTGCTCAAAAACATTAATTGTAAGAAATTATTTTTCATAAAATAAAAATGGTCAATATCATTTTGGTTTACTAAATTTTGGTTTTAGTCCGTTTTATATTGTTAGTTTTTGCTCCTATAAAGTTTTTATAAAAAATTGGTCTGAATTTAACAATTAATCCCTATATTTTTAATGATTTTTATTTTTAATCTCTATACTTAAATTTAAACCAATTATACTTACAAAATTATAGGGATCCAAATCAAAAATTTGAAATTACAGATACTAAAAGCAAGATTTGGTCAAAGTCTAAGGGCTATCAATATTCAATGATATTAACGCAAATAAAAATTTTGAAAGATGATATATTATCAAATTTTAAAGGTCAGAATAGGTTATTTTCTTTTTGTTCCAAATTTTAAGAGCTTAAACAAACACATACAGAGTATGAAAAAGCATATATATATATATATATATATATATGCACGAGCAATTTTTATATGATTTTTTTTTAAAAAAAAAAAAAAAAAAAATCAAACATAATATTTTCGGCTCTGTGATCCAGTGAAAATCTCACACACACGCACATCTATATATATTATATCTGTGATTTTCAATATTATGTGTGAAATTTTGTTTTAAGAAAATAACCACATAAAAAGGGAATAGCATCATGCTTCTTTCCCTCTTAGCTTAGCTTCCTCTGCTTCCTCTATTTCCCTCTTCTTTCCTTCGTCATCAACAAAGCCGAAGAATTAGAGATACTATCCGACGTAAGGCCATTGCACTTTCCTATTTTCCTTACTTAGTTTGATTCCGTGTTCGTTTATTCATATGTTCATTTAGTTCTTTAAATCTTGAATTTACACAAAGTTTTGACCTTTTGGGCGTTTCGATACACCACCACAAACATTGGCACTAAACTCTCCAAAACATTAATCTCCTTTAGCTCCTTCTTCTTCTTCTTTTTTTGTTCACATTCCTGTCATTTTGGTTTGTTTTGCAGAACATGAATTCAGGGAATGAGTTGTTGGAAACAGTGTCACCGAAATCATCGGTCTCAGACAAGGAGAGTGAGAAATCCAACGGCTTCGTGATGATAGACCTGGAAGCTTTGTCTTGCACCATCAACAACAAAGATACTAATCCAAATTCCGTAACCACCGTGAGTTCTTTGTTTCTTTCTTTCTGTTTCTCTGTTTTCTCAGAAGCCAAAACAAAGCCATCGTGTTCTTTTATTGAGTTTTGACAGATAATTCAAACTGAAATATGCTCTGTTCCAATGAGGCAAACCTCATCAGTTATATTGCTGGCAATGGCATTCATTATTACTGCAGATTTGAAGTTGAAGCTTCAGTTCATTTAAATGCATGTTAGTTTGCTTATGGAGTAGTAATTTATAATTGGTACTGATTATTAATTAATAATTGAATTTGGTTGTTATTATTATGATGATATCAGTTGCAGAGGAAAGGGTGGAGTGAGAAGGAGGTGAATGATCCAGCGGCTGCTTTTCATGATTGGATTGTTATCCCTGGCTCTACCTCACCCAGAGGTACCCTATAACAATTTCTTTTAACTTCAAAATAGTTAGTACTCCAATTTATTATTATTATTATTATTATTTGAATTCCAAGTTCACATAACATGAAAGGTATATTTTATATGCAATAATTACTTTTTGATCCTTTTATGAGAAATAATAGTAATAATAATGTTAAAACTAATATTTGGCTCCGTCCCTTCATATGCTTGCTTTGATTCTCCCCTCAAATACTCTAATATGCCGATATGCATGCTAATCATTGTGATTAGAGAGCAATAACAACAATCGACATGAATTATCATATCTACTATTGATAGATCATGATAACAATTAAGTTATTACTAATCTACTCTGATTTTAGAATTATGAATTAACCTTATGTAGGAATCTGAAAGAAATTCATTAATGAACTGATCTTATTTGGGAACCTGAGAGAAACTCATTTATCCTCTCCCTTAGTAAAGATTTCACAATCACACCCTCAACCAATTAATTAAGACGCGTTATACAAGTTAGGGTCTATCAACTAACAAATTGTTAACACTTAATACTTCTAACATGTACCATGTGAAAATGTGAGTCAAATTAAAATTTGAATTCTATGTAGGTGGAATCTAAACTGAGTGAGAGCTATGTAGTTCATGTTATATAATTAAACGGTAGTGCAAAATGTAATAGTTTGATATTTTATTCAATTAAATAGATATATGAGATATGTATGTAAATATAAATTCTACACACCTCAGTGATAATTTCAATATGGTGATAATCCAGATTGTTTATTGGAAGGTAGAAGGAGAGGAAGAAAACTTATAAAGGGTACAGGTCAGGCAGGTGGTTGAAGTTGGTTAGTTTGGGGAACCTACCCTTTGAGTTAGTTACTTAATTGTCTGACAATGAAATTAAATAAGATCATCCGATCCATGCAGATAAATGAATTAGTTTGGTAGCAGTTGAGGATTCGTTACTATATTATAAATTTGGTTTTTTGAGCCTTTTACCTTAATTAATTAATCAATAACTAAAATGCCTCGAAACCACCTGTTAGTCATTACAACCCAATACAAAATGCCCTATGTGAAACCACCTCTGTTTAGTCGATTATAACCCAATATGTAGTCGATTAAACAGTGCCAATTTTTTTTTTAAATGTTTTCCCTGTAATCGACTAACCTACCGTACTTGGTCGATTACATCACGCCAGATTTGTTTTTTTAAAACCTCATTTGGGGCAAATCAGAACTCTTATAGTCGATTAAACTATCCAAGGCTCTCCCCCTCAAAATTTTTCCCCAAAAACTCCTTGAATCCGTTGGTGGGTTGGGAAGGGATCTAAAATCTAGTGGCATTTGCGTTGAGAAGGGATCTAGGTGTGTGTATATATATAGATATGAATATGCTTGCTGTCATGAGGCGCTGAGTATCCAAGGGAATAGGGAAAAATTTGCTAATATATGTAAAGGTTAATGTTGAGCATGGGAAAAATCTAGCTATGAAAGATATATATATATATATATATATATATATATATATATATGAAACATTGCTTATATAAAAATGGAAAGAGAAAGATTTTTGCTATATATATATATATATATCATAATAAAAATGTATTTTTATGTTATTAGTATTTATAAACTCCTATATAATATGATCTAATTTAACTAATTCCTATATTATTCCACTTATAATATTATTTACAAAATAATATGTATATAGTGAAGCATATTTTATGTGGTGTGAGTATTTATTAAATTCTTAATTTAAAGAGTTTAAATTAATTGTAGAGAAATAATAATAATAATAATAAATAAATAAATAATAGATATTGTTATTATTATTAAAAAGGGGAATAAATAATTAGTGAGAATTTATTTATTCTTTTATTATTATTATTATTATTATTATTATTATTATTATTATTATTATTATTATTATTATTATTTCTCTACAAAATTAATTTAATTTTATGTGGTGTGAGTATTTATTAAATTCTTAATTTAAAGAGTTTAAATTAATTGTAGAGAAATAATAATAATAATAATTGTTATTATTATTATTATTAAAAAGGGGAATAAATAATTAGTGAGATTATTATTTCACTAATTATTATTGTTTCTCTACAATTAATTTAAACTCTTTAAATTTGGAATTTAATAAATGCTCACAACACTTAAAATATGCTTCACTATATACCTATTATTTTATAAATAATATTATAAGTGAAATAATATAGGAATTAGTTAGATTAGATCCTATTATATAGGAGTTTATAAATACTAATAACATAAAAATACATTTTTATTATGATATATATATATATATATCTTTCTCTTACCAAAATAAGCTTTCTTTATATATATATATATATATATATCTCTCTCTCTCTCTTTCACCGCTAGATTTTTCCTATGCTCAACGTTAACCTTTATATATATTAGCAAATTTTTCCCTATTCCCTCAATACTCACCGCCTCATGACAGCAAGCATATCCCTAGATCCCTTCTTAACCCAAATGCCACTAGATTTTGGATTCTTTCCCAACCCACCAACGGATTCAAGGAGCTTTTGGGAAAAATTTCGAGGGGAGAAAGAGGTTTGGGTAGTTTAATCGACTATAAGCGTTCTGATGTACCCCAAATGAGGTTTTAAAAAAAACATATTTGACGTGGTGTAATCGAATAAGTATTGTAGCTTAGTTGATTACATTACGGGAAAACATTTAAAAAAAATAGCAATGTTTAGTCGACTATATATTGAGTTGTAATCCACTAAATAAGGGTAGAAGGGTGATATGGTTTCATATAATGGTATTTTGGTTATTAATTAATTAATTAAAGGCAAAAAGGTCAAAAAGCCTTATAAATTTCATGTCATCATAATTAATTAATTACTTGTATTGATGAGTTTGTGAATGTTTGTGGCCGGTAGTGTGTTCCACGGCGAGCACGCCGGAAAAGGTGGAGGCTTCGGTGGTTGGGTCCGGCAATAGTGGCAGCGGCCCAGGAGTTCATCATCAGATTACAGTGACGGTGAACACAATGGGTAATGAAGCCAACAGCATGGCTCGTAGAAATAGTAGTTTCAATTGCAAACGCCCTTCTAATAATTGGAGCCTACCCTGCAAGGCTTTTGTTTGCTTTACCACTATGTAAGTTTCAAGTTTCAACACCCTCGTAAATAATTACAACTAGCTCCAATTTGTATTATAAATTATTTCCTATATGTAGAGCTAGAGGAGTATTTGGTACATAATTGATTAATTAATTAATTGATTCATTAATGTTAATTCTGATGTGTGTTTAATTTTCTGGAATTAATAGGTCATGCATGGGATCAATTTTGATGATGATATACATAACCTTCTTGATGACGAGCCATAACTGAGATCATGCTTGTAGTGCGTACCATACATATGGAGCTTCAACATGCATGTGCTGCTGCTACTTTTATTCCAACATAGAATTAGGGGTTTGGTTATTAATTAGTACTTCCTCTTTCGTTAATATAAGATCCATTTTAGAGTTCAATTTCTTTATTAAAGTGGATCTTATATTAAGAATTAGGAGGTTGTAACATTATTAATTATTTTGGTATTTTATATGCGTAGCTAGAGATGGTAGAAATTTGGAAAAATTCAAATATGACACCGTTAATTTCTTTTTTTTTTAAAAAAATGGCACCGCCTACTTGATACTGATTACACACATTCCCTCTCTCCCCCTTATGTTTGGTTTAAGATTAAGAGTTCTTTTGTTTTGACTAAAGTATGTTTGGTTTAAGGAGAGATAAGAGGAAATTCTTCTCTTGTTTTGACTAAATTATCCATGAAATTTTTTCAATATTTCTTAGTTACACCCTCAAAAAAAAAAAAAAATCTTATTAATGGCAATTGGGTAAACATATATTCTCCCCTCCTCTCAAACCAAACGGATCAGGCTTCTCTCCACTGTGTCTATCATTCGCTTCCTTCCTTTTCTTTCAAACAGTGCCATTTTGGCACAAAATAACACTATTCATTTTTTTAAAAAAAATAGTAACATTCATCATCCAAAAATATGTTTTTAATACTAATCGAGACATTGAAATATTTTTTCAAGAAAATACTTGATCAAAGATATTTTTAAGATTAACTAATACTAGATTAGATACTAAAAATTAAAATACTTTAAAAAATATTGAAACAATATGATGATCTTAAAAATTATTTTATGGTACTAAAAAAATACTTCATGATCTTGAAAAAAAAAATTTTGTACTAAAAAAAATACTTTTGAAAAAATTATTTTAGGATAAAAAAATATTTCGGTACTAACGATACTAAAAATATATTTCGTCTTGAAAAAATACTTTCATGATTTTTTTAAAAAAATTAGGATCTTGAAAAAATATTTCAGTGTGTTGACTGATGGGTACTAACTGATATTAAAAAGACATTTCAGGATATTGACTAGTATTAACAAAATACTTCATGATCTTAAAAATTATTTTAGAATCTTAAAAAAAAAGACATATTTCAAGGTACTAACAAATACTAAAAACTAAAAAAGATACTTTAGAATTGATAATCGACCAAGTATCTACTTCATGATCTTGAAAAAAAATATACGATACTTCAAAATACTTTATCGATACTAAAAAAATTTAGTATCTTAAAAAATATTTCAATGTACTAATTGATGGGTACTAACTTCATGATACTAAAAAGACATTTCGGGATATTGACTAATACTAAAAAAATATTTCATGATCCCGAAAAATTATTTTAGAATCTTAAACAAATATTTTAGGGTATTAACAGGTACTAAAAATATAATTACTATTAAAAAAAAATACGATATCTTGATTATTTTAGAATAAAAAAATACTAAAAAGATAAAAATTTAAGATCTTACCAAAATACTTTATAATCTTGAAAAAAATTTAGATCTTGAAAAATATTGAAAAATAATACTTTATGACCTAAAAAAATATTTCAAAATTATTTTAGAATCTTAAAAAATATTTCGATACTAATAGAAAAAAATATATTTTATGATGATGAATACTAGTTTAAAAAAAAAAAAAAAATATATCAAAGGTAATCGATACAAAAAAATATTTAAAATGCTAGTTTTTTTTAAAAAATGAACAGTGTTATTTTTGTGCCTTGTTTGAAAGAAAAGGATGGGAACGGATGATAGACGCAGCGAAGAGTTCAACTATTCTTTTTGTTTTTGTTTTTTTTTTTTTTTTTTTTTTTACCTATCCAATATCTAGAGTTTTATTCCGACTAATCTGATTCAACCCGGGTCACACATCCTGACATAGTGGGTGAGTCTCCCATCGGGATTTTTCTACATTTAAGGCTAAAACTCAACACTTTACTTAAACATATAAAGCATTTATCACTTTGTGTGAACCCCTCCCGTTATAATTCAACTACTCTGATCGCGTGTCAGCTGCGTTGCCTCAATTTTTTTTTTTTTTTTTTTTTAATTTATATACGTTGCCTCAAATTATTCGGGGCCCTTTCCCCCTCCAAATTACAGGCACCCCATTACAATATTGTGATCTTGGACTTTTAGGAAGTGGATTTTGTGTATGGAAAAAAGATCCATAATTTTTCCTTCTTGCTGGGCCATTAGTTTGGTTTAACATTTTTTTAGATGGTTGGCCCAATTATTATTTTTTTTGGTTGCGTGGCTCACATAAAATGCTTGTCGATTTTTAAATTTTCAATTGCTTTTTGCTTCATTAATTTATTTATATGGACATACGATACTTGGTGGATATGAAGGAGATTTTTTTATTTTTTTCAAATTGTTAATGAGTTAAAGTTAGTGCTCCCTTGCAACGCACGGGGAGTATGCTTGTTCACTAAATGCACATTTCCCAAGTTCTTTCAAAGTTAGTTTTTATTATTATTATTATTATTATTATTATTATTATTATTATTATTCATAAAAAAATGTTTGAAACTAATTACAGTTCCCCACTTTCATGTACTTTTGTATCCCCCGCTAATACAATATTTGATATGTCTAGAACAGTATTCCATTTCTGTTTTAGCCCCATACCCAACATTGTTATAGTGAAAATTAATTATTTAGGGCATAATATAATAAACGATTTGGAATTAAGTTGAAAACTTTGTTAGAAACATGTGGCGATGATTGAGACTGTTTCTCATTTGATTGGCTAAGACACATCACAAAACTCCAACTGTGTACTAAAATTAAAAATCATTGTAAATTGTCTAAGCCGAGGTTCCAACTGGACCTTTAGTGTGTGAGGTTAACGTGATCACCAACTACATCACATGGACAAGTTTTTTTTTTTTTTTTATACATAAAAAGTTTTGAAGGGTTGACATCAGTCACCAAGACAAGAGAAGACGACCCCTTCAGCATTTTGATGCTTTAATGGGAACTACGAGATCGCTTACTGCAAAATAGCCTCTCGAACAGGATCAAACACACATCCCTGTTTAAAATCTCTTACCATTTATCTTGCCACTTTCCTTTGTCACATAGACAAGTTGATACTGAATATTTCGATCAATTTGTTTTAACTTTTAATAGGTTTGAAGACAGAGCAGGTCACAATACAAGTTTGTTGAATTGGCAATATTTTATATTCTTATCAGTTTAATAGCTAAAACAGACACCCCCATACATATTGCTAAGTAAACTTATCACGATCTTTTACCGGGGAAAAAAAAAAGTTTCACCACCTAAAATCATACTATAAGGGCTGTTTGATACACGGAACAGGTGGAAGGAAAATAAAAATGTAACAACCCAGATTATTAATAATAATAACAATAATATAGTAATAATAAAATTTAGAATTTAATAATGTTGATATTGTTAAATAACCTATTAATGAGTTGGCAATAGTTAAAGAGCCCAACCCATAGTTAAACCCTAATTTTAAATTATAAACAGAAGCCTAACCTAACCCTAGCTAACGTTCAATACTCATTTTCTCCTCTACTACTTCCTCTATTCTTACTTTGCTTCAAATTATTCTTCTAAGAGATTAGCAAAAACAAAGACCAGGTAATCCTAATCCCTAGAACAATAGAAATTAATTGTTATATGTCGGTCTCGATTTTTGTGAAAATCCCTTAAATGTGTTGCTGCATTTGTATATGTATATATTCTGTTTTCTTTTTTGGTTAACATGAATTGCTTTATGAATACAAAACGCATCACCTCCTTGTATACATATTTCTCCTTGATTTGTGTGATTAACCTTTTTGCAAAACCATTTATCATTGAATATACCTGTACGTAGTTGCTTTGAGTGCCTCGGTTTTTGTGATTTAAAACATATATATCCTTTCATTAATATATATAATACTTGTCCGCCTTTTGTTTTGGGTGTCTCGATTTTGTGATTGAAACATATATATCCTTTCATTAATATATATAATACATGTATATCTTTTGCTTTGGGTGCTTCGGTTTTGTGATTGAAACATGCATATGTGCCTTTCATTAATATATATATATATATATACACACATGTATATATATATATGAATGCTATTTTTATGTAAATATTTTATTTTCACTATATTATCTTTGTCTTGATTAGGATTACCGGCTTTACTGATGTTTGTGTTTATGTGGGCGCGATGATCTTTCGTGGGAGCAGATTTTCAAAGAAACGGGTTCCAAAGGTTAGGGCTAGAAATGAGAAGTGAGAAAGAACATTCGAGTTAATTCTAGCTATTTTTTTTTTAACGCTTGGAATAAAACATATTTATTTAAGTTTTGGATTTATGTTAATGTAATAAGTTAGTTTTGCACTTGTCTCAGTACAAGTGCAGTGGTAACACTCCTCAAATTTAGTTATTTTGAATTTCGGTAATTATTCATAAAAATCATTGAAATTTTATATTATTATAATTGTTAAAAATTTGGGGGTGTTACAAAAAATGAATAAGTTCCCTTGTTTGATACACTTTTATGTTCATTCTTTCTTGAAACTCAAGTTCTTAGGACCACAATCACAAGCCCATTGATTTTCTTTTAAAGGTAGAAAGATAAAATCCTACTAAAATTGGTGGGAATCCAAGTTCCCTCATGAATAGTGACGCTTTTAGACATATTTACCCTTCATAAAATATTTATTTTCTATAAAGCAAGAAAATATGATTAAATTCAAATTTATGCAATGAATTCGAACTTAGCGAGAAAATATATTAGACAAATTTGAATTTGGAAGGAGAATATTTTAGCCAAATTCGTTTGTTAAGATGATATTTTAGACAAATTCGAACTTTTTTTTTTTGTAAAATAAATATTTCGTTATAAAATTCAAATTCATCCCAAAAATTCGTCCTTTTTTTTTCTTTTTTGCAAAGTAAATGCTTTGTCATAAAATTAAAACTTGATCCATAAATTTGAATTTAATGTAGACAAATTCGTATCAAATTTGAATTATGAAAAAAAAATCCTTTTCGTTTTAAAGTAATTACTTTTGAGGATAAAATATGTATTTCCTAATTATTTACCAAGTGCCACCATTTCATTTTTTTCTATCAAACAACTCATCTTCTCTCATTCTTCAAAATCTTCCCTTCCCTCTTTTCCCTCCTCAAATTATCCCCGTAGCAAACGAGGCATTTACAATTTACACTTCAAATGGAGGAAGCTAGCTTGGCCATAAGAGATCGAAAGAGAAGCTATTGATGACTAGGTATTGACAGTGTAATACTGTAATGTATTGATAATGTATAATTAAATAATAATTATTTAGTATTTTATTTTTATCAAATAAAGAAGTATTGATAGTGTATAAGTAAATATAAAAATGAAAAAAATTAATTTGAATATATTTTAAATTTAGAAAATTAAAATTAAAAAAACCAACATTTATAATTTATCATACTCAACCAATAGAATCTTTTTATAAAATTAATTTATAAAGTTATTGAACATGATTAAATCGATAAAATTAGGGCTAGTTTAATAATGAGGTAGCATAATTTTATAAGGTATAACCTAAAAAATGGTAAACTCGGTATATAAATTTATAAGTTTGGCCGAATTTATAACTATTACGAGTTTAAGAGTGATTCATAAAAAAAGAAATAATAATGATGCAATTTTGTAAGGTAAAAACATAAAATCAATACATTCAAAAAGTTAAGTTACGAATTCGACAACAACACTCCAAAGCCTTAGTATTTTCATGGCTCATACATTATGAAGTACTCAAGTTTAATTTAACAATGTTTAAATTCAAGATCTTGCTTAATTAGGTGTCACTTCAATTCTATTAAACTCAATTAATGTTTATACAAATGTATATTTTTCTAGAATTATAAGATGTTTAAGTAAATTAAAACAAGGTTAATATAATCTTTGGTCCATTAAGTTTGTTTTCATTTTGGTTCAAATCTCATTAGTTTCAAATAAGAGGTTTTGGTCCCTCAATTGGCAAAATGATCCAAGCTTTTATTTAATAATAGTACTAATATTTTAAACAAAATTAAGAGATCAAAACCTTTTATTTGAAACTTGATGGATAAAAATTAAAATAAGGATAAATTTAAAGAACCTAAAATTGTATTAAGATGGAATTTTACCTTTTTTTTCGGTTCCCCTTATTTGGAGGCGCACTATTTTTTCGTCTGCTGGATTTTTTTTTGGTTTTTTTTTTTTTTTTGTTTGTTTGGCTGAAATGTATCTGGACAATTTAAGTTTGAAGCAATCTTATATTATTATTACTTTGAAAGCAGCCGTGCGTGCACCAAGCAGAACCTACAAATAATTAATTAGAATTATTTTTATGGCTTGTTCCCATCCACATAAATGAAAAGGGCATCGTTTAAAACTTTAGATTATGTTTTTCATTATTTCTATATACACCATCATATAAGGTTCACAAGTCATGCTCATACATGGGCACCAAGCTGTCTATTACAAGGATGTACAATTAGCTTATCCTATGAATGAAACCCTTTTAAATACATGTTTTTTTATCTTTAGATTTACTATTTTTTATTGTTAAACTATTTATAGAGTTGGTCCACAGTTAGATTTTTTAGGTCTTGAGTTTGAATACCAGAAATATTTTTAGAGATACTTTTGTTGGGAGCGAAATAACATAAAACATTGTACTTCAAAGAATCTTTTGGATAATAATATAAAAATATAAGTTTTATTTAATTTTGCATATTTATGTTAAATAATTAAATAAATTAATTCAATTACAAATGATTTGACCATAATCCAACCATTAAGTCCTTGTTTATGGCTTCTTATTATTCGTATCTTTATGTTGAAACCACAGGCGTAACAGGGGGCTATTAAACTCAAATATTTAAGAAATTACATTTTGTCCTCATAAAATTTTAATATTTTCACTTTAAACATCTTCATTAAAAGTTTCGTAGATGAACTAATATGAAAACATTTAAATTTGATGGGGCCTAAATATAATTTCATGAACATCTGGTTCCATTCTGTAATTTTTGCCCCCAAAAAAATTTCAATTCCTAACTCCGCCTCTTATCAAAATAAAACTTTTCATATATATTTCTCTCATATATCATAAATCACAATTAAAAAGACGATTTTAAAGGTTCTGATCGTTCTGATTTTTATGGCCGATAATTTTTCAACTTAGTCAGCAAAGCACTTAACACTAATATTCCCTTTATTTCTATCCACACACGAAGATAAAAGGTGTTGGGTGGTATATTGATAGTGAATTTCCATCTCCTGTCCTTTTTATGGAATTGATTTTGTTTAGATATTGTTTTTCAAATCATTTCTAGATGTGTGATTGCCAGAAAAGTATGATAATTAGAGTTATTTAGTTAGATTTTGATGATCTTTAGAATTGGACCGACTTAATTGGGGGAAAATTTGAATAGGCATGATTGCATGAATGTATGATGAGCATGATCAATTGGGAGATTTTGTGAGGGATTCTGAAAAAAGGTACAAAAATATCACAATTAGAAAGATCCGGTTATTATTATTTTTTTATTTTAATATCATAATGTTAATCCAAACGATAATTTTTCTACAAGATGCAAATTATGATAAAATTACCTATACAAGATAATAAAAAATAAAATAAAAAACAATAAATTACAAACTTAAAAGTTTATGTAAATTCGTGATAATAGTGTGAACTTAGATTGTAAATTCAAATCTACGTTAAAAGTATACAATAAAGTAATAAAAATATAAAAAATGAAAATCATTGAATTTAAGTATACTTAAATATTTATAATTGAAAATAAATCTATCAACATTAATAATTTATCATATCAAATAAAGAAATGTATATGAAGTTCATATACAAATGTATTGAAAATAATCAAAACGAGCAAACTAATATTAATATAAAAACTAGTTGACATAATTTTATAAGGTAAAAATATAAAAATTGTAAACTCTACGTATAAACTCACGAGCTTATAACTAACATGCTTTTAAGTACGATAGACACAATTTTATAAGTTAGAAATTTAAATCCGGTAAATTTTGAGAGTGAACTCGTAAGTTTGACAATAATACATATATGTTTTTTTTTAGTTTTTCCTATTAATTTTTTAGTTTATGATACTTATATAAAAGTGTGTGGATCTCACGGTAAAGAAAAAGATAGAAAAAATATTAGAAGAACCGATTTACTTTTATATAAATATAAAAAAAAAATATTTTACAATAAAATAGAAACATTAAACTTTATTTTTTTTTAAAAAATTAAATAACCATTCTTTAATCCCCAAAACCAGGGGAAGCAACCTCCCTGAGTTTTCCTGTACATTATTATTTATTTTTTTTTATACGAAAAAGTTTTGGAAGGGTTTGACGTCACTCTACTGTTTTTCGCTACCAAAGAAGAGTACTGTACATTATAATCTCATTCGCTTTTTTCAATACATTATAATGCAACCACCGCGGGCCCTCTAATAATGCGTGTGGGCCCAAAATGGCTCGCTTGCCTAAAAATATCACTTTCCCGTGGGCCCCAAATAATAAAGAAGAGTCTCCGTCTCTTAAAAGATAACGTGGTCGTAACGTTCACCCGACGGAGAAGGCAATGAACAGATTCCCTACGTTGGCGCCTCTGTCACCACTTGTGACACGTCATTGGACACGCGTTATTATATGACTGGCCCTTTGGTCCCTTATCGTCGTTGCCGTAGCGAAGTCGTTCACCTCCTTTGGCTATAAAACGAGGCTCAAGCCTCTTCATCTTTTGCATTTCAATTTCGTATACATTTCTTTTGTGAGAAAGCCTATCAAAACTTCAAGGTTTTCTTCGAGTTCCCTTCCTTTTGCGTTCTTTTTTTCCCTCCTGTTTTTTGATATTTCCCTCGTTCATTTGGCTGTTTGGTATGATTTTGTATTTGTTCAATTTGTGGTGGATCTGGATCGTTTTGCTCTTTTCTTCTGAATTATTTGACATCATTTAGATCCGGACTGTTTTATATTTTATATGATGTTTTAATCAATCAAATCGAGTCCGATTCGGATTTACCGACGAGTTCTTTGGGCGAAAGCAGATTAATGCTTATATACAGATCCTATTTTTTACCGATTACTCTGTGGTTTGATTCATATCCTTTTATCTTGAAAAAGTCTTCCAGATCTAAAGGCTGGTGATCTGTGTTTATTGTTTCGATTTCAAAGTCCTTAATTGATCAATATAGGATTCCGATTACTCTGTGGTTTGATTCATATCTTTTTATCTTGAAAAAGTCTTCCAGATCTAAAGGCTGGTGATCTGTGTTTATTGTTTCGACTTCAAAGTCCGTAATTGATCAATATAGGATTCCGCATCGTAGTGCGGCTTCTTGTTGGAGTTCTTTCATTGTTGTTTCTTACGGACCTAAAATATTTTATTGGCTGAAAACGATATTCAGATCTGCTCCTGAAGCTTCAATATTTAGGATTATTGTTTTTTTCCCCCGTTTCCCCCGTTTTGTTAAAGAAACTTGTTAAAAGTAGTTTGTCTTGTTTGAATCTGATAAATTCATAATCTTGTTTGAGCCTCGTGTGAATTACGTTACGACTGTTCTAATCTGTGTTTTTTTTTAATACCGTAGATGCAAATCTTCGTTAAGACCCTTACCGGCAAGACCATTACTCTCGAGGTCGAGAGCTCCGACACCATCGACAATGTTAAGGCTAAGATTCAAGACAAGGAGGGTATCCCTCCAGATCAGCAGCGATTGATCTTTGCCGGAAAACAGCTTGAGGACGGTCGTACCCTTGCCGACTACAACATCCAGAAGGAATCCACCCTCCATCTTGTCCTCCGTCTCCGTGGTGGTATGCAAATCTTCGTCAAGACTCTCACCGGCAAGACCATCACCTTAGAGGTCGAGAGCTCCGACACCATCGACAACGTCAAGGCCAAGATCCAAGACAAGGAGGGTATCCCTCCAGACCAGCAGAGATTGATCTTTGCCGGAAAGCAGTTAGAGGACGGCCGTACCCTTGCCGACTACAACATCCAGAAGGAATCCACCCTCCACCTCGTCCTCCGTCTCCGTGGTGGCATGCAGATCTTCGTCAAGACCCTCACCGGCAAGACCATCACCTTGGAGGTCGAGAGCTCCGACACCATCGACAACGTCAAGGCCAAGATCCAGGACAAGGAGGGTATCCCTCCAGACCAGCAGAGGTTGATCTTCGCCGGAAAGCAGCTTGAGGACGGCCGTACCCTTGCCGACTACAACATCCAGAAGGAATCCACCCTCCACCTCGTCCTCCGTCTCCGTGGTGGCATGCAGATCTTCGTCAAGACCCTCACCGGCAAGACCATCACTTTGGAGGTGGAGAGCTCCGACACCATCGACAACGTCAAGGCCAAGATCCAGGACAAGGAGGGCATCCCTCCAGACCAGCAGAGGTTGATCTTCGCTGGAAAGCAGCTCGAGGATGGCAGGACCCTTGCAGATTACAACATCCAGAAGGAATCCACCCTTCACCTTGTCCTCCGTCTGAGAGGAGGAATGCAGATCTTTGTCAAGACCTTGACTGGCAAGACCATCACCTTGGAGGTGGAGAGCTCCGACACCATTGACAACGTCAAGGCCAAGATCCAGGACAAGGAGGGCATTCCTCCAGACCAGCAGAGGTTGATCTTCGCCGGAAAACAGCTCGAGGATGGCAGGACCCTTGCAGATTACAACATCCAGAAGGAATCAACCCTTCACCTTGTCCTTCGTCTGAGAGGAGGAATGCAGATATTTGTAAAGACCTTGACTGGCAAGACCATCACTTTGGAGGTGGAGAGCTCCGACACCATTGACAACGTCAAGGCCAAGATCCAGGACAAGGAGGGTATTCCCCCTGACCAACAGAGGCTCATCTTTGCAGGGAAGCAGCTTGAAGATGGAAGGACCCTTGCTGATTACAACATTCAGAAGGAGTCCACCCTTCACCTTGTGCTCCGCCTTCGTGGTGGTAACTAAGCATCGTGTTGAAGTGCCTTCGTTGGTCCCTTTCTGGGGTTGTTTCTGTTTTTCTTTCAAGAAATTGATGTGTCGGGGTACATAGTTTGCCCCTTAAATAAATATGCGTTCTTGTTTTTAAAACTGTGTGCATAAGTTTCGTACTCTTGATGTCTGGATTCCCGCTAATGCGGGTTTATTATAAATTCTAGTATGTTTTCTATTAATCCATCTTGGACATGTCTAATATGATTCTGGATTAATCCCCGCTCCCTTAATTTGAAGGAATGCTTTTGGTTTGGTTAATCCTGTGGGTGATGCAGGGAAGTTTAGTGGGATATAATTCTCAAAGGAATCGATTTCATATAATCCTTTTGTATTACTGCACTTTCTGATGTGTTAAATAATCCTAATCCCATTAATTCATATCTCATCGTTCATTGTGCAATCCACTGAAACGCTTGTTGAGGAGGATACTCTAGGCCTCAAGTCTCTTTTAGAAAGACGAACTACCAAAATGGATTTGAAAAAACAAAACGAATACTACGAATTAACGCGCAGAATTTGAATAACGCGCAGAATGCGAATTGATTAAAATCTTGGTTCTTGAGTATTCTGAAAAGATTATTGGACATATTATGCATAAGAATCCATACATATAATGAAAGATATTCACAATAGACGGCCAGTCAGGATTCCTACTAACTATTGCATTACAGTAGGCTTCTGCTATTCTGCTAATCTGCTGCACTGTATCCCTTCCCCTTGAAACCTGCAAATGACAAAGTCAAATAATCCCATTTTTAAACATCACCATCCTAATCCTAATGATAGGAAAAATCCCAGAAATTTACGGTTACTAAGAATATTCCTGGTTGGAATCGGTGGGAATGTTGGGAGGGTCCCTAACGCAGCTTGACGAAGCTGTTCAACTCAACAAGGATCGGAGGTTGGAACTCAGCATCTCTGAAACAATAACACACAGCCTTGCGTGTCTCAACCGTACTACTACACATAGCACTCAATTGCATCCCAGCGACACAGCATCTGGGTGAAAGCTCGCTTGATCCTGCTCCCTCCAGAAAGACAAAATCATTTCCTTAGTCACTGCTTCTGCGCTCCCACACCATAGAGCCATAAAAATGAAACCCCATTTTGCAGACGAAGCCGTCATCGATTCTCACAGAAAGCCCTGTTCTTGATCTCATGAAACATAGCTTATTTATAGCCATCAAGTCATTCATTGCATCCAGAAGATCTGATGTGTATATACATTCATCAAGAAATCATAAACAATTTATTATAGAAGTGATGAATGCAAAGCATTCAACGCTTACTGTTTATTATGAAACCACTTCGTATTTATTGCAACAAACGCAACAAAGCAACAAGAATAATGGCATACACGCAGATTCATTATTCATTTTAATTCCATGGACTAAGAGAACACTCCTGGGGAGTTGTGTAGCGTTAAGAGTCTTTGCAATAATCATAAACGACGAGGTTTCTGAGACCCCAACCATGGTCTATTTTCTGGTCATTAGAGAGATGCCAAGCGTCATATTGGTCCCACCAATTCTGGGTTGTGGTGGCCACACATGGCGGGTAAGGTTCTTCCCATTGGCAAGCTTCAACAGTTAAGTCCTTGTGGGATGACACGAATGGAGCTAGCTTCCAATTAGTCTTCTCTAGGCCTCCTCTTGTGGCCCACTCATCAGAATTCCATATGCTTGAAAATAAGTACATTGGTTTCTCTGTTGGGAAGAAATTGTTCCCCTCACCACTGTTCTTGCACATCCTTATGGCCACTTTGTCCACAAAAAATCTGTTCCCATTTACATAATTTGAACAAAAACTCAAATGGGTGTGACTAGGTTCTAATTTTTAACATGTAAGTGAAAGAAACAAGTGGGTGAGACTAAAAGTTTTAATATTTATGGTCACTTTGTCCACAAAGAATATAGGTAAGTGAAAGAAATAAGTGGTAGATGAGGAATTTACACGAGCTGGTGGTAGTTCCAGAGAATTGAGCAGGTATGGTAATCTTCAATGGGGTCAAATCAAAGCATGTGCCTCATATCACGTCCACCAATTCCACTTTTATACACGTTTGTCTGAATCAAATAAGGCTCCCCTGTTCTGTTCCCCAAGAACTCAAAATCAATCTCGTCTCTCTCTGGTCCTGCTCCATTCTGTGAACACATCTGCAACATCAAAGCTCAAACCCAATCCCAGTTCGAAGAAAAAATGCTTGACAATTTGAAGATGATGCAGAATTCAAACACTTACACAGAATGCTGTTGCTACACAGCAGAGTCACCACCTGCCAGCTTCATCTTGATGCTGAACCACCCAAATCTGTATCTTTGCTTTGTCTGAAACCACATCCTATGATATATCATTTGTCAGACATGTATTTTAACAGAATGAGAGGCAATAGTTCGATGAAATGAAGTGATTTTGTACCTGCGTCTTTGTTGAGGGGGAGATGCCAGATCTGTCCATCTTCGGAGGTGGTGAAATGGTCTTTAGACCACATTATGTTAAAGTTGTCGTTGAAGGAAGCTTTGGACATATTGGCTACTTCAGATGAGAAAGAAGCAGCAGCCATGAGAGCTAGAGTGAGGAGGAGAACCGTGGACGACGAAAAATTCAGCACTATGAGCGTAAGGATAAGGTGGAATCAGAGAGAGAGAGAGTTGGGAGGGAGATGGAGAAGAACAGAGAGATGGGGATGTTCGTTAAATGATCTGAGTTTCATCATCATCATCATTATTATTATTATTTGGGTTGGATACAGTAGGATTATCATATGCTATTGTCTCCTGAACTTCTCTTTTATTTTTGTAGCTGACATTTACTTGTTTTATTAATGGGATTAAGATTTCTCCAGTGACTGGAGATAAGACTCTCTCTCAATAAGCCCCAAACTACACCGTTTCACTAAAAAAAAATCTATGGAAAGCAACATGAGAGCGAGAATCAAAGCACTCCATTTATAGAAACTATAGGCTACAGAAACAGATTGAATACTGGCGAGGCGAATTGCTGCATCACCGTCAACTATATCATCGGTTTTTCCTCCCCACCCCATATCTCCATATCTTCTGTGCTTCTATTCTGAGCGGAGGAAGAATCAAGACCGATTAAAGATGGTTGGATATAATGCGATTACAATTATGAAAACAAAATCAAATCATACATACAATCAATCCTAATGATCTCTTCCGCTTTTTGGGATATTTCTGCAAAAAAATCGTGTGATAATGATTTGATTCATCAAATAATATTTTTTATTTTAAAAATTTATTGAAGCAAACATCAAAATTATCCAGATTTCAATGGAATCAAACCCAAGCAATGAAACAATTGGTAAAAAATATGAAAGAACTCTAAAATTTGCCAATTGCAGAAATTGAACTAGAGAACTGGGGAGTGGAGATTGATACCGATGACAAAAGAGCAGGTCAGGTGAACAGTGAAGAGATCGACGTGAGCTGGAGAACGAAGGATGGCTTCGCGTTGGGGTTTAGGGTTATTTGGGAGCAAATTAGATTTTTTTTTTTTTTTTTTTTTTTTTTTTTTTTTTGTGAAACGGTGTAGTTTGGGGCTTACTTGGAGAGAGTCTTATCTCCAGTCACTGGAGAAATCTTAATCCCGTTATTAATTGTATTATAGGGATCAACAGGGTTGGGTCATTCACAACCTAGTGAATCAAAGTGTGAATGTTTGTTAGGAGAGGAAGATGCTTATATTTAGCGTCTGACATTGTCTTAATAGTAGAATATTGGAAGGAATTTAGTGACGGGTTGGGTTTTTCTCCTTTTCTTTTTCTCATTATCCCTCATCATCTTTAAATCATATCCATCAAATCAATCACAATACTACTTTAACATCTCTCTCCTCTTCCCAATCAATGATCAAGATGGGCTAAGGAGAAGAAAAGGAGAAAAGGGATTATGAGAAAATCCTCTCCCATTTAGTGACCCAGGAAATGAAAGTACAAATTTACCCACAACCACTTGTTGGATCTTGTACTCGTGAAACTGACAACTTACAAGATTATAGCTAGGGTTTAATTTGCTTTCCTTCCATTGATAGTAATTCATTTGTTCAACCATATGTAACGTTATCATTTTCCCCCCTTACGCATAGTAATGCTTAGTGGATGGAGAGACGACAAGGGCATTACGGTGATCATACAATTATATATTTGAAATAAAAACGAGAGGGGAAAAAAAAAATACAGGCTGCAATCCAATGAAAATGTTAACGACATGTGGGGCACAATAGAATAAAAATGAAGGTGGTGGCCCCCAAAAAAAAAAAAAAAAACAAGAAAGAAGAAGAAGAAGAAAAATACAATCACATTTAGTTTACGGTTATTTCACTTCTTTTTTTCTTTATCAATTCTATGAACAATGTAGTACTGTACAGTCAGCATCATGTTGCTTTTAAAATGTGGGAAATTTTTGCTACTCTAAAATTTTAGACTTTCTCGTAGCCACTACCATATTTCTCTCCACCAATCTCTGGACTATGATTTGGAACTCACCACTGCAACCGCGGATCAAGCTTTTTGTTTTGGAACTTGCAAGAGGAATTCTGCCCACAGCTTCTTTCCCTAAGCAGCAAAATCTTTCCAATATACAGAGAGGTATCTTCTTTTTGCTAGCTATGTGAATGGTAAATCTTTAGAACATTTTTTCGTTTCTTTTCAGTGAAAAAATTTAGGGTGGAGATTGGGCTCACCAACAAGTCAATGACAAAGTAGCTGCCTGTTCATACATAACCCAGTCGGCTGTCGGTCACAATCTGTCCTCTGAATAATCTGTGTGCCTAGGTCATTAATTGTGGCAGAGCATCTTTTTTTTTTTTCCCTTGTGTATTGCTCTTTTGCTAGATCATGTTGGTTTGACTCTGTTTTGGTCCTCAGGAGTCAGGACAGATACCGTATCCCAATGGAATATACTTCAATGGCTTTTCTTTTGGTTCATTAATCATACTGACTTAAGAAATATTACATTCTGCTTGCTTACCTATTTAAACAATAGGGTATTAAGCAATATGTTGTTTTGGCTTATATATGTTTGGGCCTTGTGGTATTCAGATATTATAATATTATATTAGTGTATTAGAGTGGGTCATTTGGCCATATCTATTATAGAACATATCAATCAAACCTGAGCTTGTTTTTGCTTCAGCTGACACACGAGACAACATTGTTGATGCTTAATTAATATATGTACATATGAAGTTGGAGGACAGTGAAGACGACTTGGTTTGAACTTTGAATATTAAAACAAATGTGTAGGGGATGAGGATGACTTGATGAAGCAGAGACATCTCGTTTCGCGTCTCATCAGTCAGGAAAATTTAGCAAAATAATGCTTTAAAAAAAAGAAATTAGCAAATTAGAGCAGTTAGGAAACAAATTAGGAAAATAATACAATCAAAGAACGACGCCACACGTGGCGTGACGTCATTGACGCTGTCAAATTTGCGGAATGACGTGATTTAATTCACGCCACCCAATTGGGTGGAATTGTATTTAAAACTACGCCATCCTAATTAATTGATCTTAGGGTAAAATAATATACAATATTTTTTAAAAATAATTTTATAATTATATTTAAAACTATAAATAATAATTATATATAACTATAAATAGTAATTTTAATTAATAATTGTGAAAATTAAAATATCAAATTTATTATAAATCTTAGGATACAAAATATTAATAATTAGTAAATTAATTAATTAGTGAATTTATTATAAACCATAAGATAGGTGACTAATTATTTAATATTTTAATTATTAGTTAATAATTTGATATATAAATTGTAAAATATTATTAGCTAAATTTAATTAAATAAATTTGTGAGAATAATAATTAGTGAATTAATAAAAATATTTTTTGAAATATGTTGTATATTATTTTAAAAAAAGATAGATAGGATAAGCTTAGTTTGAGAATACATTACCCCAACGTCAATTAATTGACGCTGGGGTGGCGTGATTTAAATCACGCCATTAAATCGCAAATTTGCAGACGGTGTCGATCGTGACCGACGCCGCGTTATCGATCGACGCCTTTGACTGCATTATTTTCCTAATTTGTTTCCCAACTGCTCTAATTTGCTAATTTCTTTTTTTTTTAAAGCATTATTTTGTTAAATTTCCCCATCAGTCAGGGTGTGTCTATATATATATATATGTGTGTACTAATCACCAGCATGTAGAGCAGAGGAAATTGAAATGAATTTAAATAATGATCTAATATTGAGAGTGAGGCCATATATTTCATAATTCATAGTGTTGTAAAACTGAGACACACTGCTAACCGGCGTGATAATTTTGCCTAAGACAAACTGAACCTACATAGTATAAGTAAAACAGAGTTTATATACCTTGAGATCCCACAGATACTGGGGAAAGTTATCAAAATCAACATTGCTTTTTACCACACATTATATAGTAATTCATTTTATTTAAATATGTAAAAAGAGTTTTATCTTTTTAAAAAATAAAAATACTTTTTTCTCTTTTGAAAGAAAAAGAATTAAATCAGACACCCACTTAGGGAAAAATTTCAGTAAAACCCCATCCCACTTATTATCCGATGGCTCCTCACCTATGTCTCTGATAAATGACTTAATTTAGTAGTAAATCCCTTATTCCACCAGTTAACGTAGATCTGGTCACTTGCATTCATAAGAACTATAAATTAACGTAGATCTGGTCACTTGATCTGTTCACGACCTGGTTTTCAGCTAAAATTTGTTATCCTTTATAACTGGGATACTTTGTTTTCTGAATTTTCTTTTAATTGAAGAGGAGAAAGATGGGATATTTCAAAAAGAGTTAAGGAGCATTCTGGCCAACAAACTGTTACCTCGTAAGTATCCAAAGACAAACAACTTTTAACTGGACCTTAAATACCAACAAACTTTTTAAAATGTTAAATTAGCACAAAATCTTTAATATACAAGTAACTTCCGTTAACGTCTGTTAGTGGCAAGGGAAAGAAATTGATAATATACAAAATCAAATCAACCCCCATCGTCTTTAGTGGAGTTCCCCATCTGCAGACCAGATTCTCAGGATCTATTCTCGATCCCCTCCTCTTCTTTGAACTCTCTGCAAAGAGCCTCCTGCAACACTAATACAAAAATGAAAGCAAGAAGAGGATTATGACTGAGCTTGCTTGGCTTCAATTTCCTTTGGTTTTCTCTGTAATTATTACTCTCTTCACCTTCATAACTGAATCCCTTCTAATTTCAGATCCAAGAACTTACAGAAACTTTCCCTGAAATAACAAATAAAACCCATCTTTTCTTTCATTGTTGCCATTTAAAAAACCTTCCTTGCTCAGAACCAATCTAAGTTATCTCCAGAACAACCAATAACACAGCCAACTCCTTCATTGTTGCCATTTAAAAAAAAAATTATAGACACAATCAAGGATCAATTTGCAGTTAAAAAAACATTTCAATCACTCATCAGGCTGATTGAATAAGCTTTTAATGCGAATTCTAGGTATATCAGCAGCATTATTAATTTCTAATAGCACAAAAATCATTGCCAAGAAGTGTTTATCCACACACATAAACACATCGAGATAAATATTTGAAGTTTGGAAGAAGAAAAGGAAAGTGAAGTGTAAGGAACTTGTCACTCTGTAATTGAAAGAGACTTCATCTACTTTGTCGCGGCTGACATCTTCCAATTCACCACCGTCAATTTTTTTATCGGAGGCCGGAGCTTCGGGATTCGTTTCAAGCCAAATAGGCGGTGCGAGACGGGCACAAATGCCGAAGAGAAGCCAGATCTAGAACAAGCATTCAGAGAAACATACCATCCAAAACTTACCAGATCTGCCCTTTACCCGTGCAATGGACCAAAACCAGAGGAAAGAGAAGTTGATCTTTCGACCGTCTCGTGTTCGAGTTTCATCGGAGCAAATCGGGCTTCACCGGCGCTCCACCGTTGTTCGGTCGTCATGTTTTCATCGGAGCCGCAGACTCAAGATAGATCGAGGACAGAAGATGAAGAGGAAGGAGAGAGATGAAGAAGACGAAAGTGAAGAGGGAGATGGATGAAGAGACAGATTGAAGAGAGAAAGGAAGCATGAATGAGAGAGGGAGAGAGATGAACTCAGTACCCAGACGGAACCCTAACGTGATTGTGTTTTTTAAACATTTTAGAAAGTTAGTTTGCATTTAAGGTCCAGTCAAGAGTTTATTGTGTTGGGTGCTCCTGAGCCAATAGTTTATTGGTAAAAATGCACCTTAACCCTTTCAAAAAACACGAGATAAGGATGACATTTCCTAAAAATCATCATTGCGTGGGGCATGAGGGTGCAAATGGAGAAGCCGAAGAAGAAAACGGTCGTGCAAGTTTACCCACCAGGGTTAAGGCATGTCTTCAGAGAACGCTTACAGAGGTATTTATAGATTACTCACTAAGGCCACGGCATACCTCTAGGCTCACGGTCGTTGGGGAAGAGCTCCCAACACCATTTTTACCATTTTCACATCTTGAACCGAGGACATGGTGGTGGAAAAGCAAATCCCTTACCATTTGCTCCCAATGGTTGTTGGTCAAACCTCCTCCCTTTTGAAGTAAAGACCGACGTCTAAGTCCATCATCAGATTTTTTTTTTTTTTTTTTTTCTAAATAAAAATTTTAGGAAAGGGGTTGGGCTTACCCTCAATCCAAAGGTAGGGCGTTTGGAACCCAGTCCATAAGACATACTGGACCGGAGAGTATACATACCTCTATCACTAGATGATGCTTCGCCAAACTGATGAGATCAACATTTTTAAATCTGATGATCTTTTTTACCTTCTCATTGGGCTTTTTAGCTACTCTCTGTTTTGCCAAACATGCCCTTAGATGGCTTGGTGGCCACTGCTGCCGAGCTGGTGATGGATGACCCATTTTCATTCATAAAACTGAAGGACTAAAAAAAAAACATTGTTTTTTTGTCCACCGTGGAAAAAGAGGATTGGTGAGTGCTACACATAATACGCTTGCGTGGCAGTGACTAATTGGATGTTAGCCAACAAGCTGTGGAGGGATTTGTCAAAGTCTTCCTCCGTCGTCTTCACTCCACTTCTTCTCCACCTTTGAAACCCTTCCTTCCCTCTCTTCCTCTCCGTCTCTCTGGGTAACCCCCAAAATCGCTGACAGCCATGGCTGCCATTCCCAAGTTTCCATTTCTGTTGCTAGTTATCGTTCTATTGTCCCTCATTTCCCTCACTATCTCCTCGGAATCCGATGACGACAGAGTCAGCGAGCTTCTCACGCTTCAATCCAGATCCCAATCTGGTCTAATCCGCCTCAACGATCAATCTGTCTCCCGATACCTTACCTCAGTCAAAACCCCAAGACCCTATTGGATTGTTGTCTTCTTTGACGCCTTACAGCTCCACGAGAAATCAGAGCTTCGCCTCAAGGAGCTTCGCACTGAATTCGCTCTTGTCGCTTCATCCTACATCGCCAACAGCAAAGACCCTTCGTCTCCATCTCATGGGAAATTGTTCTTCTGCGATGTTGAATTCAAAGAATCGCAATCTAGTTTCGCTCTCTTCGGCGTCAATGCCTTGCCACACATCCGCCTTATTGCGCCTCATCAAGGCCCCAAAGAGTCAGATCAGATGGACCAGGGAGATTTCTCCAGGCTCGCTGAGTCCATGGCCGAATTTCTGGAATCCAAGACGAATCTCGTTGTAGGTCCGATCCATCGTTCTCCGTTATTCTCGAGGGGTCAATTGATTTTGATTGCACTCGGTTTCTTGATTACTTTACCTTTTATAGTGAAGAAAATCCTGGCTGGTCAGACTTTGCTCCATGACCGGAAGTTCTGGTTATTGGGTGCTGTGTTCGTTTACTTCTTCAGCGTTTCTGGTGCGATGCATAACATCATAAGGAAGATGCCAATGTTTTTGTTGGACCGTAATGATCCGTCGAAGCTCATATTCTTTTATCAGGGGTCTGGAATGCAGCTTGGAGCAGAGGGTTTTGCTGTGGGATTCTTGTACACCATTGTGGGTTTGTTGATGGCATTTATGTCACATGTTCTGGTGAAGGTGAAGAATGTCAACGTGCAAAGAGTGTTTATGATTTTTGCACTGTTAGTTTCTTTCTGGTCTGTGAAGAAGGTTGTTTACTTGGATAACTGGAAGACAGGTTATGGCGTCCACGGGTATTGGCCTTCAAGTTGGTAATATTATTAGCGAGTTTTTAATTTCTTTTGCTTCCTTTGAAGTTGATTATAACTTCAGCATGCTTAATTATAGTTTGGTCAGAAGGTACATGTTACTTTCACTCTTTTGAAGAGGAAATTTTACTGGAGTATTAGAAAAGTCCACCTCTGCATGCGTTTTGATTATAATCTGAACCCCATTTGTATGGACTTGTTAGTTATAAACAGCATTTTCATGTTAGTTTCTGTTTTAATTTGTTAATCTGATATAGCTGTAAGTTTAGGACGGTCATCATCTGAATTCGTGTCCATTTCTATCTGATTTTGGGTTGTTTTTCTAGTCGGACCATCCTTTTTGAATGGCTGTGTTGAATTTCCATGCTTTTGACTCAGATGTATTGATGGAATTGAAGGTACATCTACAAAATAAAATGGAAATTATATGGACTTTAGTTGGTAGGCAGGCTTTGCATAAAATTGGGCTCTTTAATTTTGGCAATGAACTTCTGTTAGACACTGGGAATAAAGAAACTTGGAGTTTACTTGTTCTACTGATGCCTGATTTGGGGGTAAAATGTGATTTTAACTTTCATCATTTTCTTAAGGGTTATATAAACTGAGAGTGTAGGGCTTTCAATTTATCTGTATCTTGTTGCATCAACACCAAAGTGGCTTGAACACATATGAAGTATACAACTAGGCAAACCCAAAATGTTAAGAACAAATGCGTTGAAACTTCAAGATTATAAGACTGAGCAGCTCTGAGAAACAAAACTACCAAAAATCTTACAGGCAAGGAAATCCTGATCAAATTTAGCAAAGAAATAAATAGCCTAACTGCAAATGAAGCTTAAGCAGGCAGGTAGAATGCAAATCACCTTTTACAGCAGCTTTTGAGGAATATTTTGTATTAAGATTTGCACTAGCTTAGCTGATAGCAATTATAGGAGAAAAAACCATGTGACTTGATGATTTAATTTAATCCTGAATGTCTGGAGCTAAGAAGCAGGCTTAAAAGCTAAAGCCTCTTGGTTTCAGTGTGCTGAATACTGAATAGGATTACCTGCAACTGTTTAGCTTCTATGTGTGTGCGTGTTATGGAGTGAATGAATAATTTAGCCTGTCTATTTAGTTACTCGAACATTTTCAAAAGAGTTGGAATACGAGTATAGGATTTCATGAGGATAGTGCTAATATATGTAGAGATAGAGATTTTGGAAATCAAATAATTAATTTGCTCCATTTCTGTAAATTCCTTGCAGTTCTTTTTTTTTTTTTTGGGTGTGTATTTTCCGTGCAAGTTTAATGCTGATATGATGTTGAATTACTCTATTGATAAGTAGATTAGATGTCATTCGCTCCTAAACAATACACTGAAGCTGTTGAGCAGCATGGTTACGAGTATGCCACTATTTTCCTTCTGGGAAGAATGTTAGTTCCAGAGTCCAGACAGAAATATGTTACATTACTTTTATGTGTTGAAGGAAAACCCCCACTAATGCAAGAAGCCAAGAACCAGCATTTGCATTACACAATCCTCATTCTCTTTATCCTTAAATATTAACACTAATCACGTAGCTTAGCTTCAGATTGATGCAATATAGATCTTGTTAAGTAAAGCGCAATTTTTGCCCTGCCTTCCAAGCCCCATGCAACTTTGTTCTTTAGTTTGAACCTGCATGTGTACCTTTATTAGCAAAGTGGGAAACCCAGGAATTGCTGTACAAATTAGACCAGAGATACTCCCTTTTCTCTAAATTATAAAACAAAATTTTGGAGGGTATGATATTGTTATGTATAAGACAAGTTATAAACTTTTTGGAGTAATTAATACCTTTTTTTTTATATATATGTTAAAATGCTCTAAAGTAAAGAAACTTGGTAAACCTGACCCTTTTCAAGGAAAGAGAGTGCCTCCTCCCTACAAATTAAAAATTAACTAATCTAGTGGAGAATGCAGTCCCTAACAATAATTATCTATTAATTAAATTATTTACATCGGATTGAAGAACAACTTTCTTAATCCTTTAACTATAGCCCACACTTTTGCTCTAAAGGCACTAGTGAGTCCCGGTATCCAGCAACCTTTGTGGTTTCTTATCACTGTACCACAGCTTGCCTTGGAGTTAGCATTAGTCATAGCACCATCAACATTTAATTTTACCCATTCACATGGAGGGGGATGCGAAACAGGGGTGTGAGTAGATTGAGCTATAGGTGTCATGAACTTGAAACAAATTTCTCCAGCTAAACCAAATGATAGTATGGTAGCAGGATCTGGCAGATTTTTCGAATCCACCATAAAAAAAGATTGATTCCTCACACGAGGTTCCAATTAGAATCAATGTCACCCCTCATTTCTCTTTGTGGAGATTAAGAGTATCCAGTCACGCGGATGAGCAGCAAAAAATCGAGTAAGATACCTGGGATTAAGCAAACTTACCAAGAGTCTTCTAGCATATTTATGCGCTTAGGCTTCAATGGCCCGTTTGCTCTTAACAATGAACAGAGGAATGTGTGCGGGACCCATGGGTGATGATAAGAAACATAATAGATATCGTTGGGGGGAAAACAAAGGAAAAAAGAAAAGAAAAGAAGATACTACATTATCCCCAAAACTTCACTAGTTAGGGATGATGTGAGCTCAAATTTTGTGAGTTAAAAAAACATATTAAAGATGTGCTCCATTTGGACCCCAGACAGACAATCATAAAATAACGGTATGATTTTTCAAATGAATGGCTATACAGTTCTCCTAAAAAATTAATAAATTATTTTGGATATTGCTACGAGTATTTGACTCTAGTTATGTGGTGGGTGTGTATAATCTTCCTTCCGAGGCTATGCAATCTCACCCTAAAGTTATGTGGTGGGTGTGTATAATTTTCCTTCCCTCCAAGGCGAGGGCTAGGTCGGGTAAAATTGTTTTGTTTTTTTGTTTTTTAAATTTCTTTTAGGGCTTGTTTGGGGGAAAGGAAGGGGAAGGAAAATGAGCTGGTTTGAAATTTTGAGGGGGAGGGCATCCCAAAGTGTCCATCTTCCCTACCAACACCAATTTTGGCTTCTCTTTAGAGAGGGGAGTCAAAATATTAAACCGCCTACTCTTATAATTTATATAATATTTCAATAATGCTCATAATAAAAATTATTATGATAAATAAAAAATTATTATTAAAATATTTTATTATAAAATAAAATATATTGTTTCAAAAATAATTATATATATATATATTATTATAACATATGTTCATAAAAATTTAAATAAAAAAATATATTTTTATCACGAAAAATATTATCATAGATAAAATTTAAAAAATATTATTACAATGAAAAATATATTAGTTTTATTAAATTTAAAATAATTATTTTCTAAAAAATATTATTTTATATTAAAAATAGATTATTATGAAATTAATTTAAAATGAAAATATATTATTATAAATAAAAAATGCTATTGTAGTTTAAAAAAAAAATTATTATACAATTAATTTAAAACAAAAATATATTATTATATTAATTAGATAAGATGTAAATTAATTTATATAACATAAATAAAAATATAACCAGATATGTCAAGGTAGAATGATGAACTGTTGTGATTCCTCTCCTTCCATCTTATCTTAAATCAAACAAAAGATCATTAAAAGCCTCTTAACTCCTGCCCCCACCAACCAAATAAGGTTAGAAAAATAGGCCCTTATAAAAGAAGGGGGTACTCAACCTAAAAACTGTATTTGGTATTAGGAAAAACCAAAAACTATTGGCACAAAAACTTTTTTGTTCTTATATCTCGTGTCAACCAATTGGCTTTGACTTTTATATATATATATATATTACGGATCTATATCAGGCCAACTCATGGGATGACCCAATTAGGAATATCCTGCACAAGATCCGCCTCCAATAAAGGAGGATCCTAACTCACCTGTAATCAAGGAAGATCTCAATCGTAATCAGGCAGTTATGATATTTGTGTCACGAGACACATCGGGCCCATAAATCCCAACCTAAGGTATACTCAAAAAATAAAAAAAAAAAATGTAAAACCCTAAGGTACACACGTTCTAACCCTAATCTATTTACATATTGTCATCATTGTGCACACACATCACCTCCTTTGGCAAAAGTCTCGTCTGTGTACAGTGACCCCATGTTCTTTTGGTTATTTACCTCATAGATACCCAGATCGAACAACCTGATCCAACATCAACTTACTAGCCTATCAAGCTAGACATTTGTGTTTTCATACAGAACCAAATATATATATATATAAGAAGCTCCACATCACCCTCAACTCTCAACCGCTCTTATATTATTGTTAAATAAGCATAATTCAAATTTATGTCTAGTAAACAATTTTCCTCCAACTGAGTTGGAACTTGGAATCAACGAACGTCATCCAAACATGACCACATGTTCATATCGCACTAATTATACTACTGTCATATCTTATCTTATTTTACTTCTCCACACTGAAAATGTTAATGTTGTATATATTAGGCCTGTGTTCATTGTAAGAAACAGCTGGAATACAAACGTGCCTCCAACCAATTTTATGGGAAATGCCAACAAAGCAAAGGAATATAAGTACAATGAACAGGCAACTGATAATTGCTGCAAAACAATGTTTGAATCAGAAGAACAAGCAGAATCATGCTGACAATTACACTTGCCCAAAAAAAATGTCAAGAAATTATATTATATCATGATAATTATTTGGCTTCACATATATCATAGCTTATTTTAATTAATAAATTTAAATTATGTTGAGTCTGCTTTCAATGGCTTTATCTGAATTAATTCTGCTGCTCTTCGCCGTTCCTTCTGGATTTTCTAGTTATGCCTGATATGTGATATGGTTGCACTAGCTAAGCTTTGTTTTAAAATAGTAAGATTTTTAATATACAGTTCCTCGTTTAATTCAATAGGTAAAATAGACAAAAGCCCCTCATTAAAAATCTTATTCGTGAAAAAGACCTAAATCAGTATACAAAAATTTGAAGACTACCGTCTACTGGCTCTTTTTGTGTATTTTGTTTCAGGCCATTCATACCACTAAAATTTATAATGAGGGATTTTTCCTCATTTTCCCTTAAAAAAAAAAAAAAAAAAAAAGGAAAATACAGAGAAAGACACAAATGTGTGAAGCTTGTAATCAATCAAGAGTTCTGATAGTAAAGATTACATAATTAAAGATCTATATATTTTATCAGAATTTATGAGCGGCAGAATCGCAGAAGCATTGAATAAACTTACTAGAGAAGTGGATATATGTATCTGCAGCTTAGAATTTATGGGTCAGAAAATAAAAGGATATAGGCTTAATGTACATTTTAGGTGTTATATTTCAAAAAAAATTTCTTATGCATCAAGGCAAAAAAAAAAAAAAAACTCATTAACTTTGTAGAAGAGAACCATTTCTTTCCACCACTAACCCATCAAGTGCAGTTGCATTACATTATAACATAACATTAATTGCAATAATAAGAGTAAACTAGGGGGACAATTTTTTTAATTCATGAAAAACCACCTAAACACATGACTTATATTTTTCTTAAGGATGAGTTTTTTTTTTTTTTCTTTTGGAAACATGACTTGTATTTTAGATAAAATTCATAGATGGAATGGAGATGGTGGAAACCTAGACAAGGAAAACAGAGACAGTATCCAAGGCTGACATTAATATAGGGTTGATGCTGATATATCTGACCATGCATGTATCTCCCCCAACTAGGGATGAAAATAGGTCGCGCCCGTCGTGCTTTTTTTTAAATAAGGCTTGAGCTTATAATGGGGATGGAAGGCTCGAACCAGATGGCTGAATAACGCGCTTTTTTAAGGCTTAGGTAAGAGCCTTTCGCCTAGTAGGGCCCGACTAAGCCTTTTTAAAGGCCTACTTACAATATAGACCTTTAAAAAGACCTTATATTGTAGGCTTTGGATGTCATAAAAAGGCTTTATGCACTTTGAGCCTATAAAAAACTATATAAATGTAGGCTTTTAGTAGAATATAAGAATTGAAACAATAAATATCATATTATTTATATTATATAATTATAATTATATTTATTTGATGTGTAAATAGCCTTTTTTGAAGGCTTACGGGCCCGGACTTTAACTAAATAGGCTTGGCCTTTTGACACATTTAGGCCTTTAAATAGGTCTTGGCTGACTTTTTAACAAATGCAGTATCAAGCCCTAAACAAAAGCAAAAAAGATGCTGATAAAGGCTATCATATATCTGACCATGTACCCCCCCCAACTGACATGAATTTGGATTCATGAATATGAATTCAGTCAAAATATTGTTAAATTGTTTAAGCGGCAAAATTAAATAATGATTTGGCCTTCCTAAAAAGTCTATATACACTTCTTTTATAAATATGTTTTAGTTCAATGGAATCAATCATCAAGGAACATATTTAATTAAGGAATCGGTGTATTTTGGGAGCTATAAAATACAGGTTCATATATGAAATTTTAGTTTAGTCTTTTAAACTTATGAAGTATACAACATAAAAATTTATACAATATAAAAAAATTATATTAAAGAATAAAAAGTTAAGCATGTTTTATAGTATTTAATTGCAAAGCCATCATTTAATTTTTAAGCTATGTTTGGATGGAGAAAAAGTGGGTGAAAAATAAGGGGAGAGAATAATAGAAAGAAAAACTACCCAAAATAGTAAACATTTCTAAAATTGGTAAAACAATTTATTATATTTGGAGTTTAAGCAAACTTGTGTATGTAACATAAAATATATCATGGACTTGTTAGAGTTCACTTTTATTAAGAAATAGATACTAATAGTCTATAATTAAATAATTAAAGTATAAAAATGACAATAATTTGATTTAAATATATTTTAAATCCAAATAATTAAAATTAAATGCATCAAAATTCATAATTTATTATACTCAACAATAAAATTCATATATAAAGCGAATAAACATAATCAAATTGAAAAGTTAGTATGAGTTTAATAGTGAGTTAACACGATTTTGTAAAAATTTAAACGCAAAATCCATGAACTCAATGTGTGAACTCACAATCGAAGTTTACAACTAATACGGGTTTAAAAGTGACCCACGATTTTATAAGATAGGAATGTAAAACATTAAATTTGGAAAGCTAACTCGGTGAGTTTGATAAAAAATATTCATTCCTCCTATCCAAAAATAAGGTTAAATTTCCAAAGTTAGTATTTTTTATTAAATGAGACTCATAGTATTAAAATTAATGGACTAAAAATTCATTTTATAGATTAAGGACTAAACAAAAACTTGATATAAATTTAAAATACTAAACATATTCTTTAGGGAAAATCTTTCTCAGGGCCCAAAGTAGCAAAAAAATGTCAAAAAAGGCCCAAGAAAAAGTCATATGTCAAAAAAGGCCCCATGGCTTTGTGACAACTAAATCAAGAAGATTAACAATAATATCCTAACAACTAAATCAAATCCCATTAACAATTAAATCAAGTCTGCTTAACAACTAACATTTATGAAATAATACTAGAAAAAGCCATGAAGTCTTTTTTTAACATGTGAATTTTTTTAGCATTTTTTTTTTTTTTGCTAGTTGGGCCCTGAAATGGATTTTCCCTATTCTTTAACTAAAATAAAAATTATTTTTTATTTTCCCAAAATATGCTTGAGGAGAGAGTTAAATAATATATATAAAAACACTCTCTCCAATCCTTATTTTAAAGATGTTTTGCATATTTTATAAAATATAACATGTGGGTAACTTTATTATTTTAATTTTTTTTTTAGATTTAACTAATTTTATTATAATTTATATAAAATAATTAATTAAAACTGATAAAAGGCAAAATATACATCTCAAAGCTGTCAACCCAAATATAGCAGCTGGATCTCTGAATTTATTGACAATGTCTGAAATTTCAGAGGTCTACATCATTCCTTAGAATCTTTAGAAGACCCTTTACGAGAGATGAGAGAAACAGCCTAATGAGCCTATGACACCCAAACTTTACTCGCCCCAACAACCCAACGTTACATTAGTGGCACCTCTTCGTAAAACTAACTCTCTTCTTTCAAGCCTTTGATATTTTCTCATCCCTTACGATTCTCTCTGCTTCATTTTTCAAAGTTTCATGGATACCCACATTCTGTTTCTCTCCTATTTCAAACCCTCTCTTCTTTCCTTCCTACCCCATTAATAAAAATCTCGTCTTTTGTTAAAACCCACTTGTTGTCGCTACCCTCTTCCTCGTTTCTGTTGGATTTTTCTGCCTAGAGTTTCAGCACAAGATGCAGGCTTTGCATGTGTCAGCATTTCCCATACAAGTTTGTTTCAGAACGATGATGAATGCAGCCCAGAAACAATGGTCTCTGGAGATGTCCCTTCCTCTTTGAGTTGTTTCTCGCAACATTTGTTATCATCCTCTTCAGGTATTGTTATGTTTTTTTTTTGCCCCAAAATCTCTTACCTACGTTTTCAGAATATTATCGTTTGAAACTAAAATGCAAACATTTATGTGCATAATGAATTCTTGACTGAAAATGTGTCCGTTTCCTTGCAGGCAAAAGCATTATCTGTTGAGACACTTTTGGTTTCTTCTGCTTCTTATCATTTGAGAGCTTGCTATTTCCACCATGTCAACCAAGATTAAAGGGATCTACAAAAGTCTCAAATACATTACCCAAATTTTTGGTAATTATCCTAAACCTTAAGTCTTGGATTATTCTCTGAATTTCTTAAGAAAACTTGAGATTGTTCACCTCAAAAGTGAGAAAGATGTCTGAAACTCATTTCAATCTGGATGTTGATGTACCATACATACATTGTGTTCTTTCTGTTTCTGAAATCAGCACAACCAATTTTTTTTTTAATAAATTAATAGAGAGGATTTCAAATTCCAAAAACTCTACAGATGTTAATTTTGACTTGGTTGAGCTGTGAAAAATTGTTCTTGATGTTGTAGTTGTGAAGGAGCGCGAAATTGAAATTGGGTACCCCACAGACGTTAAGCATGTGGCTCACATAGGATGGGATGGCCCCTTGGGGAGTGGACCCAGTTGGGTAAGGAGGAGCTTATATGAATATGATTGCTTTGCTTCTGTGCACTTTTTTTATTTTCTTCGTTTGAAATCTTTGTTCCTTAGTACTAAAATGCTTCATCATTGTGTCTGTTCCTTTGTTGGTTTTTTCTTAATGCAGATGTCTGAATTTAAAACAGCTCCTGATTTCTCAACATCGCTTGGGAATTTGGATAATAGAAGAGATCCCAACCCTTTATCTACCACCCCTCGAGGTATCCTATAATAGCTTCTTGTTGACCAAATATTGTTTTTGCTTTCCAAAAGCTTCTGTTTTGATCCACTTAGTAAATAGAATGAAATGGAGTAAAAAACATAAGAAAAAAAGAAAAAGGAAAAAAAGAAGCAATTTTGCAGATGAGTATTGTAGTCTCCAAGTTTCATACAATTTTCAATTTAATCGCCACAATTCAAAGCTTGTAATTGGATCCCTATGGTTCCTCTGTTCTCTGAAATTTTTGCAAAGTGAGAACAATTATTGTGCATGGCATGTGATCACACCTAGATTAAGTAATTAAACCTTTGGAAAATGTGGCGCCTTTAAATAATAATAACTTGTGTTCATGTGATAAAGTGCAGTCTTCCAAGCCTGAATAGTACAAAAAAGGTTGTATCACAGGTCATTTAGTTGAAAGGGAATATGTAATTTGATAAATGTTTGATTCTTTGTCTTCATAGTAAGAAGTGAGTTTGGCTGTTCTTTCACGTGACAAATAATTTCCCAATGAGAGGAATCTACTGCCTCTTTGACTTGACTTGACTGATGAAAATGGTATCCAGTGGGGTCCACATAAAAAATCTTGTTACCTCCAGTTTTAAATATAAGATTCAGTTGACTTTTTTAGAGAGATTAGAAAGCCTAAATAAGTTATTTAATCATATTATTGTTGTATATAATTAAATTATACATATATTAGTTTATAAGTCCGATAAATTAATTTAAAAAAAAAACGGTAAATATAAATAATTTAAAGTAATTTAATTGATTTCTTTAATCTCTCTAAAATAGTGAATTGGATATTATATATAGAATGAGAGCTAGTATTTTGGTTCATGTCAAACCTTTGCCTCTGCTGTGTTTTTCCAAGTGATGAGCTTCCTCAACTTGACCAATAAAAACAAAAGCATCACCTAATTGTAAGATTTGCTTCTTCTGGGTCATCATCTGTGTGAAAGATGTTAATAGGACAATCAAATATCATATCTGAAACCTGTCTGTTCCGTCTTCCTAAGTTATCTGTAATCATGTGTCAACAGCTAATTTGTGGCAGTCTAGTACATACCAAATTGCATAAGATGAGCTGTTATCCACCTCATCTAACCATGTAAAAGGCTGCAAATCACTGCCATTGGTTGGCCAAGAATCAGATTCTTCTGTATCTGCTAATTTTAAACGATTTGGATTTACTTGAACCTTATTTTTTAGGAGACATAGTTAAGTATGGGTACTTTAGGAAGGTAATGCTAAAGGCCTAGGCATGTGAAGTTGTGCTTTTATTCATGATTCGGCTTTTCTGATGTGAAGAAAATTTAAGGTATGACCCACTCTGCCTTTCTGGAGAGTGTCCTCTTTTCCTGTTGATCCTATTTACATATGAATTAGAACGGAAGAGTTCCATCCCAAACAACTGTTTTAAAATGATTTCTTTAACCTTATGTTTAGAGACATGTTTAGGCTCTTTTATCATGAGGGTCAGACTTGGAAATTTGTCTCTCAAATTGCAACTCAGCCTAAGGACTAGCTCTAATAGGCCGAGGGTTTAAAAAAGGCGGCCTGTTTTGACCCTTTTGTTTTTATTTTTTATTTTTAAAATTGTTCATATAATATTAGAATTTTTATATTATTAATGATGTTGTAAATATTTAGTTCTTATTATCCTTTTTTTTTAACATTGCATTTTATAAAAGTGTTTGATTTATTTGGTTTTCCACAACGGTTTCTTTATTTAAACTTTTAAAAAATAGCCTAATTTGGACATTAAATAATGATTTTAACTAGAAAGTTATAAGTTTTAATAACAATGTATTTCAATTTAAAGCAAAATAATAACTAGATTGTAAAACTTAAAAGTGAATTTTATTTGAATTAAAATGAAGATTGCAATTTGCAAAACTTAAATGAGCATGTAGTATAAACACAAGTCCCCCTAAAAAAAGAGTTAAGCTCTGCTCAAATTAGTACGTTGTAGCTTCACTCATCACCTAGGATAAATTCTTAGATGTAGGTACCTATAAAGATTTTTTTTCCGTAAAAAAATTAAGTTTATTGTCATGTGGCTACCTTTAACTGATTTCATGTGTGATAGTGTAAGCATGAATGTGTAAAGTGTTGAAATTTCCAACGGTATCTTGTTATTTTAACTTTATTTCTTTGTAATTTAATTTTGATAATATTTATGTCTTAAATTAAGAATTTATTGTTTTAACTTTATTTCTTTAAAAATATTAAAAAATAGTGTTTTTTAGTTAAAGGGGCCTAAAGTCTATGGGGTCGGTCGAGCTGGTAGTACAAGGGACAAAGTTCATAAATTGGGGGTTTTATGGAAGGCAGGCCTAAATAGGTCACCCATTTAGACCTGAGCTCGTGAAGGATCAGCCCTTATTCCCAGCTCTACTTATGTTTGGATGAGAAGAAATAAAAAAGGAAATCATACTAGGAAGGAAAACTCTCGAAAATGGTAATTTTTTTATATATACTATTTTATGAAGTTTTCATTCCTAGTATTTTCTCAATCCATTTTCCTCCTTTTTCATCCAAACATAGGGTAAGGATGACTTGCCACCTGGCTCCTAATAGCTGTCCACTGTGATTTCCCCAACACACATCCCTCCATTATTTATGATTGTCATAAATGTTCATGAGTTTCTCATCCGGTCCTTAATATAAAATATGTTAACTTAATTTAATTAGATTAAGGAAATTAGTTTAGTTAATTAATATGATGTTTATTTTCTAATATGCCCTAATCATCTTCTTTAATTCTCTCCTTCCGTGCTCCTCAATTGTTGATGAAGGAGCATCAATAGGGACACATTAGAAAAAAAAAAATTAAATATGAAAACTATGTCTTATATAAAGGATCAAGATTAACTTTTTAAATATATCCTATATTAAAGAATGGAGGGAGTATTTCATTTCCATGATTGTATTTCTCTACAGATCCTGGGTGAGAATAATGATTGGGAAGCATTTTCTGTTTTTCTATCTCATTTCATTATATTGTCTGTTACTATCTCAGATAATACTTTTTATTTGTTCTTTAGAGCTGCTTCATGTCACTAATATCTTCTTGATTTACTTCACTTTACTACTAAATGCCGTAACCATTCATTACACGATCCCTTGGACCAGATAGTGCAGATTCAAGCCAATCGTCATCAAGCAAGAGCAAGTTCAAGGACACTCAGTCTCATGAGCATCCTCGTGTTCCTAAAAAGCAAAAGCGGAAAAAGGCCAAGTTGGGTTCTGCTAAATCTTCTCTGACTTCATCTTCCTCCTCCCAAAGCATTTAAGAGCTGCAAAGCCGACGACAAATACATACAATGAGATGGAAGCACCACAGCCGGTTGTACAAGTCTAATCCAGGAACGAGATTCAGCAATGTGAATAGCAAAAATTCGAGCCCTGTTTCATGCAAGTTACAAATGAGGGGGGATATGAGAAAAAAAATTCTTGCATGAACTTCTGTAAATCCTTGTCCATTTAAAAGAGGAAAAACTAAAGACTGGGGAAGAAGAATGCTTTATTGATCTAGGGTAATTGGAATGTGAGAGAATTTATTCTTGTACTGTATTGATGGTGAAGTTTTGCAGATTAAAAAAAAGAACAGACTTTGTAGTAAGAACTAAGAGATGCTCATGTAACAAAAACAGTTTGCTAGTATTTCATGTGACATTAGCTGTAGAAAAGTACTTGTGAGTTGTGAGATTCAAATGGGGCCCACCTGGAAAGCTAAATATCTGCCTTGTGTATTGACACCTACAAAGCTTCAATTCTGTCTTTGTATGATGAAATTTGTGAATCTAGTTTATATGGTTTTTATATGTGAACATTTGTTGTATGTGTGATGTGTATTAAACTATTAATTTGGAATGAATTCCTATAAGCTGTATCTTTAACTGCATTATTGAATCACTTGATTAAAAAAAAATTTACTACCTCCGGGCCTAGGGCCTGTTTATGAGAAACAAGTTATAGTATTAATATTTAAATATTTTCTTACTTCTGGGTGAGTTTTAGTGTAATAATAAATATTATTACCATGTCATCTAGAGGTCACGAGTCAAATTCTAAAATAATTTCTCTGCATGTGGGGTAAGATTGCATGCATATAGTTATCCTCAGACCCTTTTTAGTGGCAGTCTTGTGCACTTCTAGGCAGCTCTTCTTTCTCTCAACTTTACTTCTGAGATAGCCAAGTATTTTTATTTATTGATTAGGGGATTTTTTTTTAATTACTAATTACTTTTAAGAAATTTGTAAACTATCTTGTATATGGGAACACCACATTCTCTAAAATTTTGCCTAATAACTAGGAATGAAGGAAATGCGACCTCTAATAAGTAATAATATGAGGAACAGAATAATTTCATCAACCCAGTTAAACTTTTAGACTACAATTCAACACTGCTATTTTTTTCAAAAAAAAAAAAAAAAAAAAAAAAAAAACTAAAAACAAGAAGAGGCGGAAAATTGTAGGCCTTCATCTTACAAGAACAGAGCCACGTAATTAGATGCAAAAACAAGAAGAGGACAACTTCCAAAGCCTGCAGCCGTCTTGTTCATCCATAGTTTTCATCTCCATTTACAAATTAAATATCACAAACCAAATTTCTCATTGTAATCTAAATAACTAAACCCCTCAATTTCACAGAAAATTCATACTACCTCCGATTCTAATTATAAAATCAAGTTAATTTTTTTGAGAGATTAAGGAAGTTAATTAAATTATTTGAATATTTTTATTTTTATTTTTTTCTCAACTAATAAGTTTGATTAATAAACTAATATATAATTTAAAGATATACAACATATGATATGATAAGTAATTATTTATATGATTAATTTAAAAAAAATCAACCTAGTCTTATAATTAGGACCGGATGGAGTATCTTTTACTATTGTCTTCAACAACAATAACAACTAAAGCTTGTCAAAAATGTTCATAGGATCCTCCAAAACTCTGCATCACCACCAACACCGCCCCATACATAATTCATTACTTTCCCTTGAATTCTCCAAAACCATTTCTGAAAATCACAATGGCTTGTGCAATACGGTGTTCCAGAGGCCAAAAAATATGTTGTGGGGTGACAGCCATTGTTGTTATTCTTCTTGTGGTGACTTTGGTCATCTTGTTCCTCACAGTCCTCAAGCCTAAAGACCCCATTATCATCATACAACCAGTGAAGCTTGAAAGGTTTGATTCTGTAGTGTCCTCCCCTGATTTAGAATTAGAACTGAATCTGACATTAGGCGTAGTGGCCACAGTGAAGAATCCAAATCATGCAAGTTTTACTTACCAGAACAGTATAGCTACTGTCAGCTACAGAGGAAATTTGGTTGGTGAAGCTCCGGTTAATGGCGACACAGTCCCTGATCATGGAGAGCTTAATGTGAGCACAACTTTGGTTGTTCAGCTGGCAGTTAAATTGTTGAACGGTGGGGATTTAGTTCATGATTTTAATAATGGGGTTGTGAATTTTATATCAGCGACCACTTTACAAGGTAGAGTTAAGATCTTGAAGATCTTCAAGAAGAAAGCTACAAGTTTTAGTACCTGTGATATATCTGTGTTCACCAAGAACCAGACTATTTACTCTACCTGCCAAAATAAAGTGGAATTTTGACTCTCCTGTGTTTAGCATTGTTGTTTGTTTAGAAAGTATAGAATTGATTCGGCACATGAAGTTGCTGGCTTACAAATAATCAAATTCCTGTTATTTAATTCACGGAAATTATTGAAGTTTCTTGTGTTTTTTGCTTTCTGAATCAGCATCCAATTTACCTTTTAACTATAGCTTTTTTAAGAAGGAACTTGTAATCTAGTATATCTTGTCACAAGTCAGTGAGTTACAATTTTTAACCTCATTTTTATGGTTCCCATATTTAGTTCCTCAGCCTTGTGTTTGTCATTTAGCTTTTTTTTTTTTTTTTTTTTTTTTTTTGAAAATCAATTTAATCACAATTAAATCCAAAACAATTTTGTTAAAAGACGAGTTGTAAATATGGATTTGAATACTTGCAAATATGGTAATTCTAATCTCAAATCAGAAATTTATTTCTCATCAATTACTTTCAATCATTTGCAACTCTTGATCTCATATTTCCAATTTCATTTCCACTTCTTTTCCTTAATTAGTAAAGCTCTGGGCCAACAAAAGTTACCTCAACTTGGTAAAAGGGTTGGCTTATAATCATAAGGTTATAAGTTTAAATCTTACCGATGTGAGGATCTTATTAGTGAGATGTATAAGTATTTGTATAAGCACTTTCTAAGTTTAGAAGCATACATTGCCCTAGTGGTGAGCCCTAAGACCCAACTCATATAAACTTATCTATGTCAAAAGAATAATTAGTGAAGCTCTTTATAAGCCTTTTTTCTCAGCCACCTTTGTACATACTAATAGTTGAGCCTTGTTGTTACAGTGATATGGTATTCTTTTTATTTTTCTTTTGAATTAAAAAGGAGGCTAAATCAACGTGGTGGCCGCTGGTAGTGAACCTACAACCTCACTCATGCAAGATAACTACTTTACCATTAGGGCAATGCATCAATTATAATGATATATTATAATCTAATTTATTCTTTTATAGCTAGTTTAAATAAATTTACTTTAATTGTTTTTTCATTTTATGAGGTAAACATGTGAGATGGATTTTATTTCATAAAGCAATTATTTATAGTGAATCTAAAAGGGCACGGGTACTTAACCTCACTTAATGATAAAGGGACTAATTTATCTGTACTAAGTTTACTCTTCCTCCCTCCCTCTATATATATTTTGATGGACAAAAGTATCCTTATATTGAAGGTAATATTATTTGAAGCACTAACAAGTACTAAATGTAAGCATCATTCAAGGGGATTTGAACTTTGGTTCCTACTTTGTGAGGAATTAGTTTCTTCCTTTAGACCCAATCACATTAGTTATATGTGTGTGTATATATATATATATATGTATATGTATGTGTGTAATACACACACATATATATAACATGAGGGTCTCATTGACTATTTATAGGCGGCATCTTTTTTGTTTTTGGATTAATCCTCCGGTATCTAATGCTATTAGCAACCAACTAGTTTGGTTCATGGGAATGTAGGCTCACACTGAGGAATTTCATTGCCACAAAGTGATTATCGCGATTGCATACAATGTGTTTGAATACAATACCACTGGTTAAGTTGTAACAACCTAATAATATGGTCTTTTTTTTTTTTAAAAAAAAAGCCCAATAATAGTTATCTTTTGATGGCATCTTTATTAGGCAATTAAACCAAGCCCAATCCTGTTTTCATATTCTTCCTCTAGGCGGGCTCTCTTTTGTTGGGCTACCTTAAAGAATTATGGGTAAATGGACCACAGTGCTGTATCCCAGGCCCACCTCTTTTATGTGTAATAGTCTTAGCTAATAGAGGGTCAAATCCAAATAGATTTCTTCATAACGGGCTCGTATGTATGGGAATTGGCTTCGCTCTTTTTTACTTTTTCCTTCATTTTTCTAAGAACACATCTCAACTATTAAATCAAAGGCCAAAATTAATTATTTTACATAATAATTAATTATTTTTCCTTCAATGCATTTCTAAAATGTTTATATTAAGTTTTAGTAGTTTAAATTTATTTATTTTCAATAATTTTACATTTCAATAATGATTTTCTAACATGCCAAATCTAAGTTACTTATAATATGATCGGATACTTGAGAAGGATAGTGAATAGAAAACATAGAGATATCCTTGATTAGCTTTAAAGAAAGATTTATTATACTCTTGTTGGCACTAAAATTAAAGGAAAACGTATAGACCATTTGATATGCATGCATAATAAAAAAAAAGTATTTTATAGATAAAAAAAAATTGCTAGTCAGACGGAAAAATGTTAAGAAAACTAAGATAAATAACACTAGTATAAGTATAAATCAACACCATATAAGTAAATAATAAACATTAATAGTAATAGTAGTATTAATACTTATCACCAACATGCTATTAGTTAAAATGGTAATGGTAGGCGGTTTCACCTTGTAAGGAGATGAATATAAGTTTGAATCCTAGGATGCTCTCGTCGACATCAATCTCAAGTCGAAAGTGACACTACTACAAAAAGGGGTTTTAGATCGTCACATTTAGACGGGATTATAGATGATCAAGTCTAAAAATTAAACGGTGGTAGTTTTGTAAATATAAAGTACTCTTTAGACTAGTCCTTTAATATGAGTCTAAAATATATTATTTAGATCTGTTTCCGAAACAACCAGTCAAAAAATGGTATAATAAAAAAAGTAAAATGTCGATTACTTTTTAGACTGATTGTTATTAACAACAGGTCTAAAATATGAAACTTTTATGACATGTCGTTAATAATAACTGAGCTAAAAGAGAAGAAAAAATAATAATAAAATCATTACTTTAAGGACTGGATGTTAAGCATTATCGGTCTAAAAGGTGAACTTTTAAAACTGGTAGTTAAGAATATGCAGTCTAAAGGATTAGCGCAATATGAAACTCACTTACTGTATCCTCTCTTCTTTGTGCCAAAACTTGAAATTGCTCTCTCTAAACCTCTCTTCCTATTGCAAAACCTCTCTTCCTGTCATGAAATCTCTTCTTTGCCCACCAACACCAGCCTCTATTACTCTCTCATTCCTTTAGGCATTCGCCTTTCCCACCACCTCTTGCAACCTTTCTTCCTATTGTGAAAATGAACGGAGAAAGCGAATCTAGTCCTTTTCAAGGCATGCCAGCTATTGATGTGAATCAGAGCACCCTAGCACATTTCAAAGTGAGCCTAGTAATTGGCCTTTACAATGTAGTAGAAGAGCCACACGATTGAAAGAGATTTCCCTAAGTCGAACTGCCGAGGAAAGATCAAGATTCATTTTCATAAATATTGGAAACCTATCAGCCCTAATGCAAGCGGATATAGGAGTTATGTCGGCCTCCTAGTACGCAACAAGCCTAACATCTTGATAGATGAGTGGAAAAATGTTGATTAATAGATAAAGGATCATATTTGGGACCTTATCCGGCTGACATACGATGTTCCTGACAAGAAGATGTTGAAAAATAAGATATGGTCGTATTGTGCTGAACTCTGGAGGAAGTTTAAGACAAACTTATCTAGCAATTATGTGCATATCGAGGATAAAGATGGTCATCCTCCTCCTAATCCTTGTAGCAAATATACATATATTGATGAAAACTCTTGGCAACAACTTTTTTTTTTTCCTGATATGGACTATTTAGAAGCTTTGGTGAGTTTATATTTAGTTTTTTTGGCCCTTTTTTCTTTGGTTAATATCCTGCAGATATGTAATATATTCTTGTGTTCATCTAATCCTGTTTGTGAGATAGTTTGCTGTGTTAATAGAAGAAAAATAAAATCTTTTTACTTGTTAATTACATCTTCATGCAGTTATAGAAGAAAAGCAGGTTACGTTGCAGCAAATTATGCCTAAAAATTTGTCTTTTTGTGCCTAATTATGTGTCTTCATGCAAATTATGCTTAACTCATTTAGGTTAGTCTTTGTAGGTAAATAGTTTGGTATAATTTATTAATGGTGAAGTATAAGGATGGACTTTGATGAATTTTTCCTTTTCTCAAGTTTTGTTCTCTACTCTCTCAATTTCTAAATAATTTTCACCATCATGAAGAATGACATTTCCATCCTATGTCCTACATCAGAGCATGTCTTACTTCTTATGTGAATTTGATTGTAGATGGAGTAATACAGTAAAAGTTCACCATTGATCTATGCAAATTATGTGTGAAATCAATAAATTAATTGATCAGTCATGGAAAATCAAGAGCATTACCTTTCTTCAACTCTTGTGGAAGAACTTAAAGTATATCACAAGAACATATGACTTTGCAATTTGCAAAGTTACAGGAGGTTGTGGTTATGCAAGTTTTTCTACATACGACTATGATGTTAGGGAATGCTCTTTATTTTTCCTGGTAGAATCTTGATAGATCTTTCCTCTTGTTGGTGATTTGCAAAAATAAGTAAATGAATATTTGTTTTTAATTATTATTCAAAGGAAAAAAGGAAAAGAGTGTGATAGAAAAATGATTGCTCTCATATAATATTTTTGGCGGTTATGAAAAGCCTAAAAAAGAGTTGATGGCGGCCAAGAGAAAAGATTGGAAGAAGAAGCTGAATCCAATCCTTCTGTGATATGTGATCCACCATCTCCAATAAATTGTGAAGAAAAATGGCTGCATGCTTGCCGAAAGAGTAGTGGGTCTTATAGGAGTGAACAAACTTGTATATTTGTTGAAAAAATTGTAAGTATCATTCTTGTTATTTTTTATTTGCAAAAAAAGTTTCATTACTAAGCTTTGTGTTATCTGTATCTTACAGGACGAACTTAAAGGAAAAGAAGCAGAGTGATCATTTTTGTCAGACGAGAGGAATGATATTTTGATAGTCTCTGTGGACCGAGGAGAAAGGGAGCTTGGTGGGAGGAGGATTGGTACGGGAAAACCTGATCATATGGGTCGTGTCAGGGGAATTGGAGGAGGGGTGGCCTAAGGGATTACTTTGGATCATCCAAACGCCATAAAGCAATTATGGTTACCCAAGAGGAGATGGAACATTTGTTGACCACTAAAATGGAAGAAGTAGTGGTGTGAGCAAGGGCAGAGGCAGAAGCTTCATTGACTGCAATGTTTGAAGCCCGAATGAGCAAGATAAAGGAGGAAATGGGGATGATGATTGTAAGCTCACGTCAAGAGACTAGTGCTTCCATAGCACATTCACTTTCATTTATGTAGAAGAGCACTAAAGGGAGTTGTTGCATTATTGGATAGTCAGAGGGTTTTGGACTTGCTGAACCTTGTGAAATTTTTGTGAAGGATCCTAAGAGATGATTAGTTGCAAGTGAGACTGTTGACAACTTGAGATCAACTGTACACTAGTAGGAAATTCCAGATGATCAAGTAAGAGTGGCAGTTGAAGAGGCGATCATTGCTGATGCACCTGTCCTTATCCCAACTAGTGATCTGAACATTGTGAGTGATGTCAAGGGAATGTTCATCTTGTGGGAAAAAACCTTGTACATGTTTCCCATGGAGATGATGAGATCCTGATCAAAACTCCTCCTATAGCTCTATCCCCTGAAGAAGTTGCGAAGCCTAAAGTGGATGCTAAGAAAGAAATTATCCTTATGACATTCGATGCATCTTTTATCAGTATAACATGCCTTGTGGAAGAAGTTGTAGGCATGTCAACGCTACTAGTTTATATTAAAAAGATGGATTTAATGTCCCTGATAGCTCTTAAAGAGGAGCTTACTAAAGCAATTGTGCTAGTATTTTTAGAGTAAGTATCTTCTACTATGAGTACATATTTTAACATTATTATTAAACTGTTATAATTTGTGTGATTGCATTACTGTAGGTACATGCATTTTAAGTTGGTTTCCTTGGGCAAAATTAATGATTTTGGATTCATGTGCCCAGAACAAATAACAGAATATCAGACCTCGATTTTGTCAATGTTAGACTTGGCTATCACTCAAGAGCCAATTGGGTGTCAGATAAAACTTTAAGAACTTTGAAAATATTTTCGCAACTTACTAAAAGCAGTTTGTATGACAGTAATAATTTATAAAGTGATAGTCAGTCATTCAAACATATATGCTGGAAATATAAGAGTTTAGGGAAGAAAATATGCAAATTGTGATCTATACTGGTTCGGCCCAATCCTTGACCTACGTCCAGTCCCCAAGCTTCACTTGAGGTTTTCAATCCACTATCTTCTTTCAACTTGATTACACACTCTGTACTTGAAGTAATCCTCTCACTAGGATCCACTCCCCCTTACAAGCTGTAATCAATATAATGGGTTTCCCACTCAAGATCACCCAATCTTGAGTAACTCTCAAATAGAATGTTTACAGATAAATCTTCTCTCTCTTAGAAGTGAATGAATAAACACTGAAGTACAATTCAAAACATTTCACTCTCTATGATAAGCTATGTAGGCATTGGGAACAGAGAGTAAGTGAATATCATAGTATTGGCATTTTGAAGATGTAAGCTTGTGTCACTCTGTTGGCTTCTTCTTTTGTCGCTCTTTCTCTATTTATAGACAATTAATATTGACAATGTTGGAAGCATTTGTCCGTTGCATTTTGGCCACTGTGAATAGTTGCTGCAACATATTTGAATATCGGTCCTTTGAGAAATATTACTGTTGGGATATTCAAGTTGTAGCATCTGAAGCCGATGAACACGTTGAGTATTTCAATTCATTGAAGAACATTACAGTTAAGCATTCCAACTTCGTTTCTACAAGTTCCCTGTTGCATTCTGTTTTCTCTGCCATTTGGGAATGTCTGTAGCAAACTTCATCAAACTCTTCAACATTAAAAATGCTTCTGACAAATTTTGGGTTCATGACTCGAGTCAAGTGCTTTTAAAACTTAGTCAAAATGTGCTTGTACTGTGACTGACTCTAGTTACACTCTAGCGACCCGAGTTAAAAGACTTTGGAAAATATTTTATGAAATACTCCGACTCGAGTGGAACTTTATGAAAGATTTATTTTTTTCAAAGTAAACTGACTCGAGTGCATATGGTTTGACTCGAGTGAATCTTTTGAACTTTGATTGACTTGAGTGTAGCTTTTGAACGTTATTTTCAAAATGCATTATGTCAACTCAAGTTGTCACTTAATGACTTGAGTGTGACATGTTTTCAAAGTTTTCTTTCAAACCCAACTCGACAACATTTATGGAAATACTGTTAACTCGAGTTGAGGAATAAATGACTCGAGTCAAACACTGCCAGTGAACTTTTTAGACTCGAGTTAATGGATAAAATTTTCTATACTCTTTGATTAAACATACATGCATTTGTATCAATGACATCTTTTCTACATAAAGTGTATTTACAAATTGTCATTAAGAAATAACATTCTTGGCATCATTTAATTGTTGCCCTTTATGATTCATTAACTTGATTTTATTTGATTGGGTAAATTATATTTGATTAGCTTATTCTACTCTTTCCTCAAATATCATATATGGTTAAATTGTATAAGAGCATAAGAGTTGTTAAGTCTAATCTTGTGTGGACTCAAGAAACATTGGGTACCAAAAAGAATGTAATTTTATTTTGCAGGATCTCCTGTACTTGTGCCGAAAAACAGAGATAAACAGAGAAGGGATCACTTGCAAAGTAACTCGAGTGACTATGAAAGTGATAAGTAACCACTCAAGTAAACGCTAGTTCTCAAAGGAAAACTCATCCTTATGCATCTATTCTAGGAGAGCCTCAATATTGATCACATCATCAGATAGTGGCTAGCAATGATGCATCTATGGATTATAAATGATTATGACTTGAGTAATTACAATATTACTTGAGTGAGGTATTGTAATATGCACAAATCATAATCATGCTAGGCTAACTTAATTTCATTCATTCCATTTTACTTCATGAAGTTTAGCCCAAACAAACTCTTTTTTAAAATGATACTTATGCTTTTAAACTCTTTTATTATCATAGAAAGCATAAGTGATTTCTTTATACCAATTTCAAGTCCACCCAAGTGAACTTGAAAGTTCTTAATTCTGAGATACCTGTTGTGTCCTTTGGAGCAGGGATAACTCCAAACCTCATAACATTTGGTGTCACATTATTATTTGGTATCATTAAAAGAAGCTTCATATTTTTAGTCATGCATTCATTAAGGGGGAGCTTCACATTCACATGTGTTTTATAAGCTCATCTCCTTTATTTGAAAGAAAATTCCTTTAAGCATACCCATCTACATTCACTATCTTCTATTAGTTTTGATGATGAGTTAATCTTATATTTGAAAATATCTTATATTTTCTTTTCATTATCTTAATTTGAAAATATCATATAGAAAGGGATAGTTTGATATTTGGTTACACTAACAAATCTCTTTTGCAAAGAAAGTTTTTAATTTGTAGCGGAGATTTCGTTTTGTGCAAGGATGTTCCTTAATGCACTAAAAGGAGAAACTATCAAATTGAGGAATAATGCTTTCACGTCCATCATTGAAGTTGAGAATGCTCTAAATAAGAGCTTTATGAAGAAAAGACAAAGGATAGAAGTTGAGTACTGACCATATTCATTCAGATGAGATAGCCTTCAAGAAGCCAGTACTTTCGTCCTTCTTGCATCATACAAGATATTCATGATTCTTCAATTGAGCACACTTCAGAGGATCTCATACAACAAGAAAGCAAGCAAATGGACTTCATCGATCATTCATCAAATTTGCAAAATCTACATGAGCATTTATAATCTCTATCTTTTTATATTATGTGAATATTTTGCACATGTTTTGGTATCAATCTATCTTAATTATGAAAATTTCTTGAAAATCTCTCTAATTTGTTTTCATAAAAACATTCCAAATTGCATCACATTCAAAATCAAAATAATTGCAAAAAGGGGGAGATAAAATTGTTTTCTTGACATATGATTAAGGAGAGACAGTCATTTCTAACTTATTTTCATACTTGCCTCTCCAAAAGTATTTCTTCTTTACTTCAATCTTTTTGCTAATGACAAATAAGGGGGAGAGAATGACAAGAAAAATATGTGATCTAATATATTTTCATATCCATACATATTTTTCTTAAAGTATTTGACATCATCAGAAAAGGGGAGAATGTTGGATATGATTAGTTTTGATGATGTCTTATATAGATGCCATTCTTAAGAGCAAAAAGTCTTATATATATGTATGCCTACAAAAGGCTTGTATAGTAAATCTATCTCCTACATTGACTAATTCTTATATATCATGTAGAATCAAAGATGTGAAGTTCATTTATGAAGAATGATCAAGAAGAAGATCAATAAAGAAGTATTGAATTAGAGAAGAGAAGAAAGAAAGAGTTGAATTATGGAGAATGATCAAGAGAAGAAGAAAGGAAGGAAGAACTTGTTGAATGGAATGAGAATATCATTATTCAAGTTCTTAGATTGATTTTAGAAGTCTCCACGATCAAATGAAAGTTGGAACAAGTCAATTCGGAGTTAAGATAAGCAAAATCAAGCTTCGGGATGAGTTAACTCGAGCGAGGAAGTCTGAACTCGAGTTAGAATGTTTTTCTACGAGCGCATCGGTAGAAGTAGACTCGAACCAGGAAATCATAGACTCGAGTCAGCCATTTTTTTTACTCGAGCCAATAGTGATTTTCAAACCATTTTTGCTCTTTGGAACGAGTTGACTTGAGTCGGACCCAGTTGACTCGAGTTAGGTGTGTTTTCTAATCAACTTTGTTCTACTATGTTTCATGTTTAGCTTGGGCGAGGTCTGGTAATTCAATGATATATCCCAAATCAAAGATCTTATTAAGGTGAAACCAATTTTGTATGAAACTAGACTCTCATTGTGTCATTTTGATATAAAATTCAAGCCCAAAGGAGTTTAGATTAATGAGCTATGAATTGTGGAAGTTGACATTGAAATTCACGTCATACAGCAGACCAAGCTTCGATGTTTTGAGTGTGTCTCACAAACTACAAATCCAATTGAGCTGAAATTGGTGGCATATGAAAGTAGACTCCAAATTAGTTCCATCAAAATTTGAACCAATCAAAATGGAGTTCAAACCAAGGAGTTATGGCCTTCAAAAGTTGACACTAAAAATTCTGGAACCATTTTAGCATAGGCTCGATTTTCTGGATATAGCTCACATTATATACAACCAAATGAAGTGAAACCAATTCCATATGAATCTAGACTCAACAAGTGTTTCACATAATTTGGAAGCAACCAAGTTTTGATGAGCTCTTACCTCGAGTCTACACTTATCACCTTGAGCCAGGAAGATAGCTTTTGAAGATGATTCAAAATGTTTTATCTCATCTGACTTGAGCCCAAGCTTATGCTACCTCAAGTCTGGACTTAGACTTGAGCCACTGTTTTCTGCCTCGAGTTGAAGAACTTTTGGAGGCTAAGTTAATGACTCGAGTCAATGAAGTGCACAGTAGCAGAGCACAGTTCCTCAACGTCTCCGAGAATTCAGAAATGATTGTTATCAATTGATTACTACTTTCTATACTTTTCAATGATATTAATAATATTGATGAGCAAGTTTCAAATGATCAAAAGATCGGATTGATGATCAATGCCAAAGCTAGCAAACTTAAGCAAGCTAGATGAACTTGTAACTTGAGCCAAGGCAAGTCCAACCTCGAGCCTAGCCAAGTCAGAGAGCAAAGGACTTTCAAGAAGGGCATTTGACTCAAGCCAGAGAGTAACAACCTCGAGTCAAGGCAAGCCAAGAGTTAGACGTTTTGATAAGAGTTTTTGACTCGCGAGACTAGTTTAACTCGAGCCAATATTTCTCTGATTGAAAATCACCGTGTCCAAAATCTCAAAATCATTGATTGTGATTTCATTACTTCTTATCATCAATAATTACTATTCCTAACTATGTTTAATCATTTTGTTAATGAGTTTTAGATGATTATATGAAGGATTAACAACAGTTTACAAAAGCAATTTGATGACGTCAAAAGCTTCAACGGCTATATTTATTCCAACGGTCCTATTCTAAACTGGAGGAATTGGTCAACGGTCACAAATTGCAACTAACTATAAAAGGAGAAACATTCAAGATAGAAGTAGTTGGAGACAAGAGCTTGCACTGTTGAAATGCCAACATTCTGAATCAAACGTTTATCTCATACACACTCTGTTTTCAATGCCTACATAGCTTATCATAGAGAGTGAAATGATTTATATTGTACTTCAATGTTTATTCATTCACTTTTGAGAGAGAGAAGATTCATTGTAATCATCTTATCATTTAAGAGTTACTCAAGATTGGGTGATCTTGAGTGGAAATAGATTGTAACTTTACGGTGTGTAAGGGGGAGTATCTCAGTGAGAGATTCGGCTTCACAAGTGCTTGTGTGAACTTGTGGGATTGTAAAGGCTTCTCTTGTGCCCGGATTAAATAAGAGTATAGTGGATTGAAAATCTCAAGTGGAGTTTGGGGACTGGACGTAGGTCAAGGATTGGGTCGAACCAGTATAAATCATAATTTGCATATTCTTTTCCCTAAACTCTTATATTTCTAGCATATATGTTTAAATGACTATCTATCCCTTTATAAAGTATTATTGTCATACGAACTGCTTTTAGTAAGTTGCGAAAAGATTTTCAAAGTTATCCAAAGTTTTAATAAACACCCAATTCACCCAATCACCTAAAACTTGCTCATAAATATGATTAATAGCATTGATAAGTATAGCAAGTAGTAATCAACTGATAACAAAAACTTCTGAACTTGCTCGAGTACAACACTTATTTGCTCGAGTATGAGAGACTTTTGATATGTAGACATTTTGCACAACAATATCTGTTCTTCCAGTCAAGTTAGGATCTCAACATTACTCGAGTATAGATTGGCCTTACTCGAGTACATACCAGTTTGATTCCTCTGTGTTGGCTCTATCTCAGTATTACTTGAGTACTGTTAGTCTGTTACTCGAGTAACACACAAATGACTTTACTCATTGTAGTGGCTCCTTCGACATTACTTGAGTAGGTATCACCCTCTACTCGAGTAAGCTCATTCTTGCTCGAGTAACTGTCTTTGAATGTCAGGCTGCTGGATGTTCTTGTGTAAATATCATACTTTCAAAAAGCAATAGTATTGGCAATATATTAGCCAACTTCCAGTGAATATGTCATCTTCAAAATAGCTCCAAATTTGGAAACTACCCATGCTTAGAAATCTCTTTAAGTCTTCTTTCCAGTGCAAGAAGAATCAGCTCCAAACTCATTGTATTTCGTCCGTTATCATCAGATGAATGGAGGTTGTTCTTGATCAACGTTGTTTGTAACATCCTGAACTGACTGTCAACTTCAGAACATCATATCTCCTTCATTTGATCTTTTTTTTTCTTGTGATCTTGATGTATATGAGTCTAGTTTCATATGCCACTAATTTCAACTCATTCAGATGTGTAGTTTGTGAGATACACCCAAATTACCGAAGCTGGGTTTACTGTGTGACGTTGATTGATGTGGCAAATTGTAAAATTTATAACTCTCTCATCTGAACTCCTTTGGGCTTGAATTTTATGTCCAAATGACGTATTAGGAGTCTAATTTTATACAAAATTGGTTTCACCTCAATTGAACTTCTGGTTGGAGAGATATCATTGAATAACCAGGGCTCACCCAAGTGAAACGTGAAATAGAGTGGCTGAAACACGCGTGTCCTCGAGTATGGTACTAGAGTATGGATGTTTTGTACTCAAATATGACTGAAATTTATGCACAAGAAGGAGATGTTTATGCACAAGACTATAGCAATTGAACTGTAGCAACTCCTTTTCATCGGGAAGCTTGAATTTGCTTATTTTAACTCTGAATTGAGCTATTCCAACTTCCATTTGATCATAGAGACTCAAATATTCATATTCTCATAATATTTGACAAGTTCTTATTTCTTCAATCTTCTCTCTTGATCATTCTCTATAATTTAACTAGGATTAACCTACATTAAATATACTAGTTAGTCAATGTAGGGGATAAATATATTATACAAGCTATATTTGACATTAAAGAATTTGCTCTTAATATTGGACAACTATATTTGACATTATCAAAACTAATCATATCCAATAGTCGAGACACAGCTATATATCACATAGGCTTAGTGAAACCAAGCCTGTGTGTTACTTGGCACCATATATACACAGGTACATATCACATTTCACATATGCAATTCACTTAATTCTGTAACATATCACTAAGTTCTTGTCTGCTGTGCATTTTCAGTGGCCATTGGCAGTTGGTATTTTTATGCAAGAATAATTATACTATGGTCCTCTTATGCTCCTTTCACAATCAACCAAGGAATGAATTGAAGCATACCATGAAATTGTAAGCATGTGATTTTGATTGACTGGTGTGAATTTTATACTATGAATTTTCAGTGACCATTATGGATGAATTTGTGATTTTGATGATAGGTCAACGAGGACATTCCAAAATGCTTCTCGTGGTAAGCATAGGCATCAGGTCATATGGATCATACCAAAGGTTAGTACAGATTTGGACATTGCTTTATGAACTTGGTCAATAAGTTATATATGCTCTATTCAGTTTTAATTATGTCATGTTCTTTTTAAGACTTGTAGACAACTGCAGGGATCCAATTTATGTGGCCTTTATGTTTTGAGGCACATATATAACATTATCACGCAAGGCATGACTGAATTCATTAGAGGTAAATGTATTTAATGTTACATATATGATCTTTTTGGCTTAATGTTACATATATATACTCATTTATCTTGCAAGTTAATTCAGTTTTTGGCTTTGATGTTATAGATGTTTGAAATTTTTGCACCCTTTCCTAAAGAAGATCCTGAATTCATCCGCAAATGTACATGTGAATTCATTTATGAGTTCATACAATCATAAAAATAGAATGTTGTGAATTTATTTGTGTATATATCAATCATATTTTGAAAATGACCAATCATACATTTGGATGTATTCATTTTCAATAATTAATAATTTTTTTTCATATTCTTTTCCAACAATTTACTTTGTGTCATTTGGTTGCTGGATAAATAGGATGGTGGGTAAAATGAAGAAATTTAGTGCATACTTGAAAAACTTAAATATTTAGACTGAATGTTATAAAACTTAGGTCTAAAAAAATTACGACTAGACTTTTAAGATCGGATATTGGATACAACAGGTCTAAAAAGTCTTGTTGAAATACTTTTATGATGGATATTAGAAACATCTACTCTTAAAAGTTTTATGGTTTTTAACCGTAAAAATTAAAGCTATACTTTTAAGATCGGATATGGGATACAAAAGGTCTAAATAGTCTTAACGTCTTACTTTTATGACCAGATATTAGAAACACCAAGTCCTAAAAATCTGTACAAATTTTAATTTTCTATCTCAACCTTCGAACCTCTCTCTACAAACTCACCGATTTTACAAATTTACCTTCCTCTTATCTCGTGTAAATAAAAAATTCAGATTAACATGGATATAATTAAACATGGAAAAAAAATATATAATTAAAAAATAGCCGAACAATGATGAAAGAAACGTGATCAATATAAAGATTGAACAAGATGAAGATTGGAAATTAAAATATTTTTTTTCATTGATAATATTTTTTATGCTGCTCGATTAAGGGTAGCATCAGTACATAAAAAAAAAAAATTACATAATAAAAAACCCTCAATCTTCCATCTCATTGTTGTAGGTAGAGGAGGAAGAAGGGGAAGAGGAAGAGGAGGGGTCGTTAGAATGATTGTACTCAACATTATTGGCGTCGAGTACAATGTTGAGCTTGCAGTTGACAGTGGAGCAGCTAGAACAATCATCCAAGGTGTCGGTCAATATCATCCACCCTCTCATGTAGCTGTTGATGTAGCTGCTTGGTTGAAGGAGGCGCAGGAGGCGGTGGAGGTGGTAGATTGTAGAGGAGGAAGAGGAAAAGGAGGACAATAGAATTAGACCTCATAGTGATATTCTATAGATGAGAGGAAGTGAAGATGAATGTAAAGAAACTAAAGTAACCTAAGATTAATTAATTACATTTATTGAAGTTACTTAAAGATTTCGAGGAGACACATATTGGGAAGTTTATTTGGAAGTTGAAGAGACTCTGAAACATTGAACATAAATGATGGGACTTTTAAGACGAGATATAGGATATAACCGATCTAAAATGTCTTGACATCTTACTTTTATGACCAGTTATTGGATACAATTGGTCTAAAATGTCTTGACATCTTACTTTTTTGTCACGGATATTATAAACATCCGGTTTTAAAAGTCTTTACAAATTTTACAACACGAACCTCTCTCCATTTTACTCCCCTACTTCAGTTAGTACCTGCTCTGCATTTGCCACACGCTCCAACCTGCATAGTACCCAATACTAAACCATCCACCTTCGTCTTCTCATTTATTCCCTAATCCTTTGTGCCCCAACCCCCTAATCGTCCTTTTGAACAAACAATGCCGAGGTACAAGATAGTTGAGCATAGGGGAAAGTCTGCTGCTCTAGCTGGTGCCCCCAAATTCATATCTTTGGCACCTAAAATGCACTCTCAGGTTATTTCGTCAGTGGAGTCTCGGGTCGTTGGACGCGATGGTATTCCATAGGATTATGTGATGTCCGCTCCCCTTCCAGCTTTCTGCCGATATTCGCCCAGCTTTGAGTGAACGGTCGATAGGCCAATTTCCTAGCCTCAGTGTGCCTACTAGAGACCCCTTACGGCCATCTGCTAGCCCCTCCCTGTTTTCGGCTATGATGCTCGTCTCACCTCTCTTAGACAGTAAGTTGCTGATATCCGGGGCGGGACTATGATGTCTTCATCACAGAGATGTTTGAGGAAGCCATTGCCTCGAGTAACACATCCCCCATGGGGACGGCTATGATGCTCGTCTCACCTCTCTTAGACAGCAAGTTGCTCATATCCGAAGGGACTATGATGTCTTCATCACAAAGATGTTTGAGGAAGCCATTGCCTCAAGTGACACATCCACCATGGGGACAATTAGAGTGAGACCGTCTACCCCTCCTGTTTCATCGTTTTTACCTCTCTTGTTGTTCATGTTTAGTTTACTTTTTCTTTTTTTCTTTGTTCTTTACTATGTTGTTTCTGTTTCTCATCAACATTATCAATATTTTTTTTAAAAAATTAAGGCAAGACTTTGTTGACCTATGTTGTTGTTCATTTTCATTTTTAGTTTTATTTTTATTTTTGTCTTTGTTCTTGACTATGTTGTTTCTATTGCTTAGCAACATTAAGAATAAAAAAAAAAAAAATAAGGTGAGACTTTTAAGAACATATATTGTAAAACATAGGACCTAGAAGTCTTTCTTTTTTAAATACAATATTAATAATTTTAAGATCATATTATTAACATCCGATCTTAAAAGTATTACATTTTTTCTCTCACAAAAATGCATACTTTTAAGACCTATTTTTACTAATAATAGGCCTAAAATGTTATATTTTAAGACCTGTGTTTAGAAATAACCAGTCTAAAATATGTTGTTTTTACTAATTAAAACTTTCTCTCTGAAATTTGTCTTCGTTGCGCCAAAAATTGAATTTCGTTCTCCGAACCTCTCTTCTTGTCATGATAACTCTTGTTTTGTCGCTAGTGTCTGTTGTTTTGCCTTGTTGCTGCTTCGTGTTTCTCTCTCGATAAGCTAGTTCTGGTCAGTTGGTTACTTTTTGTTTGCTTAGCTAAACACTGATGCACCAAGCTATAGTAAAAGGTGTTTCAGCTTGTTATCACTTTCTTATTTTTCTTCTTTTCTTTCTGGTTTTTCTCAAGGTTGAATAAAATTGATGAAATGTGCTTGTTGGTTCCACTATTGGTAATCAATATTTAGTTTTCAAGAATATATTTGCACTTGAGACCTACCTAACTGACCAACAAGTTTTTTTAGGGTTATTTTTCTTGTCTACAAAAGCAACGTCCATGGAATTATTCCTCTGGACAAGCAAATCTAATAGAAGCAACATGCAAGGAATTATTCCTCTTAAAAGCCTTTGAATTTATATGCAACATGTGAGTACACAAAACCTTATGTGATGCATTTATTTTCCACATGATGCATTTACGTTGCTTGTTTTATTTACTGTGATGCATTTATGACCAAGAGTGATTCTTCACCTTCATTTATGCTTTAATTCATTTCGGTCTGTTATTATTTTCTTATATGCTTTATCTTTCTATTTAGTGGATTCAATGTGATAATATGTATCTTATATGTTGGGATAATGTATGTTAAATCTTTCTATTTATAAGAATTCAAATATGGATCACAGTTGGATAAATGCTTCACAGATGAATGTTGAATATGATAATGGGGTGAGGGAATTTTTAGAATTTGCTTAAAGAAATGTTGATGATGATAGTGTGATGTTTTATTGCCCTTATCTATATAATGTTTGAATGAGAGGCGACTAAGTGCTGTAGATATATATACACGTTTAATTTGTGAAGGATGTTGTAAGAGTTTTACAAAAAATGTATGGCATAGTAAATAAATAGAAATGCCAAGTGCATCTCAATAGGGGGATGTGGCCTTTGATGATAATGACATGGATATGGATGATTGGATAGAGGACATTATTCTTCATGGAGGAGAAGAGGCTTTTGAGCAATCACATGCATATGGTTATATGAGTAGTGATGTAGAGAAGCCACAGTACCCTAGGTGTAAAGAATACCAATTGTTGAATGCAATATTAAAATTCGTAAGCTAGAAAGCACGATATAGATGGAGTGACAAGAGTTTTCAGAAATTCTTAAGGCTTTTAAAGATATACTTCCAGATGATAACTCTTTCCCACATCGATACTATGATGCTAAGAAAATACTTCGTCCACTAGGGATGCAGTACAAAAAGATTCATGAATGCCTGAATGATTGCATATTGTATAGAAAAGAGTTTGAAGAGAATTAGAAGTGTCTGATATGTGAAACCCTAAGTTACAAATCAAATAAAGGGCTTGCAAAAGTGTTGTGGTATTTCCAATCATAACAAGGTCCAAGCACTTCTTTGCTAATGAAAATGATGTGAAAAATTTGAGTTGGCATGCAGATGAGAGGATTTCTGTTGGAAAGCTTTGACATCCGGCTGATTCTTATCAATGGAAGAAAATCGATCAATTATTTCCTAACTTTGGCATAGAACTTAGGAACCTTAATATTGGCCTTAGCATAGATGTCATGAATTCTTATGGTAGCCTTAATAGTATACATAGTTCATGGCCTGTTCTTTTGATTATTTACAACTTATATTCTCTATTATGCATGAGATGAAAGTACATATGTTGTCTATGTTGATTTCGGAACCCAAACAACCAGAAATGACATTGATGTTTACCTAGAGCCCGTGATCGAATACTTGAAAGAGTTATGGAAATATGGTGTTGATATTTTTGACTCGAATAAGAAGGAGATTTTTAAATTGCGAGCCATGATCTATTCAACTATAAATGACTTCCCAGCATATGAAAACTTGTGAGGGTATAGTGTAAGAGGCCATTAAGTATGTTCGGTCTGTGAAGAAGGCACATGCTACTATCAACTTCAACATGGAAGAAAGATTGTTTATCTTGGCCATAGGAGATTTCATAGACTGGGCCACCTATATCGTCGATTAAACAAAGCATTTCTTGATAGCCAAGAGTATTACGATGCTCCGGAGGCCTTGACTGGGGAGCAAGTTTATGAAAAGATGAAAAATATCAATGTCATCTTTGGTAAGACTACAAAGAGTAGAAATGAAAAAATATAGAAAAATAGATATATATTCTTCGATCTTCCATATTGGCGTAATCTTAATATGAGACACTGTATTGATGTCATGTATGATGAGAAAAACGTATGTGATAGTATTTTTGGCACACTTGAGAATGCTCAGAGGAAGGTACTTTAGAATGCTAATTCCAGTTTTACATTGCTTCACCATTTTTACCATAACTCTTGAACCAGACATCGGATTTGCCTCATTTTTGTCTCATATTTCAGATGATTCAGAGAGCTACAATTGTTATGAAGACATGAAGAGAAAATTCGGACAAGAGGGCAGTTGATTTTGGAGCCGAAGTCATATGTATTTTTGGGCTCGAATTTTGTAATTAAAGCCCATTTTATTTTATTTTTAGTTAAAATGACTTGTGGATTGGAGCCCGTTTCATTTTTCCATTTTAGGTTAAGTGAGGCAGCAGCCACAAACAGACTCTCATTCACGTTTTTAGAATTGAGAGGATCAAAATAGTAGTTTTCAAATTCTACGCAATGTTCTTCGTGTTCTTCGCGTTCTTCATCTCATTTTTCGTCTTTCTTAATTATGTTCGGCTAAATTTAAAGACTTCCCAAAGATATGAAAACTTGTGAGGGTATAGTGTAAGAGGCCATTAAGTATGTTCGGACTGAAGAAGGCACATGCTACTATCAACTTCAACATGGAAGAAAGATTGTTTATCTTGGCCATAGGAGATTTCATAGACTGGGCCACCTATATTGTCGATTAAACAAAGCATTTCTTGATAGCCAAGAGTATTACGATGCTCCGGAGGCCTTGACTGGGGAGCAAGTTTATGAAAAGATGAAAAATATCAATGTCATCTTTGGTAAGACTGCAAAGAGTAGAAATGAAAATATATATAGAAAAATAGATATATATTCTTCGATCTTCCATATTGGCATAATCTTAATATGAGACACTGTATTGATGTCATGTATGATGAGAAAAACGTATGTGATAGTATTTTTGGCACACTTGAGAATGCTCAGAGGAAGGTACTTTAGAATGCTCAGAGGAATGGTTGCCATATTCGCGTCTCATTTAATCAAAAATATCAAATGCATTTTGACACACAAATTGCCTTATGACAATTTGTTGTTAATCCTTCATATAATCATCTGAAACTCATTAACAAACTGATTAAAGATAGTTAGGAGTAGTAATGAGTGATGATAAGAAGTAATGAAATCACAATCAATGATTTTAGATTTACGAACACAATGATTTTCAAAATTAGTAAATGTAACTTGAGTTAATATTAAGGTTAACTCGAGTTAATGACTTGCGGTGAAAATAAGTTAACTCTAGTTATTCCTAGATCTCAGAAAAAGAGTTAAGACATATAAGAGAAGATGTCTCTGTAAGTGATTAACTTGAGTCCCAGAAACTTGAGTCCCAGAAATATTAACTTGAGTCATTGACTGGAGGCAATTATTTTTTTTCAAGAGTTGAAAAGCAAGCTGAATAAGAAACAACACTTGACTTGAGTTCAAAAACAAGATGCCTAGAGTCATTGACTGGAGTTAATTATAGTTTAATTGGAGTTAATTACTTTCTTTAAAAATCAATAAGTTTGGAATAAGAAGATAGCACATAACTTGAGTTTAGAAAGAGATGACTAGAGTTACTCATTATTTAACTCTAGTCAAGCTGTTCTGTTTCACAACCAAAAGACTTGAAAGCATTTCAAGCAAAAATAACTAGAGGTAATATTAATATTAACTCGAGTCAGTTTATGTAAAGTTTGAACGTTGGAGAAAGAAAATTTAGCGTGAAACATTTAGTTTAAATCTTTCAAAGCAATTGACTCGAGTTAAAACATAATTAACTCGAGTTAGAAATTTTTCATTTTAAAAAGAAAACTATTCAAAGAGTTCTCGAGGTAAAATGTTTTTAACTTGAGTTGAATATATTTCAAACTAATTCATTTGAGTTAAACTTGACCAAACTTGAGGCATTCCAAATCAAGACAGTTTGCTTTTTAAAATGGTTTGAAACATTTAACTCTAGTCAACTTACTTATGACTCAAGGCAGTCATTAGATAGATGCTTCAAAACAGCTATAGATTCAAGATAGATTTAAACATAGGATTTTCCTTGAATCTTTAAAATTATTTCCATTATAATTGTTATCATCAAAACATAGAGAACTAACAATCTTGTGTCAGCTTGAGAAGTTTTTGCTTCCTACACTTTTTGACATCATGATACATCTAATTGTTCATCTAGTAAGAGAGATAATGTTGTGTGACCCTATCCATTTATAATGGATGTACCCAATTTAAATATCTATGAAATTCCAAAAAGGATATGTGAAGAACGCAAATTGGCCTGAAGCAAGTGTGGTTACCTAGGAAGAGATGGAATGTTTGCTGACACTAAAATGGAAGAAGCAGTGGCACGAGCTAGGATAGAGGCAAAAGCTTCATTGACTTCAATGTTTGAAGCCTTGATGAGCAAGATGAAGGAGGAAATGGTGATGATGATTTTGAGTTCATGTCAAGAGACTAGTGTTCCCATAGCATATTCACCTGCATTTATGCAATAAAGCACTAAAAGGAGTTGTTGAATTATTGGACATCAGTTAGGGTTTTGAACTTGCTGAACCTTGTGACATTTTTGTGGAGGATCCTGAGAGACAATTAGTTGCACATGGGACTCTCCATAACTTGGGATCAACCGTACACTAGTAGGAAATTCCATATGATCAAGTGAGAATGTCAGTTAAACTGGTTAGCATGTAGTCTTGAGGTTGATGTCATAACTTAGAATTCATATGTGATTAATGGTTATACCTTTTACAAAAGTCTCTAGATGATAGGAGCACCGTCCAGAATAGTGATGTTATGTTAGAGGTTGAATCTATGCACTTATGCAATTCAAAAGGCAAGAAGCCTAAATTGGCAATCATGCCTTATTATGGAGTTATTGAAGAGATTTGAGTGGTGGACTATGTTAAAATTAAATTTCCCATTTTCAAATGCAAGTGGGTTAATGTCAATAATGGTGTTCATATTTATCGGTAAGGATTTACATTAGTTGATATCAATAATAGAACTTTTGGAGATCTACCTTCTATTATGGCAGACCAGGTGAAACAAGTGTTCTATATCATCGATCAAGCAAATAAAATGTGGTCTGTAGTTGTCCAAGAAAAAAGGTTTATTGATATTGATGAGAAAATTCATTCAAATTATGATCTTCTTGAGATTACTCCTTCTTTTTCAAGGGGTCTACCGGAATTGAACGAAGAAGATAAAGCAAATAATGAACCTGACAAAAGAAATGATCATCATAAAGGGATATGGGATGATATCCCTTTAGAAAAGAGACAATTCATCACATAATATTCATTTGCAAAATTATTTGAAATCTTTAAGGTTTTAACATTATATTCTTCCTCTATTCTTAAACAATGTCATTGACTGTGAAGCTTTTGTTTTTGTGGCAGGATCCTCCAGAGATACCAAAGGGGCATGACAAAAGAGGAATATTATTGGGTGAGAATCTGATCAAGACATGGTGATAGATATGAGAGGTATATTGGGTATGTATATTCATTTAGGTGCTGTCTTTGTAACTCATATCGTATTGTAACTCATATTGTAGATTCATGTAGGTGCTGCCTTAGTATATTCATTAAGAGGACATAACTCATGGTGAATAATATTTGTATTCATTTCCAATAATTCAATTTGTAATTCATAATGAATTGTTCATAGCTTGTAGCTTAAAGTACTATCTTATAGGTGCTAGATTGGATGGTAGATGGGTAGGAGGAAGAAATAGATCAAAGAAAAAATACAAGAAAATTTAGACTAGATGATATAAACAACAAGTCTAAAAAAAATCTGATCGAGACTTTTAAGACTAGTTGTGTGTATTTAATTAAATATCCGGCCTTAAAAGTCAAACTTTTAAGACCTGTTGTGTGATACCTTTGGTCTTAAAAGTTAGACTTTTTAGACTTGTCATATAATATTACCAATTTTAGAAGTCAGACTTTTAAAACCTAATATAATATTTAATTATATAGTCCGAATTTTTAGACCTAATATTTTTGTAATCGGTTCAAAAATAATTTTTTAAGATCGGTAGCACAACCGGTCTTCAAAGTAACAACTTTTTAGATCTCTTGTATCGAGATCGATTTTAGATCCAATCTAAGAAGCGACTTATATCTGGTCTAAAAAGCCCTTTTTATACTAGTGTGACTTGGTAGCACTAAGTTTACACCAAATAATCATAATAATCTATGTTTTCAAAAATTTAAGGCTGCGCTGTATTATCCTTTTTATCTCACAATTTATGAAAGGCTTTAATTTGGTCACCGGTTTAGAAAGTTGTCATAGTGATATTTGTAGTTTTTATGTTATGTTTAGGAACCGTGTGTGTTTTTGTTTACATGCCTAACTTTATGTAGATGTTCATTCCATATAATTAGTATAATTGCTTATTATATTATAAAAGAAACATAAGGCGTTTTTCTTTAGGGAAAATACATTTAAATACCATTTGAATTTGCAAAACCCTAAAGGTCTGTTAAATTTGTTAAAGGACTTAAAGGTACCAAGAACCATATTGGGATTTTCAAATTTGAGTGAATTTACCATTTTACACTTAATTTTTAAATAAACAAAAAGAAAAGAAAAATGACTCTCGCTAAAGGGCCATTGTGGCCAGTCGCCAGAGGACCGACCCTCGGACGGCTTGCAAATGTTGGTGCCTAGTCTCCAGCCACCGGCGACCCGAGATCCAACAATGTTTTTTCTTCTTTTGGGTGGGGTTGAATCTTTTTTTTTTCCTTAAAAAAAAAAAGATTCAATGAAAGTGAGGTGGGTGGGGTTTGAACCACCCCACTTTCATAAGGGCCAAGTGGCCCAACCACTGGGCCACTTAGTTCCTTTAATATATATATGCATTAACAAATATATATATATATTCTTTTTAACATTTTTCATCAACAGACAATCTTGTAAATCTCATTACTAAACTTGTAAATACCATTAACGAATTGGTAATTGCCATTATAAGATTGGTTATAAGTGACTTTTATTTGAAGAACGCACTGGTAAATACTATTACAAACTAGTAAATATCATTGAAGAACTGGTAATTGCCATTAAACGATTTGTTATAATTGACCTTTATTTCTTATTTCATCAGAGAGTTGTAATGACAATTACCAATTTTTCAATGATATTTACTAGTTTCGTAATGATATTTACCAGTTCGTTCTTCAGGTTTTCCACTTTGTCTCTGATGAAACAAGAAATAAAGGTCAATTATAACAAATCTTTTAATGGAAATTACCAATTCTTCAATGATATTAACTAATTTTGTAATCCTATTTACCAGTGCGTTCTTTAAATAAATATCACTTATAACAAATCTTGTAATGACAATTACCAATTTTTCAATGGCATTTACTAGTTTTGTAATAGTATTTACCAGTTCGTTCTTCAGGTTTACTACTTGTGTCTTTGATGAAACAAGAAATAAAGGTTAATTATAACAAATCTTTTAATGACAATTACCAATTCTTCAATGATATTTACTGGTTTTGTACTGTTATTTACCAAAGCGTTCTTCAAATAAATTTTACTTATAACAAATCTTGTAATGGCAATGACCAATTTTTCAATGGCATTTGCTAGTTTTATAATAGGATTTACCAGTTCGTTCTTCAAATTTACCACTTGTGTCTCTGATGAAACAATAAATAAAGGTCAATTATAACAAATCTTTTAATGACAATTAACAATTCTTCATTGATATTTACTAGTTTTGAAATGGTATTTACCAGTGCGTTCTTCAAATAAATGTCACTTATAACAAATTTTATAATGGTAATTACCAATTCGTTAATGGTGTTTACAAGTTCAGTAATGAGATTTACAAGAGTATTTGTAGATGGAAAAAATGTTAAAAAGAATATATATATTTGTAAATGCATATATATATAAAAGGAACCAAGTGGCCCAAAACCCCCATGAAAGTGGGGTGGGTTCGAACCCCACCCACCTCATCACTTTCATTGAATCTTTTTTATTAAAAATATTTAACCACACCCCCCAAAAAAAAAACATCGTTGGATCTTAGGCAACCGGTGGTCAGAGCCCAGGCGCCGGCGGTTGCAAGGCGTCTGGCGAGGGTCATTTTTTTTTTAAAAAAATTTATTGAAAAACTAAGGGCAAAAGGGTAAATTCACTCGAATTTGAAAATCCCAATATGGTCCTTTGTACCTTTAAGTCCTTTAATAAATTTAACAGACATTTGGAGGTTTTGCAAATTCAAATGGTATTTAAATGTAATTTTCCCTTTTCTTTATGTATGTCAGACTTTAATTTGGTACTTGATTTTTAATATAACAGGCTATATATCTTGCCGTGCATGGGTGTAAGAGTGTCGTTTGAGGTGAGACATACCACAACATTATTTGTTTGATTTAAACGTATAAGAACAAATTTTAATTTCTATCATTCTTAAAAAAAAAAAAAAATTTTAAAGTTATCAATATCTCAATTAATATCTAATTATCATCAAAAGTTAAAATAAGAGTTATTATCACACTAGTAGCCTAATTAATATACTAATTGATAATATTCTATAAACTGGCTTTTATATATTTCTAATAATCTATAATGCATATGAAAAATAATGAATTTCTTTTTAAGAGGTCCAATATGTGATAATTATTATCATTCATGATAGTTAAAAGCCAATTTATTTTTAAAGTCAAAAATATTATTTTGAAATATTTGTAATTTATTGATTAATGCCCTAATCGTAATTATTGTGGTATTAATATCCCAATTATTAATTAATATTTGAAAACATCATTTTCCACATTTGCGGCCTTTATACCATTGATGGAGACATAATTTTCATTTACCCAATAAAAACTATGAATTACTATTTTAAAATCAAATCATTATCATAAGGACATAATTTTTTAAAATTATTGCACTACTAACCTGATTATTAATATAATCTACAATCATGGAAGGTGAAGTTCTGTAGCATGCTTGGATTACAATTACATAATTATTAATATAATTATGATCCCTGATTTAACTTCTAATTTCAACTTCAATTTACTTCCTTCCTTGTATTCGAATCAAAATAATTGATGCAGAGACAATTTTGATAGTACTAATATTCGCCATATGTCGACCAAATATGAAGTAAACTGTTTAACCCAAATTTGATCACAATAATATAATTTTAAATATAATTATTTTACTAATAACCTAGTTATGAAGATTCTTACAATCATGGAATATGAAGCTTCTTAGTATGCTTGGATCACATTAATATAATTATTATTATAATTATAATTCATGATTTAACATATAACTTCAAATTCAATTTGCTTCTTTCCTTATAGTCAAACCCCAATAATAAGGGATGGACAATTTTGATGGTGTGATTATCCGACTCGTTTGTGAGTTAAACAGGTTACTAAATATATATTATAAGATTTCTAATATATAGTTGATTGATTGATATAATTAGCTATATTATAAAAGAAACATAAGGCTTTTTTTGTTTATGCCAAACTTTATGTACTTATTTTTTTTCATATAATATAATTGGCTATATTATAAAAGAAACATAAGGCTTTGAAGGTTTTGTATGCCTAACTTTAATTATTTTTTTCCACATAATATAATTGGCTATATTATAAAAGAAACATAAGGCTATGGGCGAAGCCGTGCAAAAGATAATAAAATCAAATCAGATCAAAACCTAGTAAATTCTTGAGTTTGGGAGATGGAAATCTTGAAAAAAAAAAATCTTATATATTATTAAACTTCTCATTATGTTCATATATGCTTTTATCGCCTAATGACATATAATTTCCATTATAAGTGGGAGATTATGAATTTAATCTGACTTATAACATCAAATTGTTAGTAGCTATATATCCCTCAAATTTTAAAAAGAAAAAGTTTTCATGATAGGACTGACAAACAAACTAAACTTCTCTCTAGACACGTGTGCTTAAAAAGGGATTTGGTGTAATGCTGCATCAAAAGGTCGAATATGAGAGAATATATTGTGAATAAGTGTGAGAGTAGGGGTGGAAATAGGCTAAGGGCCTGTGACTTGACCTGTTTTAAGCCTGACTTGTCAGACTAAAAGGCCAGGCTTAGGCCTCTTTCAAGGCCTGTTTTGCTTAACAGGCCAGGCCTAGACCTTATAATAAGCCTTTTAGGTTTGTCAGGTCGGCCTATTATAAGGCTAAAATTGTAATTACTCGCTCTATCCTCTATTCACAGTGTGACACGTATGGACATATGGTTTGAAAAAACCCTAACATATTCAAGAGACGATAGTCGACACTCGCTAGCTTTATCCTCCATCCCTCCCTCTACCCTTTGCTCCTCTTTGCTGTCTTACGTCTCGAGCTCGACAGACAACAGTCAACACTCCTCCTCAGACCTTAGTCCTAACTCCTAAATCGAAAGCCTCTCATTCTCTGGTTTTCAATCTTAGCTCGGCGGTCGGGATCTGATTGAGAAAGCCGAGTCCGGGATCTGATTGGCTATTATTGGGGTTATCGGAGGTTCGCTAGGTAATATTATATATCTTCATTTTGTCCTGAATCTTAAATTGAACTTCACTTGGTTGATTTACTTAATGCCAATGATTTGTAGGAGCCTTGTTTAACTAACTTACTCGCTATATTACTTCTTGGCGCCGAATTTATCTGCATAAAAAAGGGATCCGTGTCAAGGTATGCTGTTAAATTCTGATTGGTCATAATGTTGCCATCTGCCCCTTCTTCAATATATAAATAAAATAAAAGGAAGAGCTCGAATAAAGAAGGGAACAAAAGTGGTTATTTTAATATATTATTGTTAATTCTACAAGTACCACAGTTTCTCTCAATTGATTCCTTACATTTTCTCCTTATTTCTTTCTTATGTATAGATTGTTGGAGCATGCCTTATCTCACTGTTAACATCAGTTATTTCATTTTGTTTACTGCTTCTCAAAAAATGTAGTCCTTGCCCTGAATCTGATCCTGATTGTCCTCGGCCTCATGGGATGTATGGGAATTATGTCAATGTGAGACCATTGAGATACTGTCCATGATTTTGATTGGTCATATAAAACCTTATGACGTGCTTGGTTTTCTTAATTATAAGTTTCCATTTTGAACTTGTGTTTATAATGAGTTTTGATTACATTCTTGAAACAAGGATGATGTAAAATATAAGAGTTACATGGTATATGTATAGTTCATAGTTGTAAGGAAACCAACTATCCTAAAATCTTAAACCATTGGATAAAGGCTTAGGCTTTATCTCTAGAACACCCTCTTATGTGAAAACCCTTCAGTTTGAAGCATAAAGCGTTTTTCCCTGAAAGCCAACTAGCACAACAACTTTTTGATGTCCTGCATTAGATAGGATTCTCTGCTCTTTTTATCTAATGCTTCTCTTTGCAACAAACTTCAACCTCTTCCACCAGTAAGAGATGTTTGGTTATATTCTCATTTGGATTTAATTGGTCCTCGTGGATTCAGCTAGATTTTTTCTTTTCTTCTTGCAGTTCTTTTTTACCAAAGAAAAGGAATACAATGATCTTGCTACTAGTTTCTTTAATACCCAGGTTTGAAATGAGTATCTAGAAATCTTTGTTACTCATTATTCTTTTATAGTTCCTTCAATACATCGAGTTACTTTTCTATTGTTTCAGGATGATGCCATAAGGAACTTGTTCAATGCAAAAACAATACATGAGTTCATCACCCAAAGTTTATTAACCTTTTTGGTACCACATTCTTTACTCACTGTTTGGCTATTTTCCACACATTGGATCTTTGGCCTATAATGTTTCTTCATATTATGGTTAAATTAAACTCTTTTGTGCTAGAAAAGTAAATGGTTATTACTTGTAAGGTCATCAAACCATGGCCTTTCATCATATATTACTACTCCTTTGAAAAACTTAGTTATGGTTATGTTGATGATGATTAATTGATTATATAATGGATGTCCTGTACATATATGCTAGCCTATACTAATTGATATTTTGTTTAGATCCTTGATTGATATTTTGGGAGTGAGTTCTTTTTTAAGCTATCACTTATCACCTGTTAGTCTGTTACTTTTATTGGTGATTATATATATTTATATATTCTGTTTTTTGTTGCTTATGTTTCAGTTCTAGTTTCATTTAAATAGTCTAGTGGCTATACATATTTCTCTATCCTGGCTGAATGTTTTGAATAATTATATATGCCTTTCTTACACCGTTTTATTTCATTTTGTCATGCTAAATGCTAGCAAACCTGATTGGATATTTGGATGTGCTAGTTGGAAAATATAGGTCTCTTTAACAGGCCAAAGGCCAGGCTTACGCCGAAAAATAGGCCACAGGCCAGGTTAGGCTGCTTTATTTCTTAATAGGCCTGGCCTGTTAAGGGGGAGGCCTGGCCTGACATGTTTCCACCCCCTATGCAAGAGAGCCATATTGAATCTGTACGTGAAGATATTTTGTCTATTTGAGTTAGTGTAACGCCCCTAATTCCTACATCTATTATGATATCCATTTATATTAATATATCTGTTATTAATCAAATTGGCGTGTAATTATTAGAGTGACGACGTTTACAGATCACAATAATTTCACAACATAGAGCATGCATTAGCATTTGGACGATGAGTAACTGATAACATATTCCTAGCCATATGCTGGTTAATTTAAATTCTTGGAGGAATATATGCGTGATACAATTTAAAATGCGAAAATAGTTAGGGTTAATCCCTTTGTAGGATGTTGTTTTTATAGTTATCCAAATTAGTGTCATTCGAATAGTTAGTATTTACGGGGATAAATACCAATTTTGCCATGAAAGTTTTGGTTTTTTTGAGCACCTAGCACTTGTAAGTTTGTTTGGTATCATTTTTGCTTTGGAAGTTTATAAACGTAGCAATCTTGCTCATCAGTTGATCTTGACCGTTGGATTGATCATTTTTGGTACCATTTTTGCCTTAGAAGTTTACAAAAATTTGCTCCTAAAAAAAACTTTCGGGCAAATTTGCTCCTAAAAAACTGGGCATATTTGCTCCTTTTTGTAAACTTTTAGGGCAAAAATGATACCAAAAAACTTTCGAGTCTTTAGAATGCCCCCTAGCCAATAATTTTGTGGCAAAAATGGTATTTAACCCTATTTTCAATCCTAAAATATCGGATAATAAATTTTTCCTTAAATCAATCCCTTCTTTTGAGGTTTTCATCAGCTACTCTAATTGCACCGCCTTACTTCTTGATCCGAACATTTTCCTAAATCTTTAGTCATAACGAGATTCAATTATCGGTTGAATCTCGGGTAAGGGTTAATCTCATATTCAAAATGCAAATCATACAGACAAATATTCCACATATTGCAAAATAAGAGAAAGCATTTAGCAAACATATCGCAACCAGACTACATAGCACACATCACATGTAATGTTAACGACGAAAGCACACACAAGTTCTACGTGTCCCAGACACGAATCGTCAACACTAGGAAAACAATCATGTGACATTAACATATAAAACAATAATCCACAAGATATTGAATAAAATGCATGACTTGAGTTGACAAACTCAGCCAAGAATCCACAATACATGAACATACAAGGCATATATAAAAACACAATGAATAGGAGATTAAGTTACCAACCTTAACTTCACATAATTAATACTAATTCTTGGCGCTTAAGACTTGAACTTCCTTTAATATCCTAAAGTAAAACCATTATAAATATTGATTTCCTATTTATTTTGTAAGGTATTATATTAAATACCATTCGTGAAATATTAAAAGGGTTTTCCTTTTCCCTTAATTCTCTTTTTAATTCATAAAGTATAAGTGTTTTCATTTTTTACTTTATTGTACTTCAATCCGGGTTTTCCTTATTTCGACCGAAATTTTCAGTACTTTGAAACTCATAATAAAATGCACAAAAATCCAATTGATGTGCTCCCAAAAGCTATGGGTCCCTTAACATGTTTATTTTCATAAAATAATACTCCCAATAGTTAGAAACTTTCGAATTATTCCCAAAATAATAAAGTTTCCTTATTGTTCATATCATAATTCCAGAAACATGAGTCGGTTTGAAAAATTCATATATTTTTTTTATACAAAACTCCAAAAAGTACTTATGACCCATAAAAAGAAATCTCTTTCTATCTACCTCATTTATGGAAATTTTCATGATTTTTAGACTTTATTTGATTAGTCAAAAATCACGCATAATCACTACTGTTTAGATTGTGAAGATGAAATATCACCTAGAGGGGGGTGAATAGGTGATTATGAAATTCTTTCGACGATCGCTCAAGAACACTTAAAAACAGACCGAGAGAAGAACATAGAGACACAAGAGATTATCCTGGTTCGGTCTAAATCTTTAACCTACGTCCAATCCCCAGAACGCCTGGGATTTTCACTATCTTTCAAAATGATTACAAGTACACACTGTACTCGGATGATCCTCTTACTAGGACTCCCTCCCCCTTACAGATTGTAATATACACCCACACTTAAGGGTCCACAACCTTAAGATTTGACAAATGAAATGAAATAAGTGTTTAATGACTCCTCACGAGTAGATAATAAATAAACACTGAAGTACAATCAAATATCCAAGGATATTAAGAGAACTTAATGAAACAGTAAGTAGTAGTTGAGACAAATTGAATGCGCGAGTTTCGGTAGGTGGTGGAATTGAATGTGGTGAGCTTTCATAGCGTTCGCCATTAATGCTGTTGTGAAGCCTTGTAAACTAGCCATTGAGTCTCTTCAAAATTCCGTTAGGCACAGGTGTAATACGTTGTGAATAGTTGACCGTTGCTTCATTAAATGCGTTCATCGTCGACATACTTGTACAGAGAATGACTCAGAATAATAGCTGAAATATGTATGCCTCAAAGGAATGATATCATCTGCTACGAAGACTAATTCTGATTGTTGCTCTTTTTTTCTGAGTTGCAATAAATGTGTCTGACACGTCGGATTGCTTTCCGCTCAAATTCAATTTAAACAAGGTTAGTTAACTGAAATTTAATCAAAAGGATTATTAAACATGATATAGATAAATTTCGGTATGATTAAGAAAGTATAAATGATTACACAGCGACTTTAAGAATCAATTAGCGATACTGGAAAATGATATAAATTGTAAGAACATATTCTCAAGAATTGCTTAAATCATTCTCGAGAATTCCTTATCAGGAAGACTTTGTAGATGTATCTCTTCGATAATACTTAAGGGCAATTGCACACATACTTGAGAATCATGTTATAGAATCAAAAGGAATACTTGAGAATAATATATTCAGCGAACTTTTACCGCGCATTCTCGAGAATTAACTTACCCATTCTCAAGAATTACTCTGATGGGAGATGGATGTTGAAAAGAGCAACTATGCACATACTCAAGAGTCAAGGAACCATTCTGGAGAATCATAAGCACATTCTCGAGAATCTCAAGTCCATTCTTGAGAATCAGAGGTTGTTTGTGATAGATGATCAAGTAATCATTCTCGAGAATCATAAGCACATTCTTGAGAATCTCAAGTCCATTCTCGAGAATCGAAGGTTATTTGTGATAGGTGATCAAGTAATCATTCTCGAGAATCATAAGCACATTCTCAAGAATCTCAAGTCGAGGTTGTTTCTGATAAATGATCTGACAGCCTATACTCGAGAGTTGAAGTCCCATTCTCGAGAATCACAAGCTCATACTCGAGAATCATGAGTCCATTCTCGAGAATCATTACCATATCAGAAGTTGCTTGAATTTGACATGCCATTCTCGAGAACCATCTTCTCATTCTCGAGAATTGTAATCTGAAACACTCAATTGGAAGAATTAGTTCATACATTCTCGAGAACTACTCCATAATGCTCGAGTACTCATTTACGCAAACATTTGAGTTGATTCAAGAACCTTAAAATCTTTCAAGCATTGTTATCATCAAAACAATAGGAGCTAACAGATTGTATTTCCACAAACATAAGTGTTTTTTAAAAATCTTTAACTCTTTGTATAGAACTCCAAAAATTACATGTTACCTATCAAATCTTTCTATCTACTTTAATTCTGTAAAGTTTCATGATTTTTAGATATCATTTCATTAGTAAAAAAATCACGCATAATCACTACTATTCAGATTGCACTTTTAGAAACATAGGTCTTTTTCAAAAATTTGTAACTCTTTGAACAGATATACAAAAATTACATATTACCTATCAACATAAAGATCTTTCTATCTACTTTATTTTTGGAAATTTTCATGATTTTTAGACATCATTTGATTGGTCAAAAATCACGTACAAGTTGAATGCCTCCAAAAAAACCAAAATTGGTAGATTTTGGAACTTGTACAACTTTCATCTTTTGGTTCCAAAAATCACTCTCCAACTTATTTCCACACCATTTTCTGTTTTAAACCCATTGGTGACCTCAAAATCTCCAAAATCATTTTGCTCCCTTGATTTTGGTTCAAGCCAAAAATGACCCCATAAATAAGAAAAACCTCTTTCATAAAGTCATGATTTTTAGCTTAGGTTTGTCTTAGATCTTGGCTTTTTGGTATTTGATCATGTTGGATCTTATTTTAGGCAACATGACCCCTTAGGTTTCCATGTCTCCGTGTCCCAATAAAAACATGAACAAACCATTTTAAACCGAAGAAAACTAAGATCTAGCCAACCACATAAAATAACACAAAGAAAGTTAGAATCCTTACCTACTTGCTTGATCTTTTTGTTTTTGTGGCAACCTCTTCTTCCTTGGTCTCCTTCAAAGTTTCAGCCTTCTCATCTCCAAAACACCCAAGATGAGTATTTACCAAGGTTAGGGATTTATGAAAGATTATGAGAAGATGAACTATCAAAGCATAATAACACTTATCTTAGTTCTTGAAGCTCTTCCCTCTCTCTATATTTCGGTTCTTCTCTCTTTTCTCTAAGGAAAGAAGTGTTTGATCTTAAAGTGACAAATGAGAGGAGTGTTTTGGTGTATAAGAGTTGATGAGCCAACCAAGAAGTATGTCTCTCTTGCCAAAAGAACTCAAGCACTCTCACCAACTCTCTTTGCTTGGCTTTTTGAATAAGTTGTCATCTTTTTTCCTCTCTCCCTCCTCTTGGCCGAAATTATTGGCTTCTTGGGCAAGGAAATTTTGTCATCTTGATGACATAAGCATCACGACATAATTAAGTACTTAGGTGTCTCCCTTCTAGATCATCTTGCTTCCTAGCTTTACATGTGGCACTTTGACTTGTTGACTTTTGGTCCAACATGTGCAAGATATTTCAAGACTTCATCTTTTCCCTTTCCCTCTCATGTAGGCCAAAATATTGGGTCTTTTCAAGGGTTCACATGTAATACCCGGATAATTATCTATCTCGGAATATTATATTTTAGCAAATAATACCTATTTGGAAATAGGTGAATATGTTGTTAGTTCTCAATATGTTTTGATGATTAACAACAAATGTAAAACATGTTTTGAAGTTTGCAAAGTTGTTTTGAAAACACTCGAAAGTTGCAACCTGCAGGTTTGCATCCGCAAACTCGAGTATTGGACAGCCAATACCGCGGTTTGCATTTGCAAACTCGAGTATTGGACGGCCAATACCGTAGCTTGCTTGGCAAACTCGAGTATAGGCCATACGAAAGAAACCAAGTTTTTCAGCCAAAGTCGATATCTGCGGTTTGCATAGGCAAACTCGAGTATTGAATGGTCAATACCGCAGGTTGCATGGGTAAACTCGAGTATCGAACTTCTTGTGAATCAAAGGATTTTTCCAACTTAGTCAATACTTGCGGTTGCATTTGCAAACTCGAGTATTGACACCAATACCGGTTGCTTGGCAAACTCGAGTATTGGACTTCCGAAGCAAAACAAGGTTTTCAAACAAAGTCAAAACTGTGGTTTCCAAAACCAAACTCGAGTATTGACCTTCCGCAGAAAGCAAAGGATTTTTCAAGATAAATCAATATCGCAGGTTGCATTAGCAAACTCGAGTATTGAATGGTCAATACCGTTGCGGTTGCGTTGCCAAACTCGAGTATTGGACTTCCAGAGAGCAAATGGATTTTTCAAGTTAAACCCATACCGCAGTTGCATAGGCAAACTCGAGTATAGGTCTTGTCTTTCAAATACAAGACACGATGGCTTGCCTCTCGAAAATGGAAACTCGAGTATCCAATTGGATACTCGCGGTTTGTCACTTGTGAACAAAGTGCCATACTCGAGTTTACAAGAACAAACCGCAAGTATGCAACGTAAAAACTAAGTTTTGAATTATACGAATTCGTGAATCACTCTTGTTTGTTCCAAATGCTTTCATGAATCATTCACTTATGATCCCGATATGTTTAACAAGTTTATTTAGTGGATTTCAGCTTAGACGATGAAAATTAATGAAGATCAAGGGAAAAGCAAAAAGTGGTCGAGCATTTATTGCACTTCGCAAATTAACATCCTTTTGGTTAATCCGTCTCGAGCACGAACTCTCAACGTTCAAAAACACTTTCTTCATCAAGCAAATTCTTCTCCAACGGGCAAATCCTCAGAGTTCCACATCAGACCATATCAGCATCTGGATTAGCTGGAGTTTAGAGAGAGAAGATGACCAAACTTAATGCTAATCACCTACAACGGTTGAATTCTTCACTCAACGGTCATTTAATGTTCTCTACCTATAAATAGAGTTCATTAACTCCTTCTCAAGTTGACACAACTACGAGAGCGAAAATTCATTGATTGTCATTTATTGTGTTCAAATTTCATCTATATTGTATCAATCCGATACTTGCACTTCAAATGTTCATTTTATCTCGCTCTAAGAGAGTTCTATCTCAAATCATTTATTGATTGAGATAACCATAAGTCGGGGGACTTAGTGGTTGGGTGTATTGATTACAACTTGTAAGGGGGAGTGAGTTCTAGAGAGAACTACTCTTGAGTACGAGTCCGTAATCGCTTTGTGAGTATAGTGGATTGAAAATCCCAAGTGTGACCTGGGACCGGATGTAGGTCAAAGATAAGACCGAACCAGGATAATTTCTCTTGTGCAAGCTTTCCTTCCCTTCCTCCTTTGTTTATCTCTCGGTTTCATTACCTCAAAACAGAGCATATTCTGAAAAGTTTTTAAAATACCCAATTCACCCCCCTCTTGGGTATATAGCTCCATTTACATATGTGGTTTTAAAACCTTGTAGGATACTTATTCTATTGTCTAGGGAAATTTCTAATGAAATTAGAGGGATTAAAGTGTCAAAATCCCTCAATGCAATTACATGGGCCATGAAATGCCCTGAAAATATTATGATAAATCCCAAGAGGCAATAAAATATTTATTGAAAATTAGAAAGTATGTTGTCTCTAATTTTAGGAATTTTTGGGATTATTTCCCTTGAAAATAATGAGGCAAAATTAAATATAATTTTGGGGAGCATAAGTTGCCCCATGATTTTTAATATGATATGTGGGACATAAAATACCAATGTCAATGAAATAGTTGTGAGAAAATGATTAATCCTAATTAAGAAAATTATCAACAATTAGAAAGTGATTAGTTAAGTAATTAATGGCTAATTGTTTAAACCCGAACAAGAGAATATTTAAGGTAGATTATGGAAAATCCTTTAATTAAGTGTTTATGGCTAATATTAGCATAAAGTGTACTTGCTAATCAATTAGAAAAGATTAAGAAAAATTGGTGAGATTAAGAACATGAAAACCCTAAATCCTAAAAGATTGCTAATCATGAGATTAAGGCTCTAATTAAGCTTCTAGCTAATTTAGATAAATTAAAAATAATAATAATAAAGGGAAGAGAAAACCGAAATTTGAGTGTGAAAAGGGTTGTGGGTTTTTCAAAAATAATATCATGATATTTTGTTAATTAAATAATAATATAATTAAGATATTTGTGGAAGAACTAGTTGGATAAATGAGAACCGATAGAAATTAAATCCTATCTAGAAAACCATGAAGAAATTTCTTAGGTCAAGACATATTACAAACAAGTGAATTTTTGTCCGTAAGTCGGTGTTAGCGGAAGTCATTTCCGTAAAGTAGCCGTGGGCGAATAAGGGATCGATGAAAAGATATTTTGTAAACAAAGGGCGATAAGAAAAGTGAGAACCAATGGAAAATAAATCATAACTTGAAATCCTTGAACTAAGTAGAAAACAACTGGACATATTATGAATCAGTGGATTTTTGTCCCGAAATAAGCATTACCCGAAGTAATTTACGATGATGACGGCGTCTGTCGAAAATGTTCAATGTACAATGGAATACCCTTAATGGGATCAAAAATTTAGTTAACTCGATATTTCCAAAGAGGAAGAATAGAACTTCAAGGTCAGTGTTCCCGCATTTTTGAGATTTTCTAAGATTACGTGATTAGAACACCGATCAAGGGATTTTATCGGGTAAATGCATAAAGTAAGGGAGTGACATCATCTTGATGACATCATGGTCTTGAAGAATGAGGTAAGGAGGTGGATTGGATGGTGGAGATGAAGCCATGTGTAAAGTCAAGATCCGACTACTGAAATCCGATATGAAAAAGTATGAATAGTGTCATACTTGTTTGCCTATAAATAGGCCTTCCCTTTCACTTCATTCTTCATAATTCCTAGAGCCACTTAGAGAGAGGTTTTAGAGAGAAGAAGGAGTCTGGAGAAAATAGCAAGTTCCGGGTAAGTTCTTCGGTCCCTAGTTCCTTCGGTAGTTATAGTAGAAATGCTAGATTAATCTTTAATCTTCCAAGTTAGTTTAGATATCATGTTTTAGGGATAAATATGATATTTATTTCAAAAATATATTGGAGATGGAGATATGTCAAAATTTTGGAAGATTAAAGTTAAAGTAACGAAGTTCTGGTGAAATTCCGCCAATTAGGAGAGTTAGGGGCAAAATGGTAATTTGTACCTAAAATGCCTATTATGATGTTGGGCCTTGATAATATGATATTATCCTTATAGGATATCTGTAATCACGTACCACTGTTGTACCTCTGTCAAAAAGTACCGCTTTTCCAACGAAGGTACGTTCGCGTCTCGTAACACTAATTCTGATGTTTATTGTATGCGTACATGTACTATGTGTATGGTATGTTTATGTGAGGTAGTTGATAGCTCTATGGTATGTTCAATGTACTGTTATTATGCTTGCTAGGTGTTGGGATACGTTTGCTAAGTACGAAATGCTTGGTGCGAAATGCTAGGTTCGAAACGATTGCTAGGTGTGAAACGTATGCTAAGTGTGACATATCTGCTAAGGGGCGTGTGTGCTGTTAGGATAAGCTTGTTTGTATGCTTATATACTGTCTATGTTGTATATATAAACATGAGTTTAACCGTTACCTGAGGTTCAATGGGCATTGAACCTTAGCTCTTAACATAGCGTCGAGTCGGAGGACCGAGGATAGAGGAGAAAGGCAAGCGGCACGCATAGGGACTCACCAAGACTTTCTTCTTTTGTTATTTACTTTTGAAAACACTCGGTATAACGTACGCTATTGTAATCACCGTGACTTACGGCATTTTGAATATAAATATCGCTTATTCAATCGCTCCGATGCTCTACTCGATGAAAAAAATATACATACCGCTTTTGAAAATGGGATGTTACATCACATGAGTTAAATTTAATGCCCATTGGTGCAAATACATGTGACAAGGATATGTTGTCTTTATGCACTAGTTTATCTAAGCAACAAACATTCCTTTTTCTTGTCAAAATTGACTCAGGAATAGTCAATAGATTATCAATGTCACAATAATTATTCACTCTTGGCATTTCATTAAATATTCAATTTCAACACCTTATTGAATATTGTAATATACAGGGATTTCAGTAAAGTGTAATTCGGGATGTTACAGTTAGTGGTGAAGGCTGTTTTTTCAATGTAATTTATGATTTACGAGGTAAGTGTGTGAGAGAGTTTTATATTGACTTACGTGAACATGTTTTTCTAATGCCAACTCACATAAACACAACTTAGAGAATATTTTTGGTGAAAAAACATAGCTTATGTGCTCCATCTATAGACATATCAAGGCATGTCACCACATGTTCAATATCTTTACTTTCTTGGCCCAAGAGAAAATAAAAGAAAATAATATTGGTATAGGGCACACACACAACATGATTTATTTATTACTACCTTTAATCGTTAATCAATATGCCAAATGATATCAATACAAGAAACAAGTGGTGGTTATTTACATTGGAGTTTTAACTTGAAATTATGTGTGTCAAATGGAACTAGTCCCACATTACTTGGGAGAAAGAAAATACAAGTGTATATATTAGACCTTGTGAATTTGAGCTATTAAATGGGCCAAGAGGAAGGGAGGGCTCGCGTGTACAATAATAGGCCACCAGGAGGCAAACACATTGGAAATTCAAGCAATTTCCCCTACGCGTGTGTTAAATATGGATTGGGCACTTTTTATCAAATATTTGAATATAAGATCTCAATGTTTCAGTTGCATTAACCAAATTTTATTTTGTTTAACTGGCCATCATTACCAACATTCATGTTGCAAGCCATTATCTCCATATTTTGAAATTGATTAATAAAACATTTTTATGGCCTTCAATGTTCAAAAAGCGTTGGTTTAATTGTGTTTATTGCCATTGATTTTTGCCCAACATTTGAGAGCATAAGAGACCTATAAAAGGTATTGCCTGCAAGAGGTCCAGGCGTGCTGTTTCCAATCAGTCTTTGGTTGTGTAATAGCTAAAGACAACGTCTTTGGATGTGACTCGGATTACACAATGTATTTGTAGGAACTTCACCAATAGTATTAAGAGCTAGTATGCCTTATGTTCCTTCTGCTTGCACATAAACTAACAATGCTACTACTTCCAAAGCTAACAACACCGGTGATGGTTTTAACCTTATGGAAGTGCTTATGCCAAGGCAGTTTTGAGATGTTTTCAAAATAAAGCAGTTTGAAGAAGAACTTTAAATGCTGGTAGGAACGTGTCTACACTATTCTCGACATGTATAGAGTTGCTGATGTGCTTACACAACATGCACCTTCCCTAGATATTGACCAATCCTAGAAGAATTCTTGGGCTTATGCTAACAAGGTTTGCAAAACACTTTCATTACTATTTTATCTAACCATCTATTCGATGTGTACCATGTTTACAAAGAAGCAAATGAGATATGGGGAATACTTATGCTCAAGTCTACTGTTGAGGATGCTTGATAGCAAAAGTTCATGATTGGAAACTTTTACTAGTGGGAGATAATAGATGACAAAGACATCAAGACCCAGGTCAATGAGTACCATAAGTTGAATAAGGAGCTTTAGGCTAAGAAGATCAATGAGTACCATAGTTGAATAATAAAAACTTGAATATTTTTTCTCTAAAATGATCAAAATCAAAATGAGAACAAATTATAAGAACTGAACATTGTATTAACTCAACATATTATACCTAATTTTTGTTGACCTAATATTTTTTCTAGTAAAATGTTGACCTATAATATTAATATGACTAAATTATATATAACTTAGAACTTTAAATTGTACAGAGATAAATATTTTTAATTAATGCACATGCTCTTATGATATTATTTTTTCTGTTATTTCATTAATAGAATGGAGGTTTTATTTGTCTATGCATAATATAAAAGACAAGAAGGTACAAAAAATGTTTTATAAAAATGTTTTATAGGGCATGCGATAAATAATACTCCCTCCGGTCCTAATTATAGGAGCAAATTTTGGAGTTGGTTTTGGTCCTAATTATAAGAGCAAATTTTAACTTTTATCAATTTTTTCCTATAATACCCCTATTTATACTTTCTCAATAATAATTAAAGACAATAATAATTTAATAATACACCTATATATTTTATAAAGTAAATAATATTTACAACTCATTAATATCATATACACCTAATAAATAGAGTTCGATCGGATGAGAGATATCAAAAGAGATAATAAAAAAAGGGTTAAATTATAAAATATCTGATATACAATATAAATATTACACATGGACGTGACATTGAGATTTATTAATAATTAATTTTTAACTTTTTATACTGATTAGTGATTACAGGATATTTTTATTTTGTCATTTTGTGGAAATCATTGGTGGCCTGGAAGTACGTGAAATGAAGTGGAGAGTAACAAAAATACGACGTGTTGTAGGATGGCATGATATGTGGGTTAGGATTACACGGTTGATTGGTTTATATTTTTAAATTTGGGTAAGGGTATTTTAGAAAAATATACATAATTACCTAATTTAACTGTGTTCCTTAATTCCTCTAAATTCTAGTAATTTGCTCCTATAATTAGCACCGGAGGGAGTATATCATAATCCATTTGGAAAATAAACATGCTATTTATTTGTATGGTATTTTCAAAAATTTAAAATTTAAAATTTTCTTTTAAAATTTCAACGTTAAAAATTAAAGTTACTTATATAAGGATAGTGGCAATTAGATCTTAAGAAACCTAATTAATATAATTAGGTCTCTAACAATTTTTTTAAGAAATGAGTCGAAAGTTAAATATCGATGCTACTAACTACAATTTTAAGACTGCATGATCAATTGTAAATATTGTATTTAAAATTAAATTTTAAATATAACTTGCAATTTGTGACTGGTATTCTGTTGCAATTGTTTGAAACGATAATTATAAATCTTTTTTTTTTTTTTTTCATACTTTTCTTACAACCTATATACATTAATTCATCTAGCTGTGTTGTGTAATTTAGTCCATCATCATCATAATCATAATCACCACGGATTCAGATTCCCTACCTATCCAAAGATAGGTAGGAGAGCAATTGATCTAATGCGGACGGAAAAGGAAAATCCGTCGCAAATTTGTTTTAATAGGTCCAGATCAAAAAAAATTTTTAAAATTTAAAATCTCAACTAATATTTTTTCAAAAAATATTTTTTAGTTTAAAAATAATTAAATAAAAGAAATTAAACCATCTAAATGAGATCCGAACGGTCCACAAGGAAGGAGCTCTTCCCGCCTATCCAAAGGATAGGTTTGGATAGGCAGGGAAACCAGGTCCTAATCACCACCACCATTACGCACACGGATCAAATTGCCATATACTGAAATGAACACATGATACATGTAACACTCGCCGGGGTGCCAACATTCTTTACCTTAATCTTACACGCAGTAGTGTGGCAAAATCAGAAATAGTTCGTTATACTGATATAGAGGAAATTAAATTTGATTACATCATATGGTATGCCCAGGGTTTATATCCCTTTACATTCATTTACATACAGTGCAAGATAAAAATCAACTAAACACTGTCGCCCCTTGGTTCTTCAAGATGTCCCTCCATTGGGCCGTCTTCAAGCAACACTCCCTCCTCGAACCTTGTGCAACACTTTCAGTGCTCACCTGTCTATTGGTTGGTAGTGGAGGTGAGATTCTAAGGAATCCCAGTAGCAAACAATACCAAACAATGCATGCAAGATAAATGCTAATGTATGATATACTTGCCTTGCTCAAGCTCATGTTAACATAATGAAATGTCCGCATGCTCAATGCTTCATGCATCATACTCATGGCTATAGCATAATCATAAACAGAGTTTCAATCACTCAAGTATGTTAAACATAGCAAGCAAGTATAGCAATCAAACATATACATACAAGCAATAATATCAAATACATGCAAGTAAGGTAAGCCCACTACATTTTAAGGACTACTATCCTTACACGGGTTCCTCTTTCGTCAACCGTCAGGGTTGCTTGAAGTTCTTTCCTTCACCTTCTGGCCCTAAAGACATAACCATACCTTTAGAACCAGGGAAAATGAATGTTTACTTTCCTTTTTAACCCTTATTTCATTAGGGTTTAATTAAGTAACTTAAACTTATTACTTTTAACCTTTATCTTTGACTGTCCTAAAAAGTTCAGCAACTTCAATTATTTTTAATTAATTGCACACAACTCATTTTAATGTGCCGTCAACTCTCACGTGTTCCTAGGGAAATCCACTTTCATAGAAAAATACTTCCAAAGGTCAGGACTTGTCAAATAATTCCCAGGTTTTATATTTCCACTAACTGTCCTGTTAAACTTCCAGAATTTGTAACTTATCTTTAAAAATTCATATCTGGAGTTCTAGATGTCCAATTGAGGTGGTTCAAAACCTACGAAATCCATTAATTCCAGCATTTAATAACCCTCCATTTGTTCCCAGTTCCCAAAAACGTTCAAACTGTCCAAATTAGTTTCCAAAAATCAGGATCATTTTGTACAATTTATTTCTCTTTGACCTAGAGCTTAGAAAAATATAAAATACCCATCATTTTAAAGATATGCATGTCCTTTATATTATGGAATATTTGCATAATTTTTAAAGGACTTTTACTTGTTCAAACAACACATACAAGCAACTGAACTCAGGATTTCCAAAACTGGCAGTTTTGACTTCCTTAATGAGCTTATTATTTTATGTGTATAAACACCTTTAAAAATTTATCAAAATCATATTCCCACACAATTTTTCATAAGGAACATGATGGTGGTCTCATAATTTTGAAATTCCATTTATTTCCCCAATATTTGGTTCGGCCAGATCAGGGCTTTTGCCAAGAACTACAAAATTTTCCAGAAAAATTTGATGATTCTTTCCACAAGTTCTTGTTCTTGGCTTATGATCACTTTATCTTCTCCTTTTTCTTGCTCAACCTTTGACCTAAACCATATAAGTCACATGCATGTGGATTTAATCTCATCCAAAACAACATGCATGAGAAGATCAAGACACTATAACTAATGTTCATACACATACCTTGATCTTATGTTCTTCTTCTTGCTTATCAAATCGTGAATGTTGAAAGGAGAGGAGGATGGATTTGTTGGAGATTGATAATGTTGATCCGTGGAGGAGGAGGAATTGATGAAGGAAGGTTGGAGGTTTGGAAGAGAGGGGCTAAGTTTGAGGGAGGAGGAAGAGGAAGATGCGGATGTTGTTTTTAGAGAAAAGGAGGAGGGGCCGTGAGGTTTGAAGGAGAGGAGAGGAGTTGGAAGTGAATTTGTGTGTGTGTGTTTGTGCTTTCCGTGAAAATGAGAGGAGGGAGGATCTGATTTGTATGTGTGTGTGCACGTGGCAGCCATGCAAGAAAATAAGAGAGTATGTGTGTGTTTATATGTGTTTGGTGTTGTGCGATGGTTTTGGCCGGATGGAAGAGTGAATGAGGGAGTATGGAATTAATTAATTGGTGAGGACTGAGGAGTGGTTGCATGTATGGGTGATCAATTGAGAAGGGAGTAAGTACGTGGCTTTGGGGGAAAATAGAGAAGTGTTAGGTGTCATGAAAGGGAGGAGCAAAGTGACATGTGGTGCAGTGTGGCAATATGCTTGTGTGTGTACGTGTAAATGAGAGGGAATGAGGGTGATCATGACAATTAAAAGTAGGGGTGTTCATGGGCAGGGCTGGGTACGTAGGGCTGGGCAAGGCCTTTGCCTAATACCCTGCCCAAAAGATCATTGGGCTGTAAAATGAAACCCAATGCCCGGCCCTGCCCGATAGAAGTCCTAAAATTTTTGGGTAGGGCAATAATGGGTTGGACAGGGTGGCCCTTAGCTGCCTAAGTGGCGATACCCTGCCATACCCTATGTGAAAAAAAATAGCTTCAGTCATACCTAATAAATAATATTGCAAAATTCAAATGAAATACATAATTCTACACTTCAGAATATTCAAATATAAGTCTACAACTTAAGTCTTGAAATTAAAAAGACAATCATATTTCTTAAATTATATATAATTTTGTAAAAACTATATAATATCATCCTATAAAAAATAAAAATATATAATAATTTTTTTATTTTATTAAAAAAATAAAAAATATGATAACTATTAGGCGGGGCCAAATGGGCAAAGCGACATACCATGCCGATGCTCGGCAAATTGATCATAAAAATGCCCTACCCAATCTAGTTTGAAATGCTTTTCCTTAAAAATTTGGCAAGGCGATGATTTTTTCAATGGGCGCGGGCGGACGGACAGAAGTCTTGAGCATCATGAACATCTCTAATTAAAAGGGTCCTCCATGGCTGAAAGAGGAGGAAAATAATTGACCTCCAACAAGTTCCATAATTATACTCTTTGCCATTCCATTGCATTGTAACTATATGTTTATAATATGTCTGGGTTTTTATTTTTTATTTTTTATTTATTTTTATTTTTTATCTCCTTGAGCTGAAACCTTGGCCCATTATAATAATCCAAATTGCCCCTTTTCACTGACACTGTAATTTTACGGTTTATACATATTAGGTCCACTGATCCGTATAGCCGAATTACTTTGTCCTCGAGAAGCTTCCTATCTCTCGACATTCTTGGGACTCTTTTCGACTTGGGCTTAGTCGTCCACCTAATTTAGACTTATTCTCAATTCTCAGAGCCCAAAATTTAGAATGTTATAATATAAACATGTTCCTAAGGTTGATTTAATAAATTTGTCTACTTCAATTTGAACCTCTTCCCTTCACTCTCTATATGGTGGGTGTACAGGATTCATTTCAGACGCATTCATATTCTCTCTCCTTCTCAACTCTCTTTTGCTCTCTCTCTTTTTCAGATACAAAATATATACTCACTGTAGCTACCTATCACTCGATCACAAACCCAGAATTATGGCAACCAAACTTCATGGTTCTGTTGTTAGTACCCAAAACAACGCCTTCTGTAACAGTGAGAAATTAAGAGATCAGAGAAGAGTAGCCAAAATACATGCCTCCTTAAGGGCTTTCAATACTCCTCAGGAAAGTTTGAGGAACTCTAAGTTGTCCGAATTGACCACTTCAGTTGTCTCCACTGCGCCTTTCTTATTAGAAAGATCACTTCATGATCAAGTCGCGAAGACCCAACACAACAATTTAGCAGCAAAGTTTGGTAAATTTGGAGGCAAGTTTGTACCTGAGACTCTCATTGCTTGTCTCAACCAGCTTGAAGCTGAGTTTCTCAAAGTCCTTCAAGATGAAGACTTTCAGAAAGAGCTAGAGGATGCTCTTAGAGACTACGTTGGGAGAGAAACACCTCTGTATCATTCTCGGAGGTTGACTGAGTTCTATAAGGGCAACAATGGCGGCCATGGTCCTGACATATTCCTCAAGAGAGAGGATCTCTGCCACGCTGGCTCCCACAAGATGAATAACGCTCTTGCTCAGGCCATGATCGCCAAGCAAATCGGCCGGAGACTTGTCATGACGGCCACCGCCTCTGGACATCACGGTATCGCCACCACCTCCGCGTGCGCAAAACTGGGATTGGACTGCAAAATCTTCATGGCTGCCAAAGACATGGAACAACAACACTCTAATGTTCAGTTGATGACCTTGATGGGTGCTCAGGTACGTATTGATTAATTAACTGTCAAGAGGATAATACTATCTTTTGGAGGAAACGATTTCTCATTCTCACCATGTTTAACTGTATCATTGGTGTACTGTAAAATCAGGTTGAAGCGGTTAACGGTCAATTCAAAGATGCAGCATCTGAGGCTGTGAGGAGTTGGGTGGGTAACTTGGAAGAAAGCTATCATTTGGTAGGGACGGCAGTGGGACCCCACCCATGCCCCATCATGGTCCGTCATTTTCAGTCGGTACTAGGAAGAGAGACGAGGAGGCAAGCTCTGAAAAAATGGGGAGGGAAACCTGACGCGCTCGTGGCGTGCGTGGGTACAGGGTCTAGTGCGCTGGGGTTGTTTCACGAGTTCATCGGAGATTCGGAGGTGAGGCTGGTAGGAGTGGAGGCCGGAGGTTTTGGGTTGGAGAGTGGAAGACACGCGTTGAGTCTGAGTGAGGGAGAAGTGGGTGTTTATCATGGAGCCATGACCTATCTTCTTCAAGATGAGTATGGCCAGACTGTGGAGCCATACTCCATCGCGGTGGGGTAAAATAGGACTGCCAAAATTATAAACTTTTACTATGTCAAATCTAAGAGCTAAGTTAGGAAATTGACTTTGTTTATAATATAAGATCTTAATCTATTTTGTTTTTCATATTTGTCACTTTTTTTTTTAAAAAAAAAAATTATCCCTATTAATTAAACATATCAAGATTGTTTGTATCAATAAGTAGTTTTAATACAAATAATTTAAAAAGGATTTTAGGGAAACCAAACTAAATTTTAAACAAATAACTACTTTAGACTAATTTTTGAAATATACCCTAATTAGTCAAGTAAATCTTATACATATGTTGAGGGAGTAAATTACGTAGTCATTGGTAACGAGAATTTATGTACTATATCGGGCAAGTACGTATTTGGTCTAACGTACGTGTGTGTCCTGTGAATAAACAGGATGCAGTACCCTGCGGTTGGGCCAGAGCTAAGCTATCTGAAAGAAATGGGGCGTGCCGAGTTCTACACAGTCACAGACCAACAAGCTCTTGATGGTACGTGTGCCCTACACATTCTCATCCATTCACTCTAATACTCATTTTTGTATTTCAGATCACAATATATATGTATGTTTAAGAAACAAGAATATATATATAACTGGACAGTGATTATTTACTACCTCCGGTTCTTCCTATAAAACATCGTTTTTGATACAATTTACATCATGAATAAGATCTTATATTAATAAAGACAACAGGTAGAATTAACATGTGTGTGTGTGTGTGTAATACAGCTAGCTTATTAAGTTTGGATGTTTGATGTTGCAGCATATGAAAGAGTGTGCAGATTGGAAGGGATATATCCATCGTTAGAAGCGTCACATGAGTTTGGGATAATGGAGAAGCTGTTTCCAACTTTTCCAAACGAAGGGAAGGTGGTTGTGAATTGTAGTAGCCGTGGAGACGAAGACGTGGACATAGTCTTCAAACACAGAGTTTGATGGATCACAACTCCAACGTATGAATGATATGGCTCAACAAGGTTGAGGAAAACCACAAGCAACACATGTATTCCTCACGTAGTTGAACGTGTCTTTTATATATTGTTGACCAATATGTAATTAATTTATGTGAAAAAATACAAATATATCGAGGTAATATGTTGTAGTCCATGTTTGAATGAAATACAAGTTCCCAAATGTTTGACGGTTTCTGATGATTATCATAGGAAATGCCCATTCCAAGAAATTCTATGGAGTTTATCTTTAGCTTGAGTTAAAACAAACGACACTTAAATTATTAAATTGAAAAGATTCTTTGTTTCTTAAATAATAAAGTTTTGAACTTAAGCCTTTGTAAATTAAAAATCACATTCATTTTGAAAGTTATTCATATTCTAGCTAGCTTGACAATAACATTATTATTGCAGTCTAAAGTAGTCAATAACACTATTTCATATGATAGATTCAAAAAGAGGTCAGCGTCCATATCACTCAATTTTTTAAACAATTCCCCCTTGTTTTGTTATTTAAATTGTGTTTTTTAACAATACAAACTGAATTTCTTACCCCAACTTGTGTTTTAATTAATAATTTATTAATATTAATATTTATTTGAATTTAAATAATACTCGATTTTAAACGTAATTAAATTAAAATATTCAATTAGAATTATTTCTTCTTGAGATAGTAAGAGTGTCCTCCATTAGCAATTCAAACTTATCTCTCCTATAGGGTATTATAGATAATGAATAAATTTACCTAACTAATGTTTACTTTATACATAATGCCAAAATCAAATTTCCAATTTCATGCTTAGACGGTAGAAACCGTACAACTTATGCCAACCATATGCTCAATTGGGGAAAAAAATATTTTAAACATGTGTCATCCTTTTTCTGTCGTCATCAATTAACTTTTTATCGGAAAAAATAATAATTACTCCCTCCGGTCCTTAATATAAGACATATTTAAAGAATTGATCTTGGTTTTAAATATAATATAAAGTTTTCATATTTGTCAATATTTTATTAATTTACCCCTATTAATGCTCCTTCAACAATAATCAATAAGGATAGGAATGAGGGAATTATGGTAGATGACTAAGATGTTTTAGAAAATACATGTCATATTAACCAATTAATTTTCTTGATCTAATCAAATTAGATAACTATGTTTTATATTAAGAACCGGAGGAGTACAACTTTTCAAAATATTTCAATCCAACCTGAACAAGTTATACTGGTAAATATCTGATATATGTGGTTGTGAATCGATAACCTATGACTGATGATCGGATTCCAAAATTAAATTGCAATTGATAATAATTTGAAAAATTATTGGAACTCAAAGAAGAACAAGTATATATGTGGTTGTGAACAACAAGTCCTAGATGATGTCGTGGATAGATAATTATTATCATTTCTCATGGAAAAAATATAATCACTAAAAATCTCACAATAAATGAGCAACATGTAATAACAAATTGTAAAGTAGATGGTTCATACAACTTTTTGTTATTAAGACTTTTAGGTTATTCTATTCGTTCTTTAGAAACTCATAGTGATTTTGTCTAACAATTCACCTAGGAAGTTACAATTTTTTTTTTTTAAAAAAAAATTTGTGGATAAAAGAAAAATATTAAAGAAATATGTTTTCAATGCTGTGTCAAAGTAAGAGAGAGAATTATTAAATAATAAAGAGGTAAAATAAAAATAGTCAATTACGGTGTCATTAGTTAATAGTGGATATAATGATGATTCACTTCTGTATAAACTATGGATAGAATCGTTATTTCACAAACGAAATTATACTCTTCTACTAAAAATTTACTATATGAAGTGAAGTGATTTATGACTTTTGAGGCTGGGCTTTGCTCAATCAACGGTAGCTGAACTTTTAGGGCCCATTTGGATGAGTTTTTTTATTATAAAAAAAGTCTTTTTTTTTTTAAGCTATATTTTTTTAAAAAGTAAAAGTCAAAAAAAAAAAAAAAAGCCAAGATGTCTTTTTAATTAATTTATACAGTTTCACTTGAAATTGACAGCCTTTAACTATGGCCGGGCTGAAATTAATAGGATTAGGGAGTTCAGTTTTTTTTTTTTTTTTTTTAACTATGGCCGGGCTGAAATTAATAGGGGGTCTAATTATGTTCTGCCTTGTTGTAATCTCTTGGGTTTCTTTTTCAAGCTTGCTCTTCTCTATGCCATTTATTTATTTATTTTTTGGGTAAAATATGCCATTTATTAATAACACAACAATAATGTGATGTAAATTTCAGATCCTCAGTGAGACCACGCTATTTTTAAATATTCAACAATTGAAACTTAATATTTTATAAATTTTTTATTATACTATTAAGCAATAAAAATAATGAAATAAATTTAATTATTAATATTTGACCTGAAAAGTATAAAAAAAAAAAGGCAAATATCATTTTATAAAATATTTTAATAATAATTTATATATGTGAATTATTTAAAGGGAAAAAGAATATTAAAATTGCAAAATCCTAAATCAAGTTTGTCATCAAGAGTTGATAAGGGAATGTTTGAGAAATCTATGATTTGGAATTTTGTAACTTCAAAGTTCTTTTGCAGTCTTTTTCAAATAATAAAATTCTAATATCTTAGATTTATTGATGTAATATTATATAAAGAGCGTTTTATAAAATGTTAAACATCAACAGTTTAAATTTTAATTAAACAGCAGGGATAGAAAGAGGAAAAAAAGAAGAGGGAAGAAAGATGAGAGAATGAGATAATCATTTCTCAATTCATGAATGGTTTGAGGGACTCTGGTCTGATAAAACAGACAATCATTTTGGGAAAAAGATGTGAAAATAATAAGCATGGGAAAATTTGTTAATAGGATTAAAAAGCTCAAATGTTTGGAAAAAGGACTGAATTCAGAATCTGGAATTGTTCTTTCATAATTCTGCAATTTTTTTTTTAAAAAAAAAAATTAATGGAGGTCAAAGTCATCTTTCCCCAAATATTTAAGTTATTTGATCCGAGAATTTCAATTCAGCTTCTGACTTTATTTTAAATACGACCATAAGATTTTGAAATCATATTACACAAAAATAACTAGTGAAATTGTGTTTTGATGGTAAATAATCAAAATACCTTTCCTTAATTTTTTTACAAATGTATATGTGCATTTTAACAACTGATAATAACAAATTACAACTCTCAATTTACATTATGACAATTCATACAAAAAATTACAAATATTCATGGATAATTAAATTTATAAATACACATGAGCATTTTAACAACTAACATATAATTATAAGATTTAAAAGTGTACATATGAAAATTTACAACAACAAATACAAAAATTTGAAAGTATGGATTATAAATTAATTTCAAGGACATATGAATATTTAAATGACTAACAATAGTAAAATAGGTTAAGATGCATCCAATACCATAAAATATTTTTTTAGATGTATCTAGTATCTTAAAGTATGTTGGCAAAATCTGCAATAATAATAATAATAATAACAAAACATTTGATTTGAGTCGTATCCGAATACACTGCCCATAAGTATTATTTTGCAACCCTCTCGATAAATAAGAAGTGACACTCCACAGGATTAAACAAACCCTTCCTACAAGGATATAGGGTGATATAGTTGGCGGAAGGTAAAGTAATCTTAGTAAGAGATAACTAAGGCTTCTTATTCTCTTCTACAAATGGTGCCATGATTGAGATATTTATAGGTAATGAATTTATGCATTGAAGTGGTGCCTCTTGAAGCTTATACCTCTTCAAGTAAAAGTCATAAACATTTGTTAAATTCATGAATTATGTTATTCATGAACCAACATATAATCCTTAATTTATAAGGACATAATTTCTCAAGATACATCTTTTCATTTTAAAACATTCTAATAATATTGAAAAGACTCTTTCTCTGACGACACAATCTTACACAATATTATAACAAAGTACTCTCTTTAGCTCAAAATTAAATGTAACAGTCAAATGTGTGAGAGGGTTTGGTTTCCATATAATATACATTTTGGTTATGTCTTATCATTTAATACATTGTTTTAATTTTAACCCTAATTAATTATACATCTCTCATATCTTTTTCCCATTCATTATCTCTCATCTCATTTTTCTCTCCTTCTTTCCCCGACTCACCCTCTCCATAAACAAGAGTGTTTTAGGAAAGGAAGTTATAACTTTTTACATATTCATTGTGTTCAAACCAATTTTAACCAACTTATCAAATTGCAAAATTTAGTTATTTGTATATTATATTTTGAATGAAATGGTGTAACACCCCATTTTTTTAAAAGCGTTTTCAAAATAATTTGATCAGAGTAGAGCAGAGTAGAGCATCAAAATAATTTAAAAGAGTGAGTATCTGATAAACCTTCACTGCTGGTGTCTCTGATTGCTATTATAGTGGTACAATTATTCGAATATTTAATAATACGGTGATACAATAATTCGTAACAGTCTTCTCCGCCCGTGTCCTCACGTATGCTGTTTACCCTCATCCTTGGTTCTGGTTCCTCTAGACCCTGAAGCTATAGTGAGGGCTGAGATTCAATTACCATTGAACCTCAGGTAACGGTTAACCTCATGCTCATGTAAAACAATATATGTATGACGAGATATTCATGACATTACAAAGATAAATCAATACATAAGCACACACAGATGCAAGATTAACATATCCACAATACATAGCACACAAAGACATATAAAGGCATCCGTGTTTGCACTAACCAGTGCCACGATAGCATGTCGTGTTCTCAGCGCTAGGAAAACTCAACGGCATTATCAAGATTATAACCCGTGTAAAGCTAAATGTATAAACAGTGATCTAAGACCGAGTTTTAGTCTATGAAATCATCCATCACATATAAGCATACCATAAGCATCAGAGTTAGTGTTACAGTACGCGTCCGTACCTTAGTCCATTTGGATGGCGGTACACTTGCCTAATCGGTACGTCTCCCGATTTTTCCCCGGATATCCTATAATAGTATTTATCGCATTATTACCTCGTAAATAATATCTTAGGGAACATTTCAGCCACTACCGACCCTTTTTACCCCTGGTGGATTTGTTAATCGAATTATATCCCTTTATTTTCTCAAAAACGCTGCTGTAATATTTCTGGGCAGAATTTTCTGTTTAAATTTGAAAAATCATAATTAATTCCACAAAAATCGAAACAAGGTTCCGTAAAATTTCCCGGAAACCTTAGCATGTATGTTTTGAGAAAAAATATTGGTTTTCACCCAGAATTCGTGAATCACTCCCAGTTTAATTATCTTCAACCTCTGCCCAGAATTTTTCCAGAAAAATGTAGCCTTATTTCCAGAATTTTTATCTCCCTCTACAGATATCTAATTGATGCATATTTTATATCAATGGAAAGCTATACATGTCTGCTATGACCATGAATTATTTCAGAAGTTTTGAAAATAAATTTACATATCAAACAGTGCCCTCTATCTGACTGATCCCAACAAGCCCAGCAAAACCCCACAATTCCTTATCTTACTCTAACTTGTTTTATTAATCCTAGAAGTCACTCCCCAACATGTTTTCACCTTGTCAGGCATCTTTAGATGCAATAAGGGTTGAAAACAATTATGGGAAATTACCTTACCTATTTCCTAGATTAAAACTAACAATTCTACTAAAGCTACTAAGAACTGCTAAGAACTTATAAGAACTAAAGACTATAAACTAAAAACTAAAGACAAGCTTACCTCTTGAAGCCTCTTGCTTGCTAGCTCCTTGCTTCTACTCTATTAGAAATCAACTCTTGACGTTTGATTTGGTGTGAAGAATTATGAAGGGTAAGGCCCCTATTTATAGTAAAAGCTTATGAATTTTATCCCTTGGATCAACTTTTCTTATCAAGGGCTAATATTAATTTGTGCTTCTATGGTGAGATAATTTGTGAGCAAATGCTTCCCATTAGTTAAAAACAATTACATTGGATTTAGCTAATTATCTTAATTTCCAAAATTAAATCCCACATGTGCTCTAATAAAAATCATATTTTAATCACTCTCTCTCTCTCTTTTCTTCCATCATCTTTTTCCTTGCTTTAACGAAATTCATTTTTGGTTGCTTTTGATCAATCACTAATACTTTTAAATTCTGAGTATGCTTTTTGATTAGTAGTTGGATATCCAGATTTAAGGTCTAATTAGATTCCCCTGGTTGTACTAAGCTTATTCTTCAACGTTTGCAAAAATAACCTTTACTAGGCTTACTTTAGAGGTTAAATTACGTGGATTCAAGATAAGTCCTTATATTTTCTCCAGGGTTCCTACTTCTTCACAATTATTTAAATTTGTATAAATTCTCACTTTATTTGCTGTTTTGAGTTTTTACTATGTACATCGATATTTATTGGATTTCAAACCATTATCCAATTTATTATAGGATTTCAAACTTTATCAAATTTGCTTTAATTTTCTTTTTCTCTCTCTCATATACTAGACACACACACACTCACAACTCTTTTTTCTTATTGGTGGATTTAATTTCACATGGATTATGCTTTATTAAATTAATTGTAAAACCCTTAGATTAGCTTTATGAGGTTTAATCTTGACCTTTAATTTATGCTAATCTCTTATTGGTCTAATTAGTTTCATGAGGATTAAGAATATTTTCTTGATTTATAATTGGCCAATTCAATTTCACAAGGATTAATATTAATTATTGGTTTAATCACAACCATTGGATTTCATTGTGTTTGTTTAGATTAAATCTTCTCCCTTGATTAATTGATTTAACTAATCATGAAAATTAGTGCTTAATTTGGAAAGTATTATTTCACCCTCATTTTATACTTTTATTTTGCCTCTTGATTATTTTGCAACTAATCCCAATTAGTGCAAGCTAACTTGTTCATTTACTTGTTGCTAATTCTCATTAATTAGCTTAAGTGTTTTCATAATATTTTCTTGCTCATTTGTTCATATGAGAACTATAGTTTAATATGGTATTTATATCATATTTTATGATCCTTAAACATAATTTCAAAATTGGCCCTTGATTCTTCATTAAGTTAAAATATCCCTAATTGATGACTTTTAATTGTCACTAAACTTATTATGGACATTTATAAAATTATTTTAATTAACGTAAATTTAATTGTCATTTATTTATTGGTAATTTCCTTTAATTGATTTAGGTATTTTCATAACATTCTATGACTTTCTATAATTAAATAAAACTATATTGTAATATAATAATCTTAGGGTATTTTATGATATTTAAACCAAATTAGAAAATTTGGATCTTTGGTTTATTTACTTCTAGAACAAAATTCCTAGAATCTAAATTAATATTACCCCTACTAATTGCTACTAAATTTTGAGACCACATATTCACCTATTTCTAATAGGTATTATTTGCCCAAAAATAGTATCTATGAGAATTATAAATTCTTGGGTATTACAAATGGAGTATTTTGAGATGCGTTCGGTATCCCGAAGTATTTTTTTTTTTGGTATACCTAGCACCTTGAAATATTTTTTTCAAGTGTGTACAATACCATAAACTTTTTTATTTTATTTTATGCATCTAACACTTGAAGTATTTTTTCATGTTTATCCCACACCCTAAGTAATCTAAATTTTTAAGTAGAAAATTTCATAAAAAGTATTTTAGGGTGATTGACGTACTTGAAAATAATATTTCAGGGTGCTGGATACACCACAAAATATTTTAGACACTGAATTCACCTACAAAAATATTTTAGGGTGTTGGTTACACATTTAACCGAGTTAAAATAAAAAGTTTCTAAATGAAGGAATGACATTTTGGTGTTTTAATATCAAAACATAATTTCACTTTGCTATTTTGGTACTACTACAATACTATCTTCACTCCTTAATATGACATTTAATTTGTAGTGTAGATCTATATTTTATATTAATAAGTACAAGAGGTAATATATAATTTAAGAATCCTTTAGTACTCCCTCGACACTTAATATATAAGACATATTTTATTATATTAAAGAAGTTAGTTAAGTTAATTAATATAACATTTATTTTGTAAAACACCTTATTCATCTTCCTTAATTCCTTAATTTCACCTCCTCCTTAATTATTATCGATATTAAAGAACATCTATAGAAGTAAATTATAAAAAAGATGGATAAATATGAAAACTATGTCTTATATTTAACATCAAGATCAACTCTCTAAATATATCTTATATTTAGAACTAAAAGAAGTACTTATTAAATTTTAAAATAACTTCCCGTTAGTTGAGATTAACTGAAACTCCCTCAATTGTTTTCACCAATTTTCCCAATAAGCACGTGCATAATCGCTAAGTCGCAATTGCCTCAACATCGATGGCAAGTACATAAAGGGGTAAGGGGGTGCATTTCACGTTTTTACTCACAAAAATATGGTGTCTTATTTATGTACTGTGGGCCCCAAGAGAAAATTATCACTATTAACTTTTGTTTTTTTGGTAAAATCACTATTAACTTAAGTGATCGAGCATGCGCATTATTACTTGTTGGTACGTTGTGATTTTCTACTTTGTGCCCCAAAGACAAAGAAAATGAAACCCTCAAAGCAAGCCTTGATTTGACCTATTAATCAACATCCACCGGCCACCACCACTACATTTTCTTTAGGAAGCATCAAGTATCAAACGTTTCATTTACGCCTAAATCTCAAAATATCAAGGAGATTTTTTTAGGAGAAACATTAATCTCATTCCAATATATAATTGATTATTCTTAGTTTCTCTTATTTATTATCTCCTTCAAGATGATGTTTAATTACGGATTTTAGTATAGGGTTTGAGGCCACTAATCCTCCTTCGAATGTTCTATCTTCTTAATTTTGTTTTTTTAACTTTATAATTAGCTTTTAGATAAAATAAGAGATGTTTTTGGCTTAGCTTATTTTATGTTATTTTTGTTATATAACGTAAATGCGTGAGAGAAATTTTTTCTTAGTAAAGTGTAAATATAATATATATATATTTTTTAAAATGTTAAACCAAACAGTCACAAAAGATATTTTAGTATATTGTAATCATGATAGTACATTTTTGTAATTTTTTAAATCTAATTCTGAAGAATACAAAACAATTTTATAACAACAAGATAACAGAATACTTTTTATTTTATTAAGAAAATAATGATTAAAAGAAAGAACCACATCTATTTTGTGAGCTCGATCATTGTTGAGCTAAAACTCAATGATGGTCATTAATTAAACCATATTAATGACCTAAACAAGTAGAACATGAATGATGTAAATGCAATTAATTACTCTTTCCAATCCTCAATATAAAATATATCTGGGGAGTTGATCTAGGTACTAAACATTGGACATTGTTTTTATATTTATCAATATTTTTCTAATTCACTTATATTGATGCTCTTTTAACATAATTAAGTAAGATAGGAAATGATGGAATTAAGAAAGATGCTTATGGTGTTTTAGAATGTGTGTGTGTGTATAATTAACTAATTTAACTAACTTCCTTAATCTAATCAAATTAGGAAAATAATCTTTATATTTAGGAAAGGAGGACATTTTAACAAGAATCTATAGTGTATAGTAATATTAATGAAACTTTGTAGTCATTCTAAAGATGGCTTGTTCACTAGCTCTTCTGGTCCAATTGACTGATCTAATCCAATTTTCTCTCAATATATTATTAACAGCACAACTTGCCTTTTTGAATTCCTTACAAAATACCATCTTCACAATAATTTTTCATTTTGTGGCCAGTGTTATGTAGATTTTAAAAGAAAATCTTCCTCACATATGTAGGACAAAATCCATGAAATATGTAAATAAATCACAAATTACATTACATGGATTTTCCTACAGTGGAAGACTTATAAGAATAACCTCTCATCATTGTTAAGCTTTGATCATAGAGAGAACTCACAATCCTGATGAAAGAGAGTTGTAAAAGGAAGTAAAGACAGAACAAAATTGTCATGTCTCTTTCTATTTGGCTATAGCACATAGCCAGAGATGAACATGGGAAGGCTAGGGATGGCCCCGTCCCCCTAAAATTTAAAAAATATATATAAACATCAATCTCTCAAAGTGTGAGGAGGGCCCTTTATTTTCAACACATAAACCTATCTTGTTGTTGGTGGAAACTTGACGTGACAAAACATAGTTCATGATCTTACCATTAAATTGCTTTCATATATATAATTTTTAAATTAAAAAAAAGAGGTGGGGCCGACAACCTTTAATATACCCCAACCCACTTTTTTCCACTTTAATTTTCAAGATTGCCTTCTTCCTCTCGCTCGCAGATTGTCCACTGTAACACCCCATTTTTCAAAAGCGGAATAAATTTTTTTTTTCATCAGAGTAGAACATCGGAGAAAAGTAAAAGAGTGAGTAACTGATATATCATTAATTGTGGCGTATCTGTTTGCTCATAAAGAACAGTACATTTACTAGGTAATATGACGGTACATGTCCTAAAAATCTTCGATCGGGTCTTCACGCGTGCTGTTGACTCTGCTTATTCTTGTCTTCGATCCTTGGTTCTCCGGACCCTGAAGCTATAGTAAGAGCTGAGGTCCAATGTCCATCGGACCTCAGGTAACGGTTAACCTCATGCTCATGTATAACAATAAATGTATGACAGATATTCATGATATTACAGCAGTAATCAATACATAAGCACACAGCAGATGCAAGTATTAACATATCCACAGTACATAGCACACAGTACATGCACAGTCACCCATGTTTGCACTAACCGGTGCCACGACGGCCCTCGTATCCTCGCGCGCTAGGAAAACTCAACAAGATTACCAAGATCGTAACCCGTACAAAGCTGAATGTATAAACACATGTGATCTAAGCTCCAAAAACTTAGTCACGGTGCATGTCTAAGACAGAGTCCCGTCCATGTCTTTATGAAAGTATCTATCACATATGTAAACATACAATGAGCATCAAAGTTAGTGTTACAGTACGCGTCCGTACCTTCGTTTGGTGATGTCGGTACGTTCGTGTGTTGGTGTATGATCACGTATGTCCTATAATGGTAATATCGCATTTATTAATTCACAAATGATATTCTAGTAGATATCTTAGTCCCTAATGACCTTTTTACTCTTGGTAGGATTATTTTTCAACTTATTTCCAAAATTTTGTAGAAAAACCCTGGTACAGTATTTCTGGGCAGATTTTTCGTCTAACTTTGAAAAATCATAATTAATTCTAGAAATGTCGAAACGAGGATCCGTAAAATTTTCTGGAAACCTCAGCGTGTCTATTTTCGAGAAAAAATATTGGTTTACACCCAGAATTTGTGATTCATTCCTAGTTTGATGATGTTCATCCTCTGCCCAGAATTTTTCCAGAAAAACGTAGCTTTATTTCCAGAATTTTATCTCCCTCTAAAGACCTCTAATTGATTCATATTTTATATAAATAGAAAGATATACATGTATACTACACTCATGAATTATTTCAGAATTTATGAAGGTGATTTTGCATATATAATATTACTATCTAACTGCCTGACTCCCATTGTCCAGCAACACCCCACAATTCCCATCTTATATTAACTTGTTTTATTAATCCTAGAAGTTATTCCCCAACATGTTTCCACCTTGTTAGACATCTTTCGATGCAATAAGGCTTGAAAACAATTATGAGAAATTACTTTACCTATTTCCTAGATTAAAACTAACAATTCTACTAAAAGCTACTAAGAACTACTAAAAACTAAAAACTAAAAAAAAACTAGAAACTAAAAACTAAAGACAAGCTTACCTCTTGAAGCCTCTTGCTTGCTACCTCCTTCTTGCTTCTACTCTATTAGAAATCAACTCTTGAAGTTTGATTTGGTGTGAAGAATTATGAAGGGCAAGGCCCCTATTTATAGTAAAAGCTTATGAATTTTATCCCTTGGATCAACTTTTCTTATCAAGTGCTAATATTAATTTGTGAGCAAATGCTTCCCATTGTTTAAAAACAATTACATTGAATTTAGCTAATTATCTTAATTTCCAAAATTAAATACCACATGTGCTCTAATAAAAATCATATTTTAATCACTCTCTCACTCTCTCTTCCATCATCTTTTTCCTTGCTTTAATGAAATTTATTTTTGGTTGCCTGATCAATCACTAATACTTTTAAATTCTGAGTATGCTTTTTGATTTTTAGTTGGATATCCAGATTTATGGTCTAATTAGATTCCCGTGGTTGTACTAAGCTTATTCTTCAACGTTTGCAAAAATAGCCTTTACTAGGCTTACTTTCGAGGTTAAATTACGTGGGTTCAAGATAAGTCCTTATATTTTTTCCAGGGTTCCTACTTCTTCACAACTATTTAAATTTGTATAAATTCTTACTTTATTTGTTGTTTTGAGTTTTTACTTGTGTACATCGATATTTCTTGGATTTCAAATCATTATCCAATTTACTCTAGGATTTCAAACTTTATCAAATTTGCTTTAATTTTGTTTTTCTCTCTCATATACTACACACACATACACTCACAACTCTTTTTCTTATTGGTGGATTTAATTTCACATGGATTATGCTTTATTAAATTAATTGTAAAACCCTTAGATTAGCGAGGTTTAATCTTGACCTTTAATTTATGCTAATCTCTTATTGGTCCAATTAGTTTCATGAGGATTAAGAATATTTTCTTGATTTATAATTGACCAATTCAATTTCACAAGGATTAATATTAATTATTGGTTTAATCACAACCATTGGATTTTATTTTGTCTGCTTAGATTAAATCTTCTCCCTTGATTAATTGATTTAACTAATCATGAAAATTAGTGCTTAATTAGGAAAGTATTATTTCACCTCATTTTATACTTTTATTTTGCCTCTTGATTATTTTGCAACTAATCCCAATTAGTGCAAGCTAACTTGTTCATTTACTTGTTGCTAATTCTCATTAATTAGCTTAAGTGTTTTCATAATATTTTCTTGCTCATTTGTTCATATGAGAACTATAGTTTAATATGGTATTTATATCATATTTTATGATCCTTAAATATAATTTTAAATTTGGCCCTTTGATTCTTCATTAAGTTAAAATATCCCTAATTGATGACTTTTAATTGCCACTAAATTTATTATGGACATTTATAAAATTATTTTAATTAACGTAAATTTAATTGTCATTTATTTATTGGTAATTTCCTTTAATTGATTTAGGTATTTTTGTAACATTCTATGACTTTCTATAATTAAATAAAACTATATTGTAATATAATAATCTTAGGGTATTTTATGATATCTAAACCAAATTAGAAAATTTGGGTCTTTGGTTTATTTACTTCTAGAACAAAATTCCCAAATTAAGCTACTAAATTTTGAGATCACATATTCACATATTTCTAATAGGTATTATTTGCCCAAAAATAGTATTTATGAGAATTATAAATTCTTGGGTATTACATCCACCATTTTTTTCAACAGCTTATGATAAATTTTGAGAATCAATAAGGTACTCAAAATCACTTCTTTTTATTAAATTTCCTTCATGAAATTTATTGTACATGATTTTATCTTTCTAATGATACAACTTTTATACTTATCAAAGAATATTTTAGGGTTAGAATTTTGGACAAGTTTTAAGTTTTAATTTGTTAAAACATGGCTATGAGAATATAGATGATAACTAATAGTTAATTTTAATTGGTTTATTTTTGTTAATAATAATATTTTTAAAATCATATTGTTCATGAAATAATTCATGCTCTTTTTAGCTGATTATTATGGGGAAGAGTGCTACCATTGATAATTATTTTAGTGCAATAAAAAAAGACTAAACATTAGCCTACCAATAAGGTGAACCTTGATCCAAATGTTTTATTTTCACCCCCTATGAGTAAAATTACTGGGTCCGCCATTGCACAAAGCAATGGCAACTGGGTTAAGGACCGTCACCAGTGGAACCTCAGATGAGTAGACTAGGATTTTCTGATGCTCATCGATTAGCCTTAAACTCAAGTGTGTTATCCCACCATCAGAGATATCACATTAATAGCCAACAACCCTAGTCTTGATGGGGCTTAGATCTAACTTATGGGCCACACTAAGGATATTTTAATTAATTACCTAATTAATAATAATAATAATAATAAAATATTAATAAAATATCTTAAATATGTGGAAGATTGGGTTTATTTTGTAGCCTCGATCAACATCAAAAATAGCTGGTGCATCATGTCAGTTCACGTTTTACTCGGTTTCCTTTTATATTCCCACACAGGTGCAACGTGCATCGTGTGCTACATGCATTTTTGTGAACTCAATTAAACCTTATCATTAATTGAGCCTTATCACTACTTTGAGTGGACGAATATTTTTGATGTTGGTGGTGGGGCATAAGTACGGTTACTGAGTGATGTGTTCCAATTATCCTCAAAAAAAAAAAAAAAAAAAAAAAAAAAAAGAAAGAAAGAAAGAAAAAGACACATATAATTTCACGAAGAGCATGCATACATCTGATTTGATTGATCAACAAAATCGACATCATCGTCGCTCCAATAATTGATTCTCTGTGTCTCTTCTTTTATCTCCTATCTACATAGGATATGTTTAGGAGTTTAGTATTGTTAAAACTACTACAAAAATACTTTTTAACGTCCTTTTTTTCTCTACTTTTTCTGTCCTTTTTTATTTTTATTTTTATTTTTATTTTTATTTTATTTTCAGGACACCTACATAGGAGATGTAATAAGCCTTGATTTAAGGTGGCCCAAATTTAGGGGGAAGTAGTAAGTCTGGACTTACGGTGCTGCATTGCATTTTTTTTAATAAAGAAAAACCTGGTTTAGGGTTGGCCGTGGAAGAAGAGCAAGCAAGAACAACCAACAATCAACATACTTCCAGAAGAACCAGAAAAAACAAGAAAAAAAACGCAAAGAGAAGCCTTTCTTTTTCACTTCTATGAACAAATTACAGAATCATCGAAACAGAGACAAAAATGAAGATGCAATAAAACAAGAAAAAAGCCTAATAAATAACTAACAACTCGCATTCTAGTCCCCTAAAATGGAAGAAATAAGGAACAAGAATGCAAAAGATAAAGTAATTCAAGAAATTCTAGTAACATTCGTACAACTTAATGTAAAACAAAAAAACAACGGCCAGAAGAGTCGTGCAAACATTGGTGTTCGCCATCTCGGTGCCACCTTCGGGGAGACTTCTAGATCTGCGAAAATTGGTTTTCAACCCTCTTAGATGTAAAAAATTAACAAGAGCCAAATCTGGAAAATCACTTACTGGCGTTGTTTTGGATGAAATCGATAGCAGCGTCTCGTTCCCAAGTGCATAATTCATCGAGGGGAGAGCGGCCAGGGAAAAAGGGTGAGGATGAGGAGATGATGCGTCACGATGGCACCAATGGTGAGGAACACTTGTGTATTTGCATGCGTGAGTAAGAACGTGTCAACGAGACGCCATAACGTCGCCGTCGTCGAGGGAAGGAGAGGCAAGAGAGGGTTCGACAGGGGAGGGCAAGGCAAGACAGGGTCCAGTGACTGAAGGTATAGAGAGGGCAGACTGAGATGATGAAATGAGAAGGGAAAAAATTAAAGCAAGTCACAGGTAATGAGAAGGTTAAAGCAGGTCACGGGTAACTAGAAGGGAAAACTAGGTCATGGGTATGAGTTGGCTATAGGTGTCCCAATTTTAATTTGGGCAAAATGGGCCAAAGCTTGGGGTTCCTTTTGGCAGAAAGGATAAGCTTATGAAAAATAATTAGATTAAAATATTAAACAGACAAAATTTCTCGCTGTCTTCATTCAATAAACAAATCTCCTTAAATAGGAGTTAAACAAATCAACTGAAAATAATAATAACTGACACCACTAATCTTAAACCTAAGACTCAACTATGACCACCAACAGTCTGGGTAAATCAACTAACTAATATTTAAATAACAATAAATAATAATAAGCTACCACTAACCGTACGTGGCTAGGAAGTGCGCTATAAATCTACTAACTAATAATTAAATAATAAATAATAACAATAAGCTAAAAGGTAGGGAAAATCATCCTAATATCCATCAATTCAGATCCACAAAATTAGGTGGAGGCGTTAACCATGAAATCTTGAAGCACGATCGTATCAGTAAACGGCGCCCTCCAACTTCTCTACTCTCCTTTCAAGATCGTCGTCAAGCTCTCTTGCGCCTTTGCAAGTTCTGTAGGTTCTGTCTTTTTCCCGTGCCACACCTCTGTGTTTTTTTTTCCTTCAAATCGTGACTTCCTTTAGCCTTTAGGTTTCAGCCTTCTCCAAACTTCCCAAAACGACAACGTGTCTCATGGCTTTGGACAAAAAAAATATAATATAATATAATAATGATATTATAATAAACAATAATAGGATTCCTTTTTTTTCTTTTTCTTTTAAAAAAACTTCCAATTTTATTATCTATTATTTTCTAATATCCTAAACTGGGCTACCTCTAATTTTTATTTAGATCTAATGATATTTAGAACAAATTCCCAAATGATGCACATAGATTGATATCTCCTGAAATCTTATGAAAATATTTTTAATTTAGTATTGATAACTTTCTAAATATACCAAAATATATCTCAAATCTATTCAAAATGGGAAGTCATCAACAAACCTCGAAAAAACTGTATTTGAAGATGGAGTTACAACATTTTGAACTTGACATTCCTAGACATCCAGACTTGATTGATTTATCAATTACATTTGAATTATGTCAAAGGTTAGGAAGAACTGGAATTTCTATCATTTACCCATAGTGATTAGATTTGTACTCATTCTTTTAGTTTCTATAGCGACTACTAAAAGATCTTTTCTCTTATGAAGATAATCTCAAGAACAGGCTTTGAAATATGAAAGAAGACTAATTTATTGATGATTCTTTGATTACATATGTTGAAAAAGAAATTGTTTTGAGTTTTAAGACATTCAACTATAGATGAATTTAACAATATGAAAACACGTCGGGTAAGAGTCAAGTAAAGTGATTTTAATTTATGTAATAGACTTCTTTCAATTTTTTGTATATTAAATCTGTATTACATTTCAAATACTTTTATTTATCATATAATATTTTTTATTTTCGCCTTGCGTCAATAAAATTCAAGTACTCTATTTATGATATATATTATTTTGAACTACATATAAATATTAAATAATATTTAATATTGAAGACAGTAATATTATAAATTAATTTTAAAGAATGAAAAATTAGATTAACCAACAAAAAAAATAAAAACAATTAACATCTATGATTGACCATGAGATCCAATTAATGAAAAGAATGTTATATCGTGAATCGAGGTGGGTTTATGGATTGGAACTCAATAGGCGTAAAACATGTGACAATTATCACGTGGTGGATTGGAACTCAATAGGCGTAAAACCCGTGTTGGGTCTAGTGGAAGTTTTTGGTTTCTCACAAGTTTCCCATCAATATATAGTTGAATTCAAATACAACGGTTTCACCCTGTTCTCCAAACACCCCCCCCCCCCCCCCCCCCCCCAAAAAAAAAAACCAAATGATATGTTTCTTGTGGCAAGTGTTTCATGAGAGACTTTTCACTAATACACTTAGAGCAAAATATAATTCCCATGTGCAGAGCACTTGTCCTTTTGAGTGTCATAAGGAGGAAACCATTATCCATATATTGAGAGACTGTGAGATTGTCAAGAGAGTGTGGTTTAATTTAACTAAGGAAATTGGATATGTGGGTTTCAACAGAATAGTGGACAGTCAACTTGTGGAGGAGTGATTAGAGATCACCAAGGAAATTGGATATGTGAGTTTCAACAGAAGTTAGGATATACTACGTCAACCGCTACTGAAATCTATGCTATCTACAGGGGCCTTATACTATGCAAACAATTGGGCTTCAAGAAGTTTATGCTCCATACTGATTCATTGGATGCAATTAATTTGTTGTTACTTGATTGCGGGCAGGGTCATCCTATGAGAGAAGAGATACAGGAGGTAAGATCCTTTATCATTTCACACGAGGATCTACAAATTATCCATACCTACAGGGAAGCATTAAGATGTGCTGATTATTTAGTCCGATCGGCTCAAGGGATGAATTAGGATCTTATAATAATCTCATCACAACCTATTGAATGTGCTGACTTAGATAATATTGAGGGTGGCGGAATGTCACTAAGTTCAGTGAATATAGTCTAATATTAGACTTTTTGTAAACTTCAAGCCTTTAGCTTGCCCATGTATTACTCAAAAAAAAAAAAAAATATGTAGCGTATCAAAAATAAAATGTTCAAATGATATGTAGCGTATCAAAAATAAAATGTTATTATAGACAAATCAGTATGGCAACGGGGCTTATAGATTAGGTGACGGTGCAATCATCATCCTCTACTTGCTATTACTTTATTATCATATTATCTGGTGGATTATTATGACAGGCCACGGCAGACGTTGAGAGTCCCGATTCATTATTGCTCTTCATTATTTTATTCATGTGATCTTGCCAAGAATATTCTTCTTAGCATATAAATTTTGAAATTAAACTCAATCATGAGATCTATGTTAAATCTATAATACAAAATATTTTTTTCATAACCATGTAATATATTAGTTAAAGCTGAGATATAATATATGTTAAAAGATTAAACCATTACTGATGTAACAAAATAGTATTCTGATTTATGAATTATACAAATATATAGATATTCATATATCATATATCATACATATATGGGGGTGGAACTATTTCCCTGCCTATCCAAAGGATATGAAGGGAAAACTCGACCAATTTGGGAATTTGGGTCATCTAGATGACATTTGGACTATCCAAATTTAATCATTTTTTTTGCAAAAAAAAAAATTATTTTAGTACATAAAGAATCTAAAATAAAGATTATCTATGAACTAACATTTTTTTTAAAAAAATCATTTTTTCATTTAAAAATCATCAAATAAAAAAATCTGAAATGCCCAAATTAGCCGAGCCCTCCCTGCCAATCAGTTCCTATGGGAGTGGCTGGGAGGAAAAAAAGTATAGATATATATGTACCAACTTTCTATTCATGACAAATTTTTATTCTTTTTAAATTTTTACTCTATTATGTCTTTTTTATAAGAACACGAGAAGAGTTGTTTAAACAGTTAATGAGTTTTTTTTTTCATTTTTACCCTTTATTAATTATAGGTATTGCATTAATTAGGAGTTAGTGGTACTTATATTCATTTTATTTCTCTGTTAAACTTCTCATAAATAAATTCATACTTAAAAAACAAAATTTATATTAGAAATACTTATTATTGTTAACTAATTTTAACTGTTTTTTTAAACAAAGTTTATTTATTTATTGTAGTGGTGATTGTGAGGTTTGACTTAGTCTATCATATCATGACCTAGCGCATTTACGCGGATTAAATTTTAAATTGCTACGCTCAAATAAACACATGCTATAAACATGTTTTCTCCATCCTATATAAAGGGGCTCCAAGGATTTATATCCACACATGTCCATATTCTCTATTTCTCTACTCTAATTCTATCTTGTTCAGATAGGATACACTCACTACTCTAGCTACCTATCTCTCACCCACAAACCCAGAACGATGGCAACCAAACTTCATGTTTCTGTTGTAAGTGCCCAAAACAATGCCTTCAGAAACAGTGAGAAATTCACGGACAAGACAAGAGTGACCAAAATGCATGCTTCGGTAATTATAAGGGCTGAAGCTCAAGTTGTGGTCACCACTAGTCCTCAAGAAACTCTGAGGACCTCTAAGTTGCCTGAACTGACCACTTCGGTGCTCTCCACTAGGCCTTTCTTCTTAGAAAGATCGCTTCATCATCTAGTCCCAAACACCCAACCCACCAATTTAGCTTCAAAGTTTGGTAAATTTGGAGGCAAGTTCGTACCTGAGACTCTCATTGCTTGTCTCAACCAGCTTGAAGCTGAGTTTCTCAAAGTCCTTCACGACGAGGACTTTCAGCAGGAGCTAGAGGAGGCTCTTAGAGACTACGTTGGGAGAGAAACACCTCTCTATCATGCTCGGAGGTTGACTGAGTTCTATAAGACCAACAATGGCGGCCAAGGCCCTGATATATTCCTCAAGAGAGAGGATCTCTGCCACGCTGGCTCCCACAAGATGAATAACGCTCTTGCTCAGGCCATGATCGCCAGGCGCATTGGCCGGAAACTGGTCGTGACAGCCACCGCCTCCGGACATCACGGGATTGCCACGGCTTCCGCGTGTGCAAAACTGGGACTGGATTGCAAAATCTACATGGCTGCTAAAGACATGGAACAACAACACTCTAATGTTCAGTTGCTGACCTTGTTGGGTGCTCAGGTACGTACTATCTGTTCATAACTCCCAACACATTTATACTACTACAATAAATGGATTCTACTTTTCACAAAAACGTTATTTTTAAAAAAAGAGTAGTAAAAAATAAAAGTGTTGGAATTTTAATATTTTTTTTTGACATATTAGGCATCCCTATTTTCAATTGGGACGCCTAAAATGGACTTTAGGAGTCCCAAATTTAAATTGGCTTCCTAATAATTAAAAAAAAAAAATGCCAAAAATACTAGTTGTGGTGTCTTAAATTTAAATTGTGATACATATTTGGACATTTTAGGTGGCCCAAATTAAAATCAGGACGCAAAAGGGTAAAAATATCCATGCCTTCTTCTCAACATATTCTCTCTTATCTTGCATACTCCTCTCCCACTCAACGCGCTATACTCCTCTCCCACTCATCCAGATCTTAAGCGCCTTGTCCTCTCTCCATCTTCCCTCCCCCAATCCTCCTTCCTCCTCCGCTTCTCCTTGCACTCTGGCTGAAACTAACCCTGCCTGATTCAAGTGGCCCTCAGTTTCCTCCGCCTCTCACTACCATAAGAAGTTCTAAGGAAAACATATATGAGTTTCCTCTCGCCGCCGAGATCTGAGACCCAAAAACGCTAGAAGCCACCGCGTCCGAAAGCCCCATCAGTGAAGGAATAGTTTCGTTGCAAATCCGTTGCAACGCGATCACCAACTTGGTTGCCTGATTTCATCACCAAACTCAAATCTATGCAGTGCATATTTGTATCCTCATCAAACTCAGTTCCAATGTGGCGTTCCCCTCTGATTTCATCAATTCCGGCAAGGCATGCATGTCTCAATGAATTTCTGAAATATTTATCGTTTTTTATTTTTGGTTTTCTGGGTTGGTTCTGTGGCATGTTTCATTTTCGGGGGTTCAGGTGTTTCTTTTGGTTTTTCTGGGTTGGTTCCCAGATTTCATCCTGGCAGTGTTTTTTCCTCTGGCATGTAACTTGCAAAGGTCATTGGTCGTGGCTCTGTTTTCTTGGCGGAGAACGATCGGCTGAGATGGAGGAAGTGTGTGGCAGAGAGTATAGGTTGGCAGTGGAAGGAGACCGATGATGGTGGTGGTCCAATCTTCATCGATGGTGGTGGTCCAATCTTCATCGTGTGAAGAAATGTTTTTTTTTTTTTTAAAAAAAAAAAAACTTTTGATGTCCAAAAATATGAGGACACCTTAAGTCTCTCTTTTTACATCTCCCAGATCAGCGTCTCTCTCAAAAGGGACGTAAAACAGCCCAAAAAATGGATGTTGTAAAGTTTTTTTGTAGTAGTGTTACTTAGTTTAATTAAACTAAGTAAGTTGGTTAAGTTAGTTAATATAACATGTATTTTAAATACTCTAATCATCTTTGTTAGTTTCCTCTTCTCCTTGCTAATTGTTAAGGGAGTATCAATAAGAATAAATTAAGAAAAGATTGACAAATTAAAAAAAATATATCTTATATCTAGAATCAAAATCAATTATGCAAACATGTCTTATGCTGTTGGGAGAAGGAGTACAAAGAGATGCTAGGATCTTTTGATGGGAACGATTTATCGGGTATGCCTTCTCTCCGCTGCACATTATATCCGCTTACATCATTTTCTCTCTAGCGACCTCCTTTGATGGATCCAGTTTCATGCTACTCATCTTTGGATGAGTAGGTGAAGCTTTTCCTATCTGAAGGGCCCAATTTAATTTTTTTAAAACTGTCGATTTTTTGAAAAAAAAAATCATTTTTTAAAAATAAGTTAGTTGAAAGATTATCTTTATTTTAGATTCTCTATCCATTAAAATAATTATTATTTAAAAAATGAAAAGAAAAAAAAAAAAAAAAATCTGACTTGTTCATACGGGTTCTTTGATCTTTTCTAGACCGTCCATATGGGGAAGGCTTCTCCTAATCATCACTCATCCTTTGGATGAGTAATGAAACTGGATCCGTCCTTTTACGTGCATAGTGGCTTTTAGAACTTCCCTCGTCTCCAGCTTATGAAGGAAAAGAAACTATGAAAATATTAAAGTAGGTTTTGGTCAGATAGTGTGGACACGGAGGCAAATTCCAAAAGCCACCCTACATGTAAAACAATGGGTAATAGGAAGAGAAGCCAACGGATATAATGGGCAGCGGAGAGAAGCCATGCCCCGATTTCTCCCCGTGTTTGACTTATTGATGGATGTACTGCTGTAAAATCAGGTTGAAGCGGTTCATGGTCAATTCAAAGATGCAGCATCTGAAGCTGTGAGGAGTTGGGTGGGTAACATGGAAGAAAGCTACCACTTGACAGGGACGGCGGTGGGACCCCACCCATGCCCCACCATGGTCCGTCACTTTCAATCGGTAATAGGAAGAGAGACGAGGAGGCAAGCTCTTGATAAATGGGGAGGTAAACCTGACGCGCTGGTGGCATGTGTGGGTACAGGGTCCAATGCGTTGGGATTGTTTCACGAATTCATCGGAGATTCCGAGGTGAGGCTGGTGGGAGTGGAGGCCGGAGGTTTTGGGTTGGAGAGTGGAAGACACGCGTCAACTCTGAGTGAGGGAGAAGTGGGTGTTTATCACGGAGCCATGACCTATCTTCTTCAAGATGAATATGGTCAGACGACAGAACCAAACTCCATCGCCGTGGGGTAACTTCCCTCATGCCATTTTTGGGTTTTTAACCAAAATAAGGTTTTTAAAAAGAAAATTACCGGATTGGACGGTTAGCCGCAACTATTTACCAATCTGCGATCGATAGCGGGCGGTATTGACTCCACGCCACTAGTGGCGTGAGTGTACTCGCCACTCTGCAAAATTGCAGAGTGGCGTGCATTTTTGCACGCCACCACTTGGTGGTGGCGTGCAAGTATGCACGCAATTGGGGTCAATTAATTGAATAATTGACCCCAAAAATGCACGCCACTCTGCAAAATTGCAGAGTGGCGGCAGTACACTCACGCCACTTGTAGCGTGACCGCAATGCCCGCACCGCGTTAAATGGTAAATAATTCTTGTGCCATTTTTACATTAGTTTGTAGTTGAAAATATAAATAATATGATATAATATAATAAAATAACTATCTCAGAGGTCTAACGCACGTGCGTGTTGTGAATAAACAGGATGCAGTACCCGGCGGTTGGACCAGAGTTAAGCTATCTGAAAGAAACCGGGCGTGCTGAGTTCTACTCAGTCACAGATCAACAAGCTCTTGATGGTACCTACTTAGTCTCATATACTATATATATATATATATATATATATATTTGTTTGTTTTAGGAACGAGGTAGTATATATAGTTGTGTGATTGATGAAATTAGAGAATGTCTGATGCTGCAGCATATGAAAGAGTGTGCAAAATGGAAGGGATATGCGTATCGTTGGAGGCATCACATGCGTTTGGGATATTAGAGGAGCTGCTCCCCACTTTACCAGACGGAGGGAAGGTGGTTGTGAATTGTAGTGCCCGTGGAGATGAAGACGTGGACATTGTCTTCAGACACAAACAGTTTGATGGATCACTACTTAAACGTATCAACGATATGGCTCTACAAGTTGAGGAGCACCACCACAAGCAACAGATGTGTGACTTACGTTAAAAGTGTGTATCATATATTCTGGACGCGACCAGTATTTAGGATTGATGTATTGTCAATATCTATTTCAGAATTTGGCACTAAAAAATATCGAATATTCCTGAGGGACCCAAATGTGGAATGATGTATGCTGTACATATTTATTAATAATTATTTGCTTTCTCATTACTGATTTTTTTCGTCAAATTAACAATTGATTGACGTCGTCAATATCTATTTTTGAATTTGGCCCCAAAAAATATTTAATATTCACTACAAAAAAAAACGTGAATTACCCGCGGAATTACTCACGGAAAGAATTCCGTTAGAAATCCCGTGGGTAATTTCTGTGGATAAAAATTACCAACAGAATTACCTATGGAATTCCGTCGGTAACTGAAATCACCGACGGAATTCTGTGGGCAATTCCATTGGTCATTAAAATTACCGATGGAAAATTTCCATCCCAAAAATAGTTGTGCGAAAAATCAATTTTATTCTGCCACGGAGTTTTTTGCGACAAAAAATCCATCACATTTAGACCATTTATAGATGATCATGTCTAAAAAGTATGACGAGTGGTAGTTTCAAAATATAAAGAACTTTTAAAACTGGTTCCTTTAATATAAAGTCTAAAAAATACTCCATCCAATCCTAATTATAAGACTAAATTGACTATTTTGGAGAAATTAAAGAACCTAATTAAATTACTTTAGAGTATTTTTATTTTTATTTTTATTTTTTCCAAACTAATTTATTTGACTAATAAATTAATATATAATTTGATCTAAAAAAAAAAACATGACTCTGGCGCTCCGTTAGGGTTTCCCTGGTGAGTTAGAGAGAGCCGTCGCCCACTGCGGTGGAGGTGTTGGCTAGGCCGGTGCTAGGTGGTCAATCGGGAGAGGGAATCTTTGTCGCCCACTGCGGCGAAGAAAATGAGTGTGCCCTTGCCCCTCGTATCGCGTGGAGGGGAAATTGAGGAGCCCATGGACGAAGATCGCGAGGCTGGTAATCGTCGAAAGAGGAAAGTTGGAGATGCGGAGGTTGTCTTCTCTGGAAGTGAGTCTCTGCGCCCTAAAGAGGAGAGCTGGATGATGCCAGAAGAGAAAGAAGTTCCGATCAAGTCTTACAGAGAGTCGCTCTTGAAAAATGTCAGTATGAAGGCCTGCTGGTGGGAATGGGTTAAATCCGATGAGGATGATAAGCTGGAAGACTATGGAGCAGACACCGATTTTGACAAGGTACTCAACCTTGGGGATGGTATTCGTGTGGATTGCTCGAATCCTCTCTGTCCGAATTTTGAGTTCGAAGAAAAAGAGCGAGAACGTCTGATGAAACCGTTTCAAAGAACACTTGTGGTGAAATTGTTGGGGAGGCAGATCTCTTATGGCTTTATGCAAAAGAAGTTGAGGCAACTTTGGGAATGAAAGGGGAGTATTGAGGTATTTGACTGTGACAACCATTTCTATCTGGTTAATTTTCAGCATATGGATGACTACATGGAAGCTTTGGTTGGAGGACCTTGGGTGATTGCTGATGCGTACCTGAATGTGGCCCGATGGAGGCCAGACTTCAATCCAAAAAATGAGAAAATTGAATCGGTTGTGGCTTGGGTGAGGTTTCCTGACCTTCCTGCTCCGCTTTTTGACAAAAAATTCTTGTTGAATTTGGGAAACTCTCTAGGAAAAGCTATTCGGTTAGATGTACACACAGCAAAAAGGGCTAGGGGAAAGTTCGCACGGATGTGTATGGAGCTGGACCTAACTAAGCCTTTGGTACCTGAATTTAACGTTGAAGGCCAAATTCTGAGTGTAGAATATGAGAGCCTAAGTCTGATCTGTAGCAAGTGTGGGCGGGTTGGGCATTCTAAGCAAGGCTGCGAACAATTCCATAAAAAAAGTTGTGAGGGAAGCATGGAAATAGAAGAACAAGAGAAAAAAAGAGTAAATGCAAATGATGGAGAGGGCTCCGAAGGGAAATGGAAGATGGTTCAACGAGGGAGAAGACAAAGAAAAGGGGAATCGGCTCCCCAAGGGGTGTTGGGAGGTTCCAGGTTTAATGTCCTCCAAGACAAATCAGAGGAGGAGTGTAATGCTATGGGAGGGGAAGGCGTGCAGGGAAGTGGGATTCATGAAGGAAGTAGGGATCAACCTCAGCCTGTGGGAGCGCCTAATCTGCACAAAAAAGTTGTGAAATCGGGTAACAGGGCAGAATCAAAGAAGGGGACGGACAGAGTGGGAGGTGGTGTTTTAGAAAGGATAGTGCCCGATGAAAAGAAAGAAAATGTTGAAAAGGCAAAAAAAGTTTCAGGCAGAGTTCAAGGTGGGCAAGTAAGCAACACTAGAAATGAGAAGCCATCGGGGAATGGGAGTCTGGAGGCTGTCCCTGAAACTTTACTAACAAAAGACCAGAATCAGAGATTAAACATGGCGGATAATGAGAACCTTCATCCGGGTGAGCTGGGTGCAAGGGTGACTGACAACAATGACATGGAACTTGAAGATTTACAAGGAGCAGAGATGGGAGAGGAACGCCTTGGCTGTTTGGGGACAAACATGGAAGAGGAATTCCGGACCCGGATCTTGCTTCTTAAAGGTAGACCTGAGCTTTGCTTTTCTTTTTATTAAAACAATTGTAATCATGATGAAGTTACTAATATTGAATAGTAGGGGGCAGCTAGCAAGGGTTTTGCGACTGCCTTGAAAGACATGAAATGTAGATATAATTTGGATGTAGTTGTTATTTTAGAGCCTAGGATCAGTGGTGTAAAGGCTCAAAATATGATCAGGAATTGGGGTTTTAAGCACTCTGTGAGAGTGGAGGCTGATGGTTTTTCAGGGGGGAATTTGGATCATTTGGAGGAGAGATGATCTTCAAATTAATGTGATAGAGAGAGATGAGCAATTTATACAATGTAAACTTGGGCTGGATGGAGAAGAAATGTTGTTTGCTGTTGTATATGCTAGTCCTTATGAACAAAAAAGACAGCAGCTGTGGAAATTCTTAAAGAAATGGCTGGAAATATAACTGAACCGTGGCTTGTCGCTGGGGATTTCAATGAAATTAAAACCCCTTTAAAGCAAATAGGGGGTGGTCGTGTGAATGAAGCACGTTGTAGGGGTTTTAACAACTGGATTCAAGATTGTGGATTTATTGATGTTGATTCTAAGGGTCCTTTCTACACGTGGAAGGGGCCAAAATGGGAAGGTCTTGATTGGGTGCATAAACGTCTTGATAGGTGTTTATGTAATTTACAGTGGCTTGAAAAGTTTGAAAACGCTGAAGTTCGAGTCTGCCCAAGAGTATGCTCTGACCATCATCCCATTCTTATTAGACTTGCTGCAGAGAATCAGGGGTTTAGGAGGAGAAACTTTCGGTATGAAGCTATGTGGCAGATGCATGCTAGTTTTGAGGAGGTAATGAGGGCCGGTTGGAGAGGAAACGATGATGCACATGTAAAGCTAGCTAATCTCCAGCAAAGTCTCATTAGCTGGAATAAAGAAGTTTTTAGCCATGTTGAATGTTCAGTTGAGCGAAGAAATAATCCTTATTTAGTCCGACTTGAATCTGAGTTGGAAGAAGAATTAATGCAAGTGCTGAGACAAGAAGAAGTCCTATGGTTTCAAAAATCCAGAGGGAAATGGCTAGAAGAGGGGGACAGAAATACAAGATTTTATCACACTAAAACCTTGAATAGAAGGAGAAGAAATAGAGTCAAAATGCTACGAAACAGCAATGGTGATTGGATTGAAGAGGAAGATACCATTGTAAATATGTTTCAACAATTTTTTTCAGACCTTGTTTTGTGAAGAGGAAGAGCATAGAGAGTGGCTAAACACAAATCAGCGATGGGGGGCTGTAAATAGAGAAAGGCTGAGAAGAGTGGATAGAGACATCCAAGACAAGGAAGTGAAACATGCTTTCTTTCAGATAGGAGGTTTCAAGGCGCCTGGTGGTGATGGCTTCCCTGCTGTTTTCTACCACAATAATTGGAAGACAGTGGGACCGGGAGTTATTAAACTCATTAAGGAGCTGTGGAGGCACCCAGAGAGGATAGGGGAAATCAATGATACCTTATTGGTGTTGATTCCGAAGATAGAAAAGCCAGAAGGGGTAAGTCCATTTAGACCCATAGCTTTATGCAATGTGATATATAAAGGTTTAGCTAAGTTGACTGTAAATAGACTAAAACCTTTAATGGACAGTTTGGTGTCTCCCTACCAAACTAGCTTTGTACCTAGGAGGAGTATACATGATAACATCATAATAGCCAAATAAGTAGTCCATTCCTTGAATAAACTCAGATGTAAGAAAGGATATATGGTTGTAAAGATTGACTTAGAAAAGGCTTATGATAGGATGTCTTGGGAATTTCTGTGTAAAGTTCTGGATGAAATTGGCTTTTCTTCTCATTTACAAAATGTAATCAGGGGATGTATGAGTTCGGCTCGTATGTCTATCTTATGGAATGGATGTAGGAGGGAGAGATTTAGCCCTTCTAGGGGGTTGAGACAAGGAGATCCCCTATCTCGTATCTATTTGTATTGGGTATGGAGAAATTATCTCACTTAATTTCAGACTATGTAGCTAGTGGAAAATGGAAACCATTGAGGTTAGGGAGGAATGGGGCTGAAGTTTCCCATCTTCTATTTGAGGATGATTTGCTACTAGTGTGTGAAGCCAGCATGGATCAGATATGCTCTGTGATGGAAGTTCTGGATACTTCTGGTATTGCATCAGGTGAAAAAGTTAATGCTAAAAAAACTAGTATTTTCTTCTCGCCAAATGTGGAAAGAAGCTTGCAGAATGAAATATGTGGATATTCTGGATTTAAAAAACTAGAGGAGTTGGGCAGATATTTGGGGGCATACATGCTTGGTGGAAGAGGCAGCAGGAATAATTACCAGTACCTGTTGGATAAGATGCAGCAGAAGTTGAGTAGCTGGAAAAGTCAGACTTTGTCGCTTGTTGGGAGGCTAACGTTGGTTCAGTCTGTTACAAATCAACCTGCTGTCTTCTCAATGCAACACTCTTGGATTCCCGTGGAGTCGATAAACAGATGGAAAAAATGCAATGTAAATTTCATATGGCAAAGCGAAGAGGGGAAGAGGAAAATACATGCAGTTAGTTGGGATACTATTTGTCAAGACAAAAGAAATGGTGGATTGGGTGTGAGAAACCTAGAGGTAATGAATGAGGCTTTGCTTGGTAAAATAGCATGGAATTTCCTAGCCAAACCTCAAAGTCTATGCTCAAGTGTTTTAATTGGTAAGTATGGGAGAAATTGTGATCTGTATAAAGAGTGTAAAGCTCTAAAAACTGATTCTAGTTTATGGAAAAGTTTGAATCAGATATGGCCGAAAATGATCTGTAATGTAGGATGGGAAGTTGGCAATGGAGCACTAGCTAATTTTTGGAATGATATATGGATGGAGAGTGGACAAAGACTGAGAGAGATGGCTGTTGAGAGTTTAACAGAGGAAAAGAACGTATTAAAGGTAAAAGAAATGGTAGGGGTTGATGGTGTTTGGAGTTTGGAAAGGATTGAAAGGAAATTAAACACAACAGGGAGACAGAAACTGCTGGCTGTCCTGCCCCCTTCTGCTGATCGCGATGTAGATAGTGTACGTTGGGGGAAAAATCTGAAAAGCTCCTATGTGGTCTCAGAGATGTACCATATTATAAGAGAGGAACGAGATAAGGGGGAGTGCGAATGGAGGCTGTTGTGGCAGTGGAAAGGGCCCCGGCGGGTGCAAATTTTTCTTTGGTTAGCAATGCATGGTAGATTGCTAACAAGTGCAAGAAAAAGCAAACTTATGGGAGGTCTTCCGGATTGTTATAAGTGTCCAGATCAGCATGAGACTTTAATGCATGTCATGAGGGATTGTGCAGTGGCTAAGGAGTTGTGGATGGAATTATGGGATGGGAGAATTGAGTCAGAGTTTTTAAATAAACAGGGGTTAGAATGGTTCGGTTGGAACCTAGCCCATACACAAAGAGATTGGTGTCTAGTATTTGGCATTACCTGCTGGCTTCTGTGGACTTGGAGAAACAAAGCTTGTTTCGAAGATAGTTTTGAAATTCCACCAGAAAAAGGTCTGATAGTAGCATGGCATGTAAAGAGAGATTAAAAGAGCAAAGGAGGATTTCGGTAAAGTGAGTGGAGGAAGAGTAGAAACCTATATCAGATGGGAACCTCCTATGGAGGGCTGGGTAAAAATCAATGTAGATGGGGCATCTAAGGGGAAGGAGTACATGGCTGGCTGTGGTGGTCTGATGAGGGGAAGCGATGATGGATTGATTGGTGGATTCTCAAGGAAGCTGGGAAGGTGTTTAGCTCTAAATGATGAACTATGGGCAGTCCTATCTGGTATAGAATTAGCGCTGTGTAAAAATCAGGCAAGAGTTGTAATAGAGAGCGACTCATATGCAGCTGTCCAATTGCTAAGAAAGCTACAGCAAGAGGAGGAAGCTGATACACGTTTGCTGCAAAAGACAAGTGAAGCAATGAAGAAAGTTTCCTGTTTGTCTTTTTCTCATGTGTACAAAAATGTAACTGTTGTGCAGATTCATTAGCTGGATATAGTTTTACTCAGGAGGATGTGCATGTGATTTTTGATTGCCCTCCTCAGGTTGTGCACCAATACTTGTACAGGGATTATATGGGTGTTACTTACCCAAGATGTATTCTGATTTTGAAATGAATATGGGCTGATATGCCCTGATTATTACCCAAAAAAATAATAATATATAATCTAAAGATACACAACATGTGATATGATTAAGTAACTTATTTCGGTTCCTTAATCTCTCCAAAAAAATTCAACTTGATCTTATAATTAGGATTGGAGATAGTATTATTTAGACCGTATTTCTGAGCACCCGCCTAAAAAGATAAAAATAATAGAAAAATAAAAATTTGATAACTTTTTAGACTGGTTGTCTCCTATAACTGGTCTAAAAAATGAAATTTTTTAGACTTGATGTTTCTTATAACCGGTCTAAGAGATACGGAATAAAAAAAATATCTTTATTACTTTTAAGATCGGTTTTTGCAAATAACAGGTCTAAAATGTGAACTTTTAAGACTTTATTTGAGCATAACCGGTCTAAAAGATTAGCCTTAAATTAAAAATCGCTCACTGAATCTCTCTTTGTTGTGCCGAAAATTGAATTTTGCTCTCTGAACCTCTCTTCTTGTCGTAATAACTCTGAGCTCTGTTACTTTTCTAAACTTATTTGTCACTCCCCGGTCCTCTTTCACAGTTCGTTTCTCCATCATTACCATTGACACTAGAGCTGGGAATCACGGCTGGCCCTTTAGGCCTGAGGTAAGAAAAACATATGTTTTTCAAGGCCCGAGCCGAAAGCATGCTAGCCAGGGCCCGCCCTACAAGGACGAAAGCTATTTTTAAAAATTTTAACTATTTTTCCTTCTTTTTTTTTCAAAGAAATATAATTAGTAAATTACAACAATTAAAGTTCTAATTTATCAAATAAATGTTGTCAAGATTAATTAAGGTCTAAATAACACGCATACAAACAAACACAGACATTAATTCATAATCAAAAGTAAGCTATTGTCTACCAATAACTCACACAAAGCATAAGAAGCTTATCAATATCATCAATTCCAGGTCGTCTCAGTAGGCCGGAAGGGAAGAGTTTGAGGACAGATCAATGACTGTGAGGAACCTTCGGGAAAGCTCGAAAGGCCAGAGGAACAGTCTATCAACCATTAGCGCCTCAACAGAGTGGTGGATTTCGCGAGCTAAAGCAGTGAAGCATTGATATTCTGATGCCATGAATCCTTGATTCACTGATGCATGACTATGTGTGCGTGAGGCTGAGACAGCAAGACTGAGGCGTGAGGCATGAAGTAAATGATAGAAATGAATGAGACTGTGAAAGTGAGCGAGTAGGTGAGTACTGGGCAACAGCTCAGCAAGTAGCTTCTTTTATGGTCAGACTTAGTCAGCAGGGCAAGTGGGCAACTACCAACTGGGCAAGTTAAAAAAAATAACGAGCCTAATAAGGCCAGCCCGAGGCCCTACAAGGCTGGTCCTTTCAAGCGCTCAACCTTATAAGGCTGGCCCTTTTTGGCCCAACATCATTTGGAGGCTCCATTCTATAAGCCCGGCCCTCCAAAAAGCCAGCCCAACGAGCTCGGCCTGATTCCTCAGCTCTAACTGACGCCAATGTCTGTTGTCACTCATGCAAAAATTGCTTTTTAGACCAGGTGGAAATCACTTTTTAGACCGATTCTGGATCAAGCCTTGATACAGCTAGTCTAAAAAGTCTTTTACTTTTTAGACTATTGAGCAACCGGTCTTAAAAATCTCTTTTTTTAGACCGGTTACTCAAATATTAGGTCTGAAAATTCGGACTTTTTAGACCTATTGTAGAAAAGATTAGGTTTAAAAAGTTTGATGTTTTAGACCGGTTGTGTAAAAGATCAGGCCTTAAAAGTCTCACCTTTTAGACTGGTTGTTTCAAAAACATGTATTAAAAATAGTATTTACACATGATATTTTAAAAACTGCTAGTCTTAAAAGTCACGTCTTAATTCTTTTTAGACATGATATTTTTAACATCCGGTCTAAATTTTTTCGTGTTTTTTTCACATATCCACTCGATTTCTTCCGCTTACCCATCATCTAATCAAACACCTAAAAGAAAGTTTAAGCTACAAACTCTAAACAACTCAATATAAGTTACAAATTGAATTATTGTAAATGAATATAACACCAACAATATTCCGATTCAAATGCAAACAAAATCAATCTAACAACTATTATTCATCAAAGACAACTACCATTCGTCACTCACCTTCAATTTCGTTTACTACCGCCACATTCTGTTTGCACTTCATTGTTGCCCTTTGTCTTCTTCATTGTTCTTTGTTTTCTTATTTGTAATTCGTAAGGGTTGTGCTGTTGAAACTTATTAATGTGCGGCTGATTTTTCTTATTTTCTACTAATTTAAAGATTAGAATATGTTTGAAATATTTAATTGTGCTTAATGTCACTTTTGTTTACTTAGTCTTGCTCTATTTTATGTACTTATTGTTTGATCACCACTAAGCATGAATTTGGAGAATTTGGATCCCTCTTGGGAAAGGGATTTAAATTAAACCAATAAACCATAAGATTGAGTAATGTGGAATTATAATTTATTGTAATTTGCCAATAGCATAGGAATATACTTATTGGACTCATATAGTCATATTAGAGTGAAGTTGGGTATTTATTGCGCCTGTTGAATAGATTTGTTAGGAATAATAATTCTAATTTGAGATATGGATGTAAGTTGCTTTTTTCAATGTGAACCTGAAAATATTATTTTAAAAAAATATCACCCAAATTTAATAATTAAATGGACAAAAGCATATGAAAGAATCATGAAAACACAACACAAAGCAAATAACAAAGACCATGAAGTGTTTAGAATCATGAAAACACAACACAAAGCAAATGACAAAGACCATGAAGTGTGTGGTAAACAAATACTGAAAAATGTGGGGTAGAAGGATATGGTCAACAATTCTCCATCTCCCACGTCCTCACGCGCGTCAGATTTGATATGTAGCACCAAGCATACAAAATCAAGAAATAAGAAAAGTCAAGGTCCAAAAAGGAAAAAAAATCAAAACAAAAAATTCCATATCGTGGCGGTGCGTCCCCTCATATTTATGATAGTCGTCTTGCGCTCGCTTCACATACTTTCTAATCAGGCAGTCTCTCACAATTTTAAAGAAAAATGATAAATATAAATATAAAATTGTATAATAGCAAATTAATGTTGTCGCACATCAGATACTTGATTGAACTAGTGATTAGGCATCAAAATTCCCATTTTCATTTGAGTTGAACAAATCAAATAAGGAAGGTTAATGAGAAATTTAAATAGAAGTAAGAGAACTAAATATAGTTTTTAAAGAGTTCAATTGATAAAAACAACCTAGATCGAATCCTTTCTTTTTAAGTCTTAGATCACGTAATTTCCAAAATAAATTCACTTAATATTAGCTTATTAATCTAGAGTTTAATAGATATAAGCATCTCCTAGAATAACTAGAAAGTCTCATTAGTACTACTATAGATTATTGTTAAAATGTAAATTGCGGTGACATCCTGTATGTCCGACTTGTGAAGGTCCCGTGGTTATCATTGGCTCATGGCTCTCACATTTGAAATGACCAAAATGTCCTTCAAATGCACTAGTCATCAACTATTAAGAATGTAAATCCCAGAGACACAGTCATCAATTGTTAATGGGTTAAATACCAAATTTACCCCGAAAGTTTTGATAAGGGGGCACTCGGCACCCGGAATTTTTTTGTACAAATTTGCCCTGGAAGTATTCAAAAGGTACCAAATTTGCCCGGAAGTATGAAAAAGGTAGTAAATTTGCCCATCCGTGAATTTTGACCGTTAAGTTTGACTAATCATCCACGTGGCATGCCACCTCATGACACGTGGCATGCCACCTCATCAACCAATAAGAATTAAGTATCATTTTTGCCCTGAAAGTTTTCATTAAGGAGCAATTTTACCCCAGAAGTTTTCATTGAGGAGCAATTTTGCCCCGGAAGTTTACAAAAGTAGCAATTTTGCCATTCTTTCTCCCAATATTAAATTTGACTATTAAATCAGTAAAAGACCACACATGTCATGCCTTGAAAAGGTCGAACTTGGAGTCGAGAGAAGGAGATCCTTGAGATGTTGAGCTCAAAGCGATCGAGAATTTGTGAAGCCAAACGATCACGGAAGCATCACTTATGATCTGAGCAAATGATCGATCTATACAAACGTAAATATTATCACTATTGATTAGTTTCTTGAACCAATTTTTGGAACAATTCATTTCTCGTTTTGCGTTTCATTTGCTTAGATAATAAGTGATGCTTCCTCTAAGTGTTGCGACAGACCTTTCGGTCCACCGTGACCGTTCGACTTCACAAATTACGGCGTCTTGAGCTCAACATCTCAAGGATCTCCTTCTCTGACTCCAAGTTTGACCTTTTAAAGCCATGACATGTGTGGTCTTTGGTGATTTAATAGTCAAATTTAATATTGGGAGAAAGAAGGGCAAAATTGCTACTTTTGTAAACTTCCGGGCAAAATTGCTCCTCAATGAAAACTTCCGGTAAAATTGCTCCTTAATGAAAACTTCCGAGCAAAAATGATACTTTTTGATTGATGAGGTGGCATGCCACGTGTGATGAGGTGGCATGCCACGTCACATTTTAACGATCTATGTGGACTTAATCACGTTTGGGTAAATTTGATACCTTTTAAATACTTCCGGGCAAATTTGGTACCAAAAAAACTTCCGGTCTTTGAGCGCCCCCTTATCAAAACTTCCGGGTAAATTTGGTATTTAACCCATTGTTAATTTGACCTCAAAAAAAAAAAAAAAAAAAAAGTAATGTCATGTAGGGAATCTTTTTGCTTGGATATAGAGCTTCGTCGCACTACAGGAAGAAGAGAGAACGAATAATTATTAATAAATATGTAAAGCATACATTATTCCATATACTACTGTAAAAATTACTTTTTAGACTGGGTAAAAATCACTTTTTAGACTAATTCTGGATCAATCTTGATACAACTGATTTAAGAAACTTGTTACTTTTTAAACCGGTGGAGCAATCAGTCCTAAAAATCATTTTTTAGACTAGTTACTCAAATATTATGTATAAACAATCGGACTTTTTAGACCTGACTTAGCTTATATTAGGTCTAAAAAGTCAGACTTTTTAGATTGGTTGCAAAAAAGATCAGGTCTAAAAAGTCGACTTTTTAGACCATTTGTGTGAAAGATTAGGTCTAAAAAGTCTAACTTTTTAGACCGGTTGTGTAAAAGATCAGGTCTTAAAAGTCTCACTTGTTAGACCGGTTGTTTCAAAAACAAGTCTTAATAGTATTTAGACTTGATATTTTTAAAATAGTCTTAAAAGTCACGTGTTAATTCTTTTTAAACTTGATATTTACAACATCCGCTCTAAATTTTTTTTTTTCGCATTTTTTCACATATCCACTCTATTTCTTCCTCTTACCCATCATCCAATCAAAGCACCTAAAATATAGTTTAAGCTACAAGCTCTGAACAACTCAATGAGTTATAAATTAAATCATTAGAAATGAATATACAAATTGAATTATAGTAAATGAATATAATGCTAATAATATACCAATGAACAAAATTGATCTAACAACTATTATTTATCACATACCACAACCCATAAGATAATTCCCAGGTGTTGGGGTTCAACCACGACTTCTTCTAGCCCGCAATCATTGCAAATAATAGCATGAGGCCAAGAAGACAATATACTATATGCTAAATAGTAAAATCAGTTAATTGAAGCATTATTTGAATGGTCGATTATTGATGTTTTTATGGCAGAAACCAAGTGATTCCAGGATCTTCTCCTTGTCTCTTTTACTCATTTTTTTATCACCTCCCAACCATTAGATTGGAAAATAAATTTTTGAAATTGAATGTTTTATTTAAAAACATTTTTTTTCCTATTATTAGGTGATCTACAGTCGTCAATTCACTACTAAAGAAATTACAATATATGACGATTATTAATTGTTATACATAATGGTTCTAAACCATCATATATGCCGGCACTATTAAAGCTCAGCGCAAATGCAACACGGTTCCAAGCCATGATTTATTTTGTATCTATTATAACGGTTCTATTATAACACTCGTTATGTATTGAGATGTGGTCAAGCTATATTGTGCGTCATGTTGTCATAATAAATAACAGTCTTAAGTAAACAACCATTATAAAACTCTATAACATACATAACAGTGCTTTCAAAATAACTATTATATAAAAGGTTAACATACATAACAGTAGCTATATAGCAAACATTATTTATTTTCTATAAATGCTAATAGGTTTAATGAAACAACTATCACATCTAGTGTATAGATATATAACGGTTCTTATCTAATAAACATTAAATTTTGAGGCAATTTTTTTTAAAAAAAGATATGGGGATTCTCCTTTTGCCTATGCATGCTGAATGAAATTGTACACAAATGTGTATATTACCAAAGCTCGTACATCAAATATAGCCATGCAATTTGGAATGGATCAAGAAATTCCCAGCTTTATGGCTAGGCTCAATGGAACTCCCTACCATTCAGGGCACAAGGGATATGGAACCTCGAGCAAGATGTGATAGAGAATGGGGGTTAGATCTATAGTACACCACATGCTCCTTCTCGTTAGGAAGCATATGACGTTCTGTAGATCTAATTTCTCCTTCTCTATCAAGTCTTGCTCAAAGCTGCATACTTATTGAGCCTTTTCCGATGGCGAGTTCCATTGAGTCTAGGCACAAAGTTGGGAATATCTTGATCCACCCTAAATTACATGGCTGTACTAGATGTGTGAGCTTCTGTTCTATTATACAGTCAAATTCAACAAGCAAAGCTAAAGCAAAATCTCTAGCTAGTGTGAGTGTGGGGGTGTGTGTGTGTGTGTGTGTGTGTGTGTGTGTGTTTTTATACACTTTTTGTCATAGATGGTATCACAAGAAGGTGGTTAGGCTAAACAATAAGTTCAAGCACACAGCACACAATTCCTCCTACGACCAATATGTGACGGACACTGGAAGAGCTAACTTGGATCGATAGCGGCCTTTAGCTCTCTAGGCTAACATGATTCTAAGGAAGAGGCAAGTTGTGAGTCGTATTATCCCTTTGTAGGTTATACATGTAACATGTAGAAATAGTTGTAAATCATGTTCTCCCCCTAGAAGTTATACATGTGGCTTGTAGCAACCAAATAATTCCTGGGGCTATCTACCCTATACTTAACACAATGAAATCTTTATAAATCCTTAACGATTTCCTATAATAGGAGAGGAACCTTCTATTAGAGATTTTTCAAGAAAAAAATATGAAAACAACTTAGGTCAAAACCTAGCTACAAAAAACAAAGTGAATAATAATGGAGAATGTAGAATGAAAAAGATCCATATAGATTAGTATAGACCACACAAAGAAATCAACCTAGCTAAGGTTGAAGAATGAAAACACGAGTAATGAATGAAAATGTGTGTTAAGGCTTGCGTGGCAATTTGAGCAGTTGTCGCTGAGAAGGATAGAGAAGGACTTTTGGATTGTGTAGTTCAATAATGACAGTTGACAACTGAAAAAGACGACCGGAGTAGTGGGGTTCCGAGGTTTGTAGGTTTGGGGTTTACATTTGACCTAAGAGGCTAAGACAAGTGGGATAATGAATGAAATGGAGAAATGAAGAGACGTTTAAATACAAGGGAAAGTTTAACTTTATAACGGTTCAAATATATCACCCATAATGTATTACTCTATTGTTACATATATAACAATTATTGTAAGAAACCATTAGTTAATTTCAAAACATATATCACTAGTGCAAAAAAGGCTTTTAAGACCGGACAAAAGAGGGGTCGTAAAATCGGACATGCGACCGGTCTTGTTCCAGCCGGTATTAAAAGTCTACCATTTAAGACCGGACTCAAACCGGTCTTAAAGAAACTATTTTAAGACTGGACATTTAAAAACGTCGGTCTTAAAAAGTTGTACTAAATAAAGCCGAAATATTTTTTGTTCGGTCCTAAAGCTCAACTTTTAAGACCGGCCAAAAAATAGGCCGCTCTTAAAAAATCGTAATTATAAGACCGGACATGACACATACGGTCTGAAAAATAGCGGCTTTTAAGACCAGACGACTAATTATACACAGTCTTAAAAGACTGACTTTCAAGAGTGGATGATAAATACATCCGGTCTTAAAGATTTTGATTTAAGACCGGACGTTAAATATCTGGGTCTTAAAAGACCAACTTTTAAGACCGGGTTTAATATCAAAACTCAAAAGTCGTCGACCTTTAAGACCCGTCATATAATTACATCCGGTCTTAACAAGTGAACATTTAAGACCGGCTTATTATTTCCGGCCTAAATTTTCCCGAATTTTTCCCCGCTTCTTCCCGATTATATATATACACAAATCCACCACCCAATCCAAGCACATAAAAGTCGATACTTTAAACTACAAGCTATGAACAATTATTTGAATAAATTGAATTGGAAAAAGAATACAAATATTATTCACCATGAGCTATTTGGCCTCTTAAGTAATGATTACTATGACTACAACACCTAAATTAATTCATACAATAAGATAACTTACTTACAAATACAATAAGTTACAAGTACAACATACATGCGCCCAAAATAATATTCACCATGCCTTCATCGATTCCCCCACCCAACAACGTAACATCCTCTTATATAACATGCCCCTTTGGATCGGATCCGCCACAAAAATAAAACAAGAACAAAATTCATAGTCGTGACATTAACTATGAACATAGATAGAAGGAATATAATATATATAGTTAAAACCTTAAAGTCTTCAAAGAAATCTGCATATGAATATTACCTTATGAATTGACTCTTTTATAAAGTGATATCTTCCCATATCCCTTCTTGATGATCACTTCTTATCTTAGGGTTCATTATCCGCTTCATCTTCTTCATTCATGTCCTAGACCCCTTGAAAAAGGAGTACTCTCGGGAATACCATAATTTGAATTCATTTCCTCATCAATATCAATGACCCTCTTTCCTTGGAGAGCTACGAGACCACATTTTATTTTCTTGATCGGTGATATAGAACACTTGTTTTGCACAGTGCGCCATAATAAAAGGTTCATCTCCAAAACTTCTACCATTGACATCGACTAATGTAAATCCTAGCCGATCGATCCGAACACCATTATTGACATTAACCCACTTGCATTTGAAAATGGGAAATCTAATTTTCACATAGTCTACCTCCCAAATCTCTTCAATAACCCCATAATATGGCATGACTGCCAATAAAGGGCTCTTGTCTTTCGAACTGGAGAAGTGCATAGATTCAGCCTCTAACATAACACCACTGTTCTGGGCTGTGCTCGTATCATCTAGGGACTTCGTGTAAAATGTATAACCATTGATCACATACGAATTCCAACTTATGACATAACCTCAGGACCACCTGCTAACCATTTGATTGTATCAGAAACACATTCCTCTCCCTCGACCTTTTGTTTGAACCGGTTTGCAAAAGTTACATTATGCTCCCTAATCAACCTTTGTTCGATCATTCGATGATTTTCTTTCCTTACAATTTGCTTTATGTGCGGCTATCTTTGCGGCTTGAACTTCATCGACGTTATTCAAGATGTATAAGTGGACTTGTGACAATTCATCGGGATCCACACTCTTTACGGAAGCCCTCGTCTACCCCCATCGGCATGCGACGTTTTGGAAGCCCAATATGTCTTACTTTGGCCAAATAATCTTGACAAAATTCCATGGCTTCTTCGAAACATATTTGAACAATCGATGCTTCGGCCGGTATGCGTTCTTCACGTACCCTTTTAGGAATTTCATAGATATTTCAATTGGGTACATCCAAGTAAATGGATAGGGCCGCACATCTTTATCTCCCTCACTAGATGAACAATTAGATGAACCATGATGTCAAAAAATGTAGGAACAAAAAGCTTCTCAAGGTGGCACAAGATAAGATATCCTTCATTCTCCAATTCATCCAACTTTTCAATCTCAAAAACTTTACTACAAAGCGCATTGAAGAAGACACAAAGTCTAGTCAAAACGACCCGAAGATCATATTCGGCGATGCCTCGAATAGCTATTGGGAGTAGCTGTTGCATCAAGACATGACAATCATGAGACTTTTGGTCTACTAATTTCAAGTCTCTCATCGATACAAGCCTCTTCAAATTTGAAGAATACCCCGTGGGAACTTTTGTGCCATGTAAAGACTCACAAAAACTTCGTTTCTCATCCTTAGACAAAGTATGAGAAGCCGGGGGACAATAAGTTCTCTTCCCATCTGGCCTTAGATGTAACTCTTCGCGTATTCCCATTGCTATCAGATCCAATCTTGCCTTCACACCATCCTTGGAACTACCTTGTATGTTGAGAAGCGTGCCGACAATACTATCACATACGTTTTTCTCCACATGCATGACATCAATACTTGTGTCTCACATCAAGATTGCGCCAATATGGAAGATCGAAGAATACATATCTCTTTTTCCATATATTTGTTTCTTTTCTACTCTTTGCGGTCTTACCGAATACGACATTGATATTTTTCACCTTTTCATAAACTTGCTCCCCAAATCAATGCCACCGGAGCATCTTCATACTCTTGGCCACCGAAAAAGGCTTTCTTCAATCGACGATATGGGTGGCCCCGTCTAAGAAATCTCCTATGTCCAAGATAAACCGTCTTTCTTCCATGTTGAAGTTGATGATAGCGTGTGCCTTCTTCACAAACCGGACATGCTTTATGGCCTTTTATACTATACCCGACAAGTTCCCATATCTTTGGGAAGTCGTTTATAGTACAAAATATCATGGCTCGCATTTTAAACACCTCCTTCTTGAAAGAGTCAAAAACATCAACACCTTCGCCCACAACTCCTTCAAGTCTTCGATCAAGGGCTGAAGGTAAACATCAATGTCATTTCGGGTTGTTTCGGTCCCGAAATCAACATAGACGACATGATGTACTTTCGTTTCATGCATAACATTGGAGATAAGTTGTAAATAATCGTAGTACAGGCCATGAACTATGTATCTTTGCTAAGGCTTCCATATGGATTCATGCCATCCGTGCTAAGGGCAAGCCTAAGGTTCCTAGGTTCTTCGCCGAAGTTCGAAATAATTGATCGATTTTCTTCCATTGAGAAGAATCGGCCGGATGTCGAAGCTTTCCATCAGGAAATCCTCTCATCTGCATGCCACCTCAAATATTTTGCATCATTTTCATTCGCAAACAACCGCTTGAACCTTGGTATGATTGGAAGATACCACAACACTTTTGCGAGGCCCCTTATTTGACTTGTACCTTAGGGTTTCACATTTCGGACAATTCTGCTCCTCTTCAAACTCTTTTCTATACAACACGCAATCATTCGGGCATGCATGGATCTTTTTGTACTCCATCCCCGAGTGGACAAAGTATTTTCTTAGCATCATAGTATCGATGCGGCAACACATTATCATCCGGAAGCATGTCCTTAAAAGCCTCAAGCATTTACGAAAAACTCTTGTCACTCCATCCATGACGTGCCTTCAAGCTTACCAATTTCAATACGGCATTCAACAATTGGTATTTTTTACACCCACGGTATAGAGGGGTCTCGCATCACTGCACATATTACCATATGCATGTGATTGATGAAAAGCCTCTTCTCCTACATCACGAGATAATGTCCTCATGTGATCATCCATATCCGTGTCATTATCATCAAAGGCCACTTCCCTATGTTGAGACCCACTTGGTATTTTTTCACCATGCCATACCCATCTTGTATAAGTCTTACAAATTCCTTCACAAATTAAATGTGTGTGTATAACTTCGGGACTTAGTCGCCTCTCATTCAAACATTTTACACAAGGGCAATAAAACTTCCCACCCTCGGCATGGGCATTTTGTTTAGCAAATTTTATAAAGTCCCTCACTCCATTCGATATTCAACACTCGTCCGTTTAGCATTTATCCAACTATGATCCATAGTAGAATTCCTATATATATAGACGGAAAGATTTAACATACATATATATGCTCAAATGTCGGTTATGTCTTTTGTTTTCCTTTTTTTTTCCGGATAAACTTGCTCATTAAATGCAGAACAAAGAATCACTTTTGGTCATAAATGTATCGCAGTGAATCCAAGAACCAAAATAAATGCATGACGAGGAAATTAAATGCATCGCGTGAAGGTCTTGTGGACTCACTTTGTATCATATAAATTCAAATGCGTTTGCTTAGTCTTTCTTCTCCCGCCACGAACGTTGATGTTGCGATAAAGAAGAGTAACCTAAAAACATTTATTGGTCGTTGGGTAGGTCTAAAGTGCAATTATAATCTTCAAAATACAATATCCATTAACAACACGAAACTCACAAGAACATTTGATCGATTTCGCTCAACCCGGGAAAAACCCGAACGATGAGCGGGAAAATCATAAAGTTATATAACCGAAACACCTCTTACAGCTTGGTCTATAGACGTTTAGCTAAGGAACCGAAAGTGATTGTCGAGAGAGCAACGCGAACGGCGACAAAGGCGACGAACACGAGTAACACTTTAGGCGCGACAAGAGAAGTTCGAGAGGGAAATTTAATATTCCGCGACAGCGAGACATGTTTTATATTTGGGATTTTATTAAGACCGGAGTTTTATAATACTCCGGACCTAAATTGAGACAATTAAACCGGTTCATTAAAAAGTAGACGGTTCTATATATACAATTTTTAAGACCGCCGTTTTTATAATACTCCGGTCCTAAAATTCCTCATTTTTGTGATTTCTAAAAAAGGATTTGGCGAGCGCAGCAACTGAATGAATAAAAATTAAAGGAAAATAGGAGTTTCTTTAATTACATATATTACTTGCATATGCACGTACACAAGAAAAAATACAAAAGAAAAACAAGCGAGAAAATTATCAAAAACAAGAATCGACTAAACATCTCCTAAAGCTTATTATCCTTCAAAGCCTTGGCGATTTCGGCGTGAACAACATTAATTTCCTGCCGGAGATCAGCAAGTTTCTGTCATACTCGATTCAGCCACAATGCTTCACTAGAGGAAAGAGGAGAGGGGTCAGTAGTAGTTGCGGTGGGGCCAAGAGGTTGGAGAGGGGGAGCGGGAACCTCTTCATCATCCGAAGAAATAACAATGGGTCCAACGACCCGAGACTCTTCGTCACAATAGGACGGACTCTCGATGGAGGAGGCGCACCGTATAACGATCGACGAAAGGCACGAGCATCACGACTAAGAGCACCCCTACGAGCGGTTCTCTTGAATCTAACCATGGTTTGAGCAGTTGGGGCAAAGAGGTATGAGGAGTTAATTAATAAAGGCAGAGAGCTGTTCTCAGATAGCCACGTACGTAGTTTGGAGTTACGAGGTAGTGAGGAATTAATAAGGAGTTATAGGTACGCGGTATAAAATTCCATTATTTAATATTTTTGCAATTCATTTTATTTTAAGACCGACATTTTTTAAAATATCCGGTCCTAAAAGTCTAAATTACTTTTAAGACCGACCTTTTATCATTTACCCGGTACTTACACACTGCTCAAATGAATGATGCAGAGTCTCTTCGACTTCCAGATAAACTTCCCAACTAGGCGTCTCCTCGTATTTTGATGAACAATGCGTCTCCTCGTATTCTGATGAACAATGCGTCTCCTCATTAAAGTTTCCGGCGTTTCACATTGTTCAGGATGGGTTCTCTATTTAAACCCGTTGTTACTGTACTTTCTTCACATTCTTCTCCCCCAGGTCCTCCGTTTCCTCCTCCTCCTCTTCAACCTCAGCCCCCTCCGCCACCGCCTCCTCCAAATCCGACTGTGAAGCAGTTGGTGCAGTCACTGGTGGCCCGCGTCGATCAAATCGATCGACATTTGGGCCAATTGGTTCAGCTTGCTCATACCATGAACAACAAGCTGAACATGGTACTCCACGCCAATGACGTGAAGTACGATCCCGTGAAGACGACTCCGACGGCTCCGACGACTCCGACGCCCCCCTCCTCCCGACTACGAGAGGGATTAGTTTTTTTTTGTTGCTTTTTTATTTTGATTTTTTTTTTTGTGATCGCTGCCCCTATAGGGCGCGTAAAAAAATTAGTAAATAAAATATTTTTAAATTTTGTTCTCGTGCGAGTTTAGTACTTTATCCCATTATCTCGAACTTGGAAAGCAATAAACAAGGCAACTATGAAGGACGGATAATGGCGGACTAAAAAACCTAAAATAAAAGAACGAAGACTTTAGTTAGTAAATCGACGGTCCTAAAAACAACGCCATTTTTGTCGGCTTTGGTTTCCATATCCGATTGCCTCTTGTCATTTTCATTATCGTCTTTCTTTTTCCTACAAAAAGGAAACAAACAAAACATTGTCCTCATGTAAATCCAACAACGAAATTCGCGAGAATACGATTAAGAACATACAAAAAAAGGAGCTTTTACCTTATTCGGATAAGAACAAACAAAGTGACTATTCTTCTCAAGGTTGGACCTTCGTTGTCATCTGTTTTACCTCCCCATGTTAGAAACAAAGTGTCCTTTTCATTATCTTCCTTCTTTTTCCGACAAAAAGACAAAAGACAAAATAAAAGGGACACCGATAATGTTGCTCTACACATGGAGAGGTAAAAACGATGATAATGAAGGACCTAGCTTGAGCAGAACTCCAGAACCTCGGTTGTCTTCAACCCTATCCATTTAATTTTTCTGAAAAGAGGTATTTAAAGGTGATTGACTTTTAAGATCGCACAAATAAAAACATACGGTCCTAAAAGTTAAGCGGACTTGTAAGCAAAGGACTTTTAAGATCAATTATTTATAAAAAATACGGTCCTAAAAGTTAAGCGGGCTTTTAAGAGTGACTTTTAAGACCGACCTTTTATAATACGTCCGGACCTAAAAGTTCATGTGGTTTTTTAAGCTTTTAGGAGCGGACACTAAAGTAATATACGGTCCTAAAAGTCTCATACTTTTTACACCAAACACTTTGCGGACCTTTAAGACCGGACATCTTTGTTAATGAACGGTCCTAAAAGTCTCGATTTCAAACACTAAATTAAATAGCTATATCCACCATCCAATAATACATTCAAACCCAAAATGGACACAAGAAAATTGTTCGGAAAATTAACTAAATTTATTTATTGAATTTTACATTGCCTATGTATATTTACAAATGAATTGTTCAAAAAAATAAACAAATTTACGAAGATCGATTATTGTTGCTACGAATATACCTACAAATGAATTTAGGACATTAATTATTGTCATTTTTGTGACTCTAAGATCAGACCATACAGATATTCACAAAACACATTGCGTATGTGCTCCGGTTCATCATCGAAAAGGGAGTTTTGCATTGAAACATATGTAACATCAAAGACAACAATCTGAATTAACTTGCGTGCATATTTCATTTGTAACGGCGAAAACTGAATTAACTTGCATAATATGTAACATCAAATACATTTACCTTTACAGTTAATTTAGTATCCCCTCGCCTTGTAATATCATACATGTGTTTCATGACGTACAGGCCACATAAGTTGGACTCTCGTGGTTGCCGACGGGTCTAAAAAGAACAAGAAATATGTATAAAAGCATATATATAGCTCAATGACCAAGTTCACAAGGCAGTGTGCTACAAATATTGTACCAACCTCGGTGCCCATATGGGGTCTTTGTCCCGAGTACCACGCCTTTTCTTTTCTACTCTTTGGAAGGACCTCATGGCACTATCATCAAAATCACAAATTTATCAATGATTCACGAAAATTCACGCAGAGATTTCGAGACAAGAGAATCAAAATGACATGCTTACTCGTTGATGGTCTCGCACCAACGTAGGCAATGGCTCGGTGTGAGTGGAGCATAAGAATATAACTTTATGCTCCTCCATGCACATGAGGACCAATCGCAAAGGCGGCTGAAAATTCACATCAGTAAACTATACTCAGTGATATATGCAGCAGAATTAAGTGAATTGCGGACAAGATTTTTGATATGTACCTGTGGAAGAATAGAAAAAAGTACAACTTTCTGATCACTTAACACAACCTCTTTGATATGTACTCCTGTCTCTCCTTCATGGTTGTTTGACTTGAATAGACAGGGCACAAGAATCCAAAATCGTTGATCCTGCACCTTTGAACCAATTCATGATGCAAGAACCTACCATAATGACATCGATTAGGGAATTAGTATATATGTATGTATGTCTAAACGATGCATTTAAATGATGTACTCATAGACGAAGATACTTACTTCATAAAAATTCTAACAACTGCATCAGTAAGCTCCTGTCGAGGAAGCGAGGGGGACTCAACATCAACGGTGTCAACTTGAACGGGCATAGGATGAGGGACGCCTACTACTTCATTGGCGGGCCACGATTTATCCTTAAAATATCCACTCTTCATCGATCGGATATTTTTTCCCCGGCGCCACCAACTTAGCGATGGGGATAGAGCTTGAGGAGGGGATGGAGCTTGAGGAGGGGATGGAGCTTGACGAGGGGATGAAACTGGAGGAAGAGGGATTGAAGCTTCAGGAGCAGTAGAGACATGTACAAGCTTCACTGGCCAAGGGATGAAGGTCCCTTGACATCACTCACAAGCTTCACTCATCGGTTTGGAGAGGGAGCCGTGCATCAATGATCACCTTTTCAACGACACTCGACTTCATCATCGGGCATTTGTTGGTGGTGTACGGTTGATCCCAAGTTGTGAACAATCCCTTTTGCAACTAATAATCGTCCATCATGATGATCGGGATCCTCCACATAAAGGTCACAAGGTTGCTCGACGTCCAATAATGTAGCTCCTCTAGTGCTCGCTGCTTGCTGTTGCGTGTGAGTGTGTGAAGGGAACACCGGTCTCGAACGATTGCTCAAAAGCGCCTCGGTGACTCGGTTCCTCCTTCATCCGGCTCATCTCGGATTGAAACATTGCAGTCATTGAAGCTTTATTAGCAGCCAACGTCTGGTCCATCTTCTCCCGGGTAACCATACTTTGTCTATGGCATTTGGATGTACCAAAGACTTACTTTATGCCTACCCGTTCTCCAATCCCCCTTACACGCCCGGGTGATCCGGTTTTCCGGCCGCAACCTGGTCGAACATCATTCCTCCCGTCCGACACAAAAGATCCCTCTCGCTTCTTTCTTTTTAAGATCTTCCCGTAAGATACGAGATAATGAGAAGCTTAGTAATGAAACATGTTTAGTAACTAAAAAATAACAATAACGATACTTACAATTCTTTTCAACTAGACGAGTTTGTTCACTCGTGTAGGCGCCGCTTGGCTTTTGCCGAATATGCAACCACAAATCCTCGCGACGTATTGGAGATGGAGGAGCATGTATCACGAAGGATTGGATTCGCTTCATCATCCAATCTCTTCCGCTTGCACCATCAAATCTTTTTCGGCCTTTTGATATCCGTGCGAGAAGCCCTATGAGGGCAATCATTCTTTCTACCTATCTCCCGTGCTTGTTCCCTTCTTTTCGTGAATCGGGATTGAAAACATCTATTAATTATGAATTCAAGCCATGCATGTCACTAACAGAAATTAGAGAACTTCGCTTTCATATGAACGTCAATCAAACAAGTAGTCAAATTCTTCACTTCATCAAGTTTCAACATTTTATTTAAGGAAGATGTAGAATTGTAGAAGAAATTGAGCTATGTTTTGTAGTGCTTTGGCTAGATAGATAGGTTAAGAAACAAAAGAGAATTATGCTTACGAATAATACAAACTTGATCCTTTTAAGGCATCCGGTGGGATCGGATCGTCCCCATTAGATAGTAACAATTGGGTATATAAAGTTTCCCCCTTTTAAGACTATTCATTTCCTCCTTTGCAAGACAAACCATTACACAATTAATACCTTCTCATCGAATTTACCTTTTCGGGGTTGACATATCGGACTTGCATAGACAAAGGCGGAAATGTATACTTCTATTCACACACCGAACCATTATATAACTAACGGGATTAGATGAACACAATAACATTCACATATCCGCACGGTTAATAAGCAAACAAAAGGGAAAACAAAACTAAATATAAACTCGCCAGAGCTTCAGGAGTGGTCCGCAGAAGAACAAATTGTCACCAAATTCGTTCATCAATAAATGTGTAAACTTCCCAAGGATGTTTGGTAGGCGGAACATCGGAGAAAATATACGTGTTAGCGAGAAAGGTCTTAAAATTCCTCCACCGATCAAAGCACAATAAGACAATGTCTTGTCTTTCAACTTCGACAAATCGGGACGGTGTATGTAACCCGGATAGTCTCCCAAATAGGATCCTTTACATTCTTAGAGTCCACACTTTTCCACTCATCCGTCAAGATGCTAACCTTACTGCATGCTAGACAGCCGACAAATCTATTATATTTGCTTTTATTAGGGCCGACGGGTTCCAACCTTGCATCAAACCGAATCTCGAGCTTTGACCCGGAAGTCCGACTTAGGGTCACATCCATCATTCGTGTGCCTCTTCTACCACGGCGTGCGGGGCGATTACGAGCCTCATTGTGAGATGAAGAGGGTTCGTTCTCACTCACACCGAGAACGGCGTTGCGGGAACACGAATGTTCGTTTTCACCGTCCATTTTCGAGACGGGAAGAGAGGAATGCTTGAGCAAATGAGAGAGTAACAAGGGGCGATGGTACGTGGGCGAGGAAGAGAGGTAATGCAACGGGAAGGGTTTCGGAACGTGAACGAGAGGTTCTCCACGAGTAACAAAAGCTTTCGCGAAGAAATGTATAACTTGCGTGGATTTTTAAGACCGGATGAAAAAGAGATGGTCTTAATATTTACATTAATCCCGGTCATATTAAACGTCGATCTTAAAAGTTTAACCTTTAAGACCGTTTCTTGTAAAACGCCGGTCTTAATATTAATGAACTTTTTCGCATCCGAAGTATCATATGTCCGGTCTTGAAAGAAAACTTTTAAGACCGTCTTTTTGATAAGTTCGGTCTTAAAACTTTAGACTTTTTATATTTAAATTTTTCCTTATTATGTTTTACCGCATGAGAAAATATAAGTACGGCTATATGAGATATATTTAGAAAGTAATTGAAATTTTAGTTCAATTTTTAAGACCGGTTGTATTTTAGTCGGTCTTAATAATGTTTTTAAGAGCGGTGAAAAATTGGTCTCGGTGCAAGAAGTTCTTTATATTTACGGAACGCCACGGTCATTCCTTTAAGACCGGTGTCCATTGTCTACTGCTCTAAATGAGGCGGTCTTAAAGCCTTTTTTTGCACTAGTGTATTATGGTTTCTAGCTAATAACTGTTAAATATTTGCAACATTTTTAGAAAAATATTTGGGGGTACTACTATCGATTTCCACCTGCTTTCATAAACAACACATAAACAAACAACAATACAATATGTCATCCATAAAAACACATAAATTAACCCATTCAAACGATAGAAAAACAATAAAACACAGTCAAAACACATAAGTTAAGTGCCTTTTTTTCTTTTCCTAATAGCTTTTTGTAAATTTAATGGTTCATGTGACCTCACTTTGAATGGATCATCCTCAACTCCATCACTTATATCCTTATCAATGATTTTATTTGTCAAGAAAATAATAGAAAATTCATGTTTAGAAGGATCGCGCTTGTTTAGCCAAAGAAGCCAAAATAAATGGCTCTTCTTTATACTCTTCTTTGTTCAAATTCAATTCTATCAATCATCAATCTCAAGCCATGATTATTGTCAAACCACTTGCAATCGAAAACGGGAACTCGAAAGCCAATATAAACCAACTCCCAGATGTCCTCAATCAACCCAAAGTATGACATCTTCACATAGATAACATTTCTTTCTTTGGAACTTGATCCATGCATTGTATTAGCTACTATTTTGCATTTTGCTTCAATCATCTTGCTCTTTGGTGTAAAAGGTGAATCTAGTGATAATGTTACTTGCGTAATAAATTACTTGATTGCTTGGACTATATGCTAAGAACTTCAATTTGCTAAAAACTCAAGGAAATCTGTTGCCCTCATCCCAGTAGTCTCTTGTTAGCTAATCAGCACACATCTACTACTTATCAAAGACCCCATCTAGCATAAATCATTTAGAGGAAAAAAAAAACTTAATAATTATCTGCACCCAAAATAAATTAACGAAAATACAAAGAAAGAAAAATCAGAAACCTTATGTCAATCCGGCTGGAAGTTGAAGAAAGAAAACTTTGAGGTTGAACGGACGCCTTTCTTAGAGCTGAAAGATCTAGAGCTTTTGATCATGTGTGAAAGTTTTCAAATTTCAAACTATTTGAATGTTTTACAAATAAACCCCCTTATAGATTTTAAGGTCTTACATAATGGTTAGTTGGTAAGAACTGCTAATAGTTTTATTTTTATAACGGTTATATTCAAGTAACCGTAAGGTATGTTATTAACAAATCTACAATATTTAAGGTCTTAAATAACAATTGTTGGTAAGAATTGCCAATTGTATTTTTAAAAGTTGATAAGAACTGCTAATTGTTTTTAACTTTACAATGGTTGTTTTAATTAATTTACTGAGAAGTATGTTTATCATAGTTAAACAACCGTAAGGTATATTATTATTGTGTGTGTATTTGAACCATTACATTAACATATTTATATATATATAACTAGAAAACATAAATAAATAAAGCCTACCTATCATCCTCAATGAAGTAATCTGAATCATATGAAAAGACGAGTACGAGCGATGTAGAAGTAGTAAAGGCAACGACCATGAGTCAGAGGAGGAGGAGCAAGTTGGGAAGGAGAAGCATGAGAAGGGCGTGGAGGTTTAGTAGGAGGACGAAGGGAAGCAAGCAGAGGAGTAGGCTATGAAGGTAGAGGAAGAGTGTGAAGAACATGTATGAAAAAGGGGAGTTTAAATAGATTGGAAGTGAAGCGTGCGATGGAAGTTGAAGAGGAATCAGTCCGAGCAATTATATATGTTTTTTCCTACGTTTCATAACGGTTGTTTTATAAACGCCATTATTTATCTACGAATTCATGACAGTTGTTTCAAAAAAACAGCTAACGAAACGTTAGTTATTATATTTCATAAATGTTGTTCTCTAATAACTGTGAGAAATGTTTTCTATTTTTTTTAACAATGGTACATTTAAAAAACAGAACAATGGCTAGTTCATCAGGCTACTTGTCACCAAAGGAGTGGTCGGGATCATTGTCAGGATCACGGGAAATCTCATACTAATCAAGTATGAGATTGGGCTTCTTGTTCATACTCGAGAGGTATAAAGGAAGCCTCCTCCGAGCATGGTGAGTGTGTTCTGCATCTTGCAACATTGCCTCTGGTATGGAAGCATAGGATGTGGAGGCGGAGGAGGTAGGGGCAAAGGTGGCAAATGTTAGGTAGGAAAAGTAGGTAGTGGAGGATGGGGATGAGGAGAAGGAGGAGGTGGAGGATGAAACCGAGAGCTTTCTGGAAATTCTTCTGCCCGGCATTTCATCTTTGTGATTGAGAGAACAAAAAAATAGGGATGATAAAGAAAACATAGAAAATGCAAATGAAAATTGGGAGTTTAAATAGACGTCTGGAACTCTGGAAGGGATGGAAGTTGAACATGACGTAATGAAAGGGTACCTAGTTCTCCTGACGATCATTGGGTAACAAGAAGGCACCCAGAGTTGATCAACGAGGAGAAGAGGAAATGTTTCAAAAGCTTTAATTTACGTTTATTAAATTAGAATCGTTAAGTATGTTGGTTTTTTGAAACCATGGTAAAAGAATAATTAATAACCGTTAAGTATGAAGTTGTTTTCTACTCTTTTTAAATATTTTAAAAATACAATAGTGGTGTTTAGTCATCACTACTACTTTCGTCCTCCTCCTCCTCTTCATTCTCATCATTGGAAGAAGAAAATTAAGGGTCTATTGCAAATCGTATTCAACCTCATTGTGATAAGGTATGAGGTTCAACTTCCTATTTAATTTGTTGGTATATACCGTGAGACTCGTTGTGTGGCAATTAAAGCCTACCAATAGCTGCATAAAGCCTCCATTTCAAGAGAAGGCGGAGGTGGTGGTGGTGGTGGCGATGGCAGAGGAGCTCCCTGGGATGTTAACATAATGGAGAGAAGGAAGAGGCCGATAAAGAAAAGTAGTAAGAATTACAAAGAATATGTGAGTTTAAATAGAGTCTAACATATATTACAAAGGGTTATGACTTATGAAGGTCCAACAATATTACAGAGTAATGTAAATTGAACTGGTACTTAGGGAAGATAGATTGTTTGAAAGTGTTATATGACGGTTGTTTCTAAATATCGTTGTATTTTGTCTTTGCCGATATAAGAAGTTGGAAGTCGGATCATTTGTAAGTGTTACATAGTGGTTTTTAAAAAAAAAAAAAAAAAAAAAAAAAAAAAAAAAAAAAAAAAAAAACCACCACTTTTGTCACTAAATAAATTATGGTTATTAACTACAAATGTTATTTTTGTATTTCCACAAATTCTGTCTTGCAATACATCACAGTACACATAATTAACCATCACGTTTAAGCGTTATATATCCTTACGCAACCTCCACCTTGGCATACATGTGTTTATTAGCTATAACTGTTATATATTAGGCGTTATAAATGCCCAAATCTTTAGTAATGATTGTCCGAATCAAATTTTAACAGTTTATTTTTATTTTTATTTTTATATAATATTACAATACAATTTTATTAGATATTAAAGCCCAATCATTCCGTTTTTAATCTAAAGATGGGCAGAGAGGGGATAATTCCCTTTTTTGTCCTCAAGAAAAGAACAAGAAACCTACAATTCCAAAAAGAGCATACCAATATTTGATTGATCAACAAGGGGGACATCATCCTTCAATAGTTGATTCTTGGTTTCTCTTCTTTATCTCCAACTATGATATATGATTTTAGGGTTTTAGTATCATTCTTTTATTGTATTTTGCATATATGCATTTCTAAATCTTCAATCTAGGCAGGTAGGAAGGAACAGATTAATTTTCATTTGTGTTTATCGCTTTTTTATGAGTCCCATATTGGGTGAGATGCCTTGAATCTCAAGGGATGCATTGTCATGAGTTTGACATTCGATGGGTAATCTTGAATGAAGGGGCTTGTAAAGTTTTGAATTACCCAATTCCAACAATTAATTTTTGGGACGTCATTTTTTTGAGGATTTGTGCTCATTACATACTCTTAAGTTGTGTTATTATATAACTAGAAAATTTAAAAAAATATACACTTGGAAAAACGTTTATAAATGAACCTAAAAATTTCCCGGCAATATATATATATATATATATAGAGATAGATGTATGCAAATAAATTATACCTCATCATCAGTCAATAATTTAACTTTATTGAAAAAAATGAAATGTGTTTTTATGTTGTATATCAAAAATAATATTTTATTACACACATATATATAGTCAGTGGCGGATCTTTGAAGGGACCAGGGGGGCCACGGCCCCCCCAAGAAAAAAAAATTTGTTTGAAAAAAAATTAATTATGCAAATTAAATGTGGGAATGTGGGATCTTTTAATTTAAGCAACAAAATATGGGAATTGTTCAACCAATTAATTAAATTTAATGGACGATGAGAAACTAAATGTGATTGATTGATTGATTAATTATTCCAATTATGTCAAAGATAACTCATTAGGTAACGCGTCTATTATTCTCCCAATCTCCCTTCCCTTGACAACTCATAACTCATTTGTGATTTTTCGGCTCTTGCTTGCTATAGGTAAATTCTCCCATCTTATTTCTTTGCTCTGATTTAACTCCATATTTACTTTGTTTGGTCTTGATTCCATGATTTTTTTTCTATTTATATTTAGTATGATAATAGTTAATTATATTGTTTAAATTGTTTATAGGTTATTTGGAAAGTGATAAAATCTAAAAATAGCTCGATGATGAAGAATAAAACAATTGATTCATTTTTCAAAAGGAAAGCTAATGATCACATAGAGGAATGTAATCTTCTAGAATTCCATGATATCTTCTCATTTTGTAATTGATATGACATCTATACTAGAGAAAAGTATGTTATCTTATAATTAGAATTGTTAAAATACGTTTATTATAACTCGAATATTTTAAACATGTTATAAAATCATAAAAAAAATTTAATTAGTTAATGAGTATACATTTCGCCCCCAAATATTTATCTCAAAATCCGCCACTCTATATAGTTGAACGCAAATAAATTATAGCTCATCAGTCAATATATAGTTTAACTTTATTGAAAAAATAAAATGTGTTTTTTATGTTGTATATCAAAAATAATATTTTATTATAGACAAATCTGTATATCAACTGGGCTGCTTGATTTTGTTTAAAAAAACAGTAAAGATTACAAAAGTTGGTGAATTGAGTTCCGTGAAGCATCCTAATTTCACTCGTTTCTTAATTAATTAGGTGCCAGTGGAATCATCATCCACTACCTGCTATTACTTTATTAACATTTTATCTAGCGGATTATTATGACAGGTCAGGTGAGAGGTTGAGATCAGATTCCTGATTCTTTATTGCTCAGTTATGTTATCAACTCTTTTCATCATATGATCATGCCAAGAAAATTCATTTTTAGCATATAAAACTTGAAATTGAAATCAATATTTTGATCTGTGTTTAATTCAGAGTCTAAAATAACTTTATTATAGTCATCTGGTGTCAAATCGGATAATAAAAGCAAGGTATACTACTATCTCTTATTATAAATATAGGATACAAACTAATATTATTACAAACTATATTATTAGACTATAAATTTTATCCTAGACAACCCTTTTTTTCCCCTCAAGAAGAGAAAGGTCTAATATCAGTCAAAGATTCTCAATCATTCTTGATGTAACCAAAAAAAAAAAAAATATATTTATAATTTATAAATAATACAATTTTTAATATTATATATATATATATATATATATATATATATATATATATATATATATATATAAGGAGACACATGCGAACTGTCAATATGATGTAAGAGACTCAAAGTTATTCTGACACATTTTTTATTACTTTTATTTTTGGTTAAAATGCACAACCCGCAAACTTTGGCTTAATTGCCTATAGCTCCTTAACCTTTTTTTTTTTTTTAAATTTCATCAAAAGCTTTTTCTTTTTGGATTTAAATAGAACGGAAAGGGTTTTCTTTTCTCAAAAAGTGTGTTTATTGGTATTTGAACTTGTATTCTCCTTTTTACAAAAACGACGTTATTTACCGCATCAACGAATAGTCATATGAAGTGTGACATATCAATTAACGGTTAAACTTCACATTAAATATCGATGACAAAATTGTTATGTTTTACTCCCTCTGATCCTAATTATAGAATATATTTAATCGATTTTAGAGAAATTAAGAATAAAAGTTAAATTAGTTAAATTTACTTATTTTTCTAAACCACCTTTATATAAATTTTGTCCTTGTGGGAGTAACTGTTAACTTTAGGCACACCATATCCCAACCCAAAGACCTTCAATTCATAATACTAACATAGCAAATGACGGCAATCAAACTAAAACTTCTGATTAAATAAAATGAAAAAGCCTTTTGATATAAATGTTTATCTGTTCAATCCTTAAAAAACAATAGAAACAATAACAACAACAACAACAAAGTAGTAAATAAAAATTGCTCAATTATTTTATTAAAAAAACAATAGAATTAATATGTATGTGGCATTAATGACTCGTAAATATTACTTACTTTATAAAATATATAGGCGCATTATTAAATGATTATTGTGTTTAATGACTATTGAGAAAGTATCAATAAGAATATTTTAAGAAAAAATTGAGAAAAATTAGAATATTATCTTATAATTAGAACCAAAACCAACTTTTAAATGTTGTCATATAATTATGACCGAAAAAAATATTTAATTTCAAGACAAGATTCCTTTTCGAAAAACTTCTAAATACCCTGCTCCTAAATGATTACTTTGCGATCCAATTGTACCTTATATTATTATCATATCATGATGGTCAAGTTGTACATAGACCTAGAATGTCCAGAGGCTTATGCGTACAGATCAAATTGTTTAAGGGAGCAAAAATACACATATGCTTTACCTTTGGGAGCGCTCAGCACCATACGTTTTTTTTGAGGAATAAAAATACACATGAACTTTCAAAATCAATCCAAAAATACCATCTCCATTTAAACAGTTTAACAGACGTTATTTTTTATGTCGGCCCCACCCTATCAAAAAAAATGCCTTGCTTTTTTTTAATTTCCCCACATACCCTTAGCTCTTGCATCTCTCTCGTTTCTCCCTTCACCCCCAATTCCTTCTCAGTTCTCAGATGCGAGACGGTGGCACCCTCCACCAGCTACGACGACCCCCATCCGAATCCTCGGCGCGAGGCAAAATCAAACGCCTAGTTCTCGATCCGGAAGGCGAACCAAATTCAACGCTTTACCAGACAAAGACTTCTACGCATACCCACGCTTGGTGAAGCACGTCGACGATGACTTCATTTCTACACTCACCAATCTTTATAGGCAGAGACTGAGGCCTGAGATGCACATTCTTGACCTCATGAGCTCTTGGGTTAGCCACCTTCCCGATGAAGTCAATTGCACGAGAGTGGTGGCTCACGGCTTGAATGCTCAAGAACTAGCCAAGAATCCGAGACTGTGATCATTTTATTTTTTTTATTTTTCTTTGGATAGTTAACATAGGAATTGTTGATTGTTCAAAAAAAAAAACATAGGAACTGTTGCTTGTTTTAATTTTTCCCGGTGATTTTGCTTTGCTTTGTTGGTGTTAGAATTGCAAAGAAATTGCTTTACTGAGATTTTAATTTGGTTGACTACTGACCTCTATCTACTGGGATTTTGCATGTAGTAACCTGTGATTTTGCTTGAATTATTTTGATTTGCAATGGTTCATTAAGTGGCGGCATTTTAGTCTATGGGGATTTTTTATTTTTATTAAAACAGAGGAGCTTGGCAAATTTGAAGTTGGGGATTTTTTTTTTTTTCCTCAAAACGAGAGGAGCTTGGCGAATCTAAAACGACATGGAACACAAAAGAGCTTCTTCTTCTCCGACGACCTGAAACAGACACCGGGAGAGATGGGGGGGAGAGATGCGATTGGTGGAGGAAGAAGAAAAACTGGAGGGTATTTTGTTTTTCAGTTGGGGGCATTTTGGTACTTTTAAATAGTAGTAAACGAAGTTAACACTATTTAAACGGAGATGGTATTTTTGCACTGATTTTGAAAGTTCATGTGTATTTTTGTTTCCTAAAAAAACATATGGTGCTGGGTGTTTCTGAAGGTAAAGCACATGTGTATTTTTGCTCCTTTACCATGCATATGGGAGGGACCTGTTCCTCTCCACCAGTACGCACTTGTCATAAGTCCACAAACTTGGTATTCCTAGTTGAGTCTTTTTAAAAAAAATTAAGGAAGTAAATAAGTTATTTAACCATATAGTATATTATGTATAATTAAATTATGATATATCAGTTTATAAATCAAACAAATTAGTTTGCAGAAAACCTAATAAATATAAATACTTTAAAGTAATTTAATTAGCTTTTTTAATCTTCTAAAAAAGTCAACTGCTTTGTAAGAGATTATTAAAAGAGAATATATTCCCTATAATCCTTATTATAAGACACCAACTAACAAATATATTTAATCATTTTTATAAGACGCTTGTTTGTTTATAAAAAGCATTAAATATTTTTTTATGTATGTCCATAATTAATAAAGTAGTGTGTGAAAATAATAATTAATATAATATTAGAATTTAGTATAATTAGTATTACTTAAATTTTAAGATAAATTTAATGATTTTAATTGTTTTTATTGAATTATAAGAATTGTCTACATATTTTCTAAGAACGGTTTCTTTTTTTTGTTTTTTCTTAATACATTGGGCAGGGATCGAATCCCTGAGAGGAGGGGGAAGGCCAGCTCCTAAGACTGGCACGAGAGTGCCACTGCACTAGGAGGCGCTAGGCCAAAGAACGGTTTCTCACAATGATTAATTGATTCATGGGCGTACAGCAAAACCAGGTTGAATGGATTAACGGTCAATTCAAAGATGCAACATCTGAGGCTGTGAGGAGTTGCGTAGGGAACCTAAAACCAGGTTGAAAGGATTAACGGTCAATTCAAAGATGCAACATCTGAGGCTGTGAGGAGTTGCGTAGGGAACCTCGAAGAAAGCCACCACTTGACGGGGACGGCGATGGGGCCCCACCCTTGTCCCGCCATGGTCGGACACTCTCAGTCGGTAATAGGAAGAGAGACGAGGAGGCAAGCTCTTGCGAAATGGGGAGGTAAACCCGACGCGCTGGTAGCGTGCGTGGGTACAGGATCTAATGCGTTGGGGTAGTTTAACGAATTCATCGGAGATTCGGAGGTGAGGCTGGTGGGAGTGGAGGCCGGAGAGTGGAAGACACGCGGCGACTCTGAGTGAGGGAACAGTGGGAGTTTATCATGGAGCCATAACCTATCTTCTTCAAGATGAGGATGGCCAGACTGTGGAGCCATGCTCCGTCACTGTGGGGTATGTTCATAGCAAGTACTGCCAAAATTATAGACTTATACAACCAGCTCCCAAGTATAAAGACTTAGCTTAGTGCAAATGATTTAATCGAATATTAAACGAAAACTATTATTTCTAAGAATAACTATTTTAACTAACTTCACTCTATCTAAATTAGTAGGAATAGTGGTATAACTACGTTGAACAAGTACTCAGTTACGTTGGTCTAATCAATGTATGTGTGTGTTGTGAATTGCAGTAGCCGTGGAGATGAAGAAATGTTTGGCATGGCATCAAAACACCAGCACCGTTAAGGAGAAGCCCAGCAGGAGAGGGGGGGGGGGGGGGGGAAGAAGTTGCTGAATTATAAACGAGACCTTTCTTATTTTGCTTCAAATTCATCACTTTTTCATTCATCTTTTTTATTTATTTTTTTCAAATTGCATTCTGCCAAAAATAATTATATTCTGTAAATACAAATAATCGAAATTCGTCTATCTTTTATTCAAGAATCACATGCCGCCCATTCATTCTGTCCGAAAGGATAAAACTGAATTCCTTTTATGATTATTCCTATTTAAAAGAATTATGTGCATGTTTGGATTATTTTACAGAATAACTTTTACAATTTATAAGTTTAACATGTGAGAAAAATTTTATTTCAACTTGCGAAAATAAACTTTTGAGACATGGTTTTAGGGGTTTCCAAACATTCACTTAACACAACTTTGTGGAATGGCGTGCTCTTAACTTTTTTGGGCCCAACTGTATCAAAAAAAAAAAATGAAAGAAACTTGTTTGGGCCCCATTGAGGAAAACCCAGAACCAAAGATATGCTTATTTGGAGAAAGTAATCGTTGTAAAAAAAAAAAAAAAAAGTTATCATGGGATTGCAGGTCAAGATGTAAAAAACTAAAATCTCAGATTAGGGTTCAGGGAAAAAAAACTATACTTGTTTCTAATCCTATGACACATGTACATGATTCTGTCAGGGAGCCACGTTACAATAAAGTACAACTCTGCCATTAAAAAAAAAATCAAGAGCTTTCATCACTAATTAGAAACTTTTTTTAAGTTATGGTACAAAAAAGGGTCAACTCCAGTTAATTCCGCATTCGTTTTCTTTGACTACCCTCTTCATCAGCGCCCTGCATACACAGAGAACAGATAAATCAGGACAAATATTTACTACAGACAAATGGAACAACACCATGTGATCTTTTGTTGAACTCAAAAGCTTTCATAAACCATTAATATCCCCACTTCCTAAACATGATCGTCATTTTCATACATGCAGTTGTGCAGACTCATGATAGAATTCAATGTATTATCAGAGCATCTCAAGCATAAACGTTTTGAAAGCCTTTAATTATCGAATGCCTCTGAATTAACACAAACACAGTGGATCACGCTCGTGTTCATCACACATGGCCAAGCATGGAAAGGATAAACAAACAAGTTGAATTTCTTAACATCTACTCCTGCCAATTGTCTATGCAGCACAGAAACTTCAGATGTCTTATTGTCAGGCACAATCACCTGTTCAGACATGCTTTAAAAACAAGAAACCTATGTAATTATATACGCATATGCCTATACATAATTTAGGGCTAAAAAAAGAGCGTTACCTCTTCTTCTTTTTTTTTTTTTCTTTTTTTTAAAGGATAAATTGAAAGATTAGAAACTCATCCTTGATTTACTATTCTTTTCTCATGCATTAATATTTTTAATATGGTTTTAACATTATTTCATTTTGCAGAATTTTTTTTCCTTGGAAAATGATGTATAAGATATTTATAATATAGTAGAATTCTAATTGTTTTCATATGTAACCATATGAAAGAATATAAAAATTTTAGAAGTACATTCAAACACGTGGCATGAAATATACTGTGTTCTGTTTTATTTCTCTCTCTCTCTTTCTTTTCCTTTTGTTTCGCAAATAAGTGAGTTAAATATCTGAGCCGTGTGCTTGTGTTTCATAGTCAGATCTCACGTGCTCAAATAGGATCAGCAGCAGGAGCATTGATTGCAAGTTTCCAAATGTGGGCGAAGACTACATGATTAGTTAAATTTATTCCTGAACAACAATGCTCAATCTAAAAATATTTCCTAAAGTTACAACTATGTTTGATAATTTGATGCTCGCTTCCACGGCATAAAAACTGTGGTCAACCAATATGATTTTAGAGACAAAGACCTCAATGAATATTAAAATGGAACAAAAGAATCAAATGGTAACACACTCAAAAAAAAATATAGCTAATAGGCGCATATCAGAGTGGGAAAAGAGATACTTACCCCGTCGTCCTCTCTAAATTCTTCAGCAGGCGCAGCGTTAGATTCAGATCTGCATTTAGCATGAACAATTGGACCTAACTGTGACCTATCCATGCCTGCCACTGTTCCCTTGGGCACATTTAGGTATACAGCTCCTCTGTACATCCATTCCTCAGTTTCATCACTATAAAACTCTTCAAAAGGCTCTCCACATAACGCACATGTATTCTGCTCTTCGTCAGCAGGCACAGCCATCTCTTCATCTTCTTTATTTTCCTCCACGGTCTCGGTTGGCAAAAAACCAGGTGCTGCTTCTGTTCCCAGTGCCTCTGCACGACTAAGCCACATTTTCTGACTCACAAACCACTTACGAGAAGACTTCTGCTTACGATTTTTAGCCATCCGATTCTTAGTCACATGCCAATCCATATGACTACTGTGCTCCTCTTGAGACTTGAATCGAAGGCCACAAGTTGTGCATTGTCTAGGGAGATCAGAATATAAAGCAATAATTGCAGACTCATGCCGGATCTTCAGAACATCGGGATTAAATTCAGTTCCAACAGAATCCTAGGAAAATAGATAACTTCATTTAGAAATAATCATGGGCTACACAAGTACACAACAAAGTAATCAATTTATGCAGGAGACAACAAACTTGAGCTAGATACCTGTGCAGGGGTTTGTCCGGTCAATGAAATCAAACCTTGTGCCATAAGTGAACCGATAAGACCAGAAAATGCACCAGCTGGCTGTTGGCTTGAGGTATATGGACTACCATTTGTATGAGGCAACGCTTGTGATGGAGGACGGGGAGCTGGAAATGGAGGCAAGGCCCCCTGCTGTATAGGAAAAGTGTTGTTTGCCATGTTTTGGACTAGTAAAGGAAACTGACCAATAGGTAACATGGACCCAGTTGCACTGATAGCAGCACCATGTCTTTGCAAAGAGCCCCCATGACTAGATTGAGAAGCTGATGGAGCCTGCGAATCAGCAAAACTTTCTCGCACATCCTGAGGTGGAAAAATTTGAGGTCGTAATGCTTGCCCACGGTTACGCTGGTTTGATGAAATTAGCCCTGGTAGCTGATTAGGAATCTGAGGAATCGCTAATTTACCAATATGGTTCTCACCACTGTCCAATAGCTGTTCAGGCATGAATAAAGATCTAGTAGGACCTTGATCTAAAAGGGTGTTACCACCATCTATTGCTTCATATTGGTTCCCAACAAGTTTCGGCAATGAAGGATTTGAGGAGCGCGGATGACTAGCACGCACATTCACAGGGGAACTAGTTCGGAAAGATGCAGGTAAAGTTGGTGGACGAATCTCAAGCCCATATGAGTTTACTTTAGTAATTGGAATGCTATCAATAGGAGACACATGAGCATTCCTTGTTTGACCTCTAATGTTAACGAGGTGTTGTGTAGAATTAGGCAAATGATGAGAAATCTTCCAGGTGTTGTAAAGTATTTTTGGGTGATTGACGCACTTGAAGATAATAATTCTTGGTGTTGGATGCACCACAAAATATTTTAGACACTAAATTCACTTGCAAAAATACTTTAGGGTGCTGGTTGCACCTTTAACCTAGTTAAAATAACAAGTGTCCAAATGAAGGAATGACATTTTGGTGTTTTAACATCAAAACATAATTTCACTTTGCTACTTTGGTACTACTACAATACTATCTTCAGTCCTTAATATAACATTTAATTTGTTGTGCAAAACTATATTTTATATTAAGTATAAGAGTAGGTAATATATGATTTAAGAAACTTTTAGTACTCACTCTGACACTTAATATAAGACATTTTATTAGATTGAGGAAGTTAATTAAGTTAGATAATATAATATGTATTTTCTAAAACATCTTAGTCATCTTCTTTAATTTCCCCTCCTCCTTAATTATTATTGAGAGAGCATTTATAGAAGTAAATTAAAAAAAAAAAAGATTGACAAATATGGAAACGTATGCTTATATTTATGATCAACATCAACTCCCAAAATATATCTTTTATTTAAAATTAGAGGAAGTACTTATTAAAATTTTAAAATAAATTCCCGTTAGTTGAGATTAACTGAAACTCCCTCAATTTTTTTACCAATTTTCCCAATAAGCACGCGTATAATCGCTAAATCGCAACTGCCTCAACATCAATGGTAAGTATGTAAGGTGGAAGGGGGTGCATTTCACGTTTTACTCGCAAAAATATGGTGTCTTATTTATGTACTATGTGGGCCCCAACAGAAAATTATCACTATTAACTTAAGGGATCAAGCATGCGCATTGTTACTGGTTGGTACGTTGTGATTTTCTACTTAGTGCCAAAATGACAGAGAAAATGAAACCCTCAATGCAAGTCTTGATTTGACCTATTAATCAACATCCACCAGCCACCACCACTACATTTTCTTTAGGAAGCATCAAGTATCAAACGTTTCATTTATGCCTAAATCTCAAAATATCAAGGAGATTTTTTAGGAGAAACATTAATCTCATTATTCCAATAATTGATTATTCTTAGTTTCTCTTATTTATTATCTCCTTCAAGATGATGTTTAATTACGGATTTTAGTATAGGGTTTGAGCCCACTAATCCTCCTTCGAATGTTCTATCTTCTTAATTTTGTTTTTTTAATTTTATAATTAGCTTTTAGATAAAATAAGATATGTTTGTTTTGCTTAGCTTATTTTGTGTTATTTTTGCTATATGACGTAAATTCGTGGGAGAAATTTTTTCTTAGTAAAGTGTAAATATAAATTTTTCAAAAAAGTTAAACCAAACAGTCACGAAAGATATTTTAGTATCTTGTAATCATGATAGTACATTTTTGTAATTTTTTAAATCTAAAAAAAAATATTTTATAGTATTTTGTTTTCCAATCATTCTGAAGAATACAAAACAATTTTATAACTATAAGATAACAGAACGCTTTTTATTTTATTTAGAAACTAATGATTAAAAAAGAAAAAACAAGAAAGCCAAAATTAGGAGAGTGCATGAAGTATAACAGAAGACATTAGAAATATGATATTTGAGATTCCAAGCCCGTTTAATATCATGCTTTTATTGTCACTTTTAAGTCACACACACACACACATATTTTCCTGAATTCCCAATCTAGGATAGGATAGCTAGGGATGTAACTAATTTGATAATTGATTGAGATCATCGTTGTTTCTTATCTTAAGAGAAAAAACAGCCTAGTTGTTTGATAATTTTGTAAAACATATAGGATTTATTAGTCTAAATCTCAGTCATCTGACATTAGCTTTATCGGTTGAAACACTATTTTGTTGGCGTTATTAGTTTATTTTAATTCATCTTTTACTCGTCACCCTTGAAGGTGTGTTGTAGGGTTAATACTTAAAATTAATTATAGGTGATTTATGAAGTCCTTTTAGATTTGGGATATCATTGGAAAAGCTGGTTCCTCCTGAACCAAAGAGGTGGAAGGTGATTTTGAACTGTAATGGTCATGAAGACGAAGACGTTCATGAACTGTGTGTTTTCTATATTGTACTGGGGACCAGTATATAATGTAAAGTCAATATAACATCGATGACAATAACTGATAATGAAATTAAAGGTATGTCCAACAAATGGTTGGTTGATGTGGTAAACTGTCTCACTTCTAAAAATAGGATAATACAAGTTCAAATCTTTGAAACACATTTATTAGGAGAGGCAAAAACCTCATTGCGATATAAGCGTCCAAATAAATTACACTCTTAATCAAATAAGAAAAATTGAAGTATCAAATGTTGTACATATTTCTTAGATATTATTGACAATTAATTGTGTTCTACGATGGAAATAAAAATATTTTTTTAAGATTGATGATTTTTATGGCCAAACAATTCATGCTTCTGTCTCTGATATTTTTGCTTTGGAGGAAACGGAGGACTCACGAAATCAGCACGACAGATTATTCCCTCGAAATGTCCTATTCCCACTGAAGTACGGAAAAACTTGTTTATTTTGAATAAAAAAAATATTTCTTGTGAAACAATGATATTGCCCTTGTATTTTTTTTTTTTTTTTTTTTTTCCTCTCTAAAAAAATCTTGACTAGTGAATGGACCTTCGGCTGTAATACCCTAATTTCTCTTATCTTGTATTTTGATGAGTAATTAGCTAAATATAAAGGTGAATATGTATCTCAAAAAATTATAATCTATTAATTATATTTTTATCTAAATTTCACTTTGGAATTAATTAACCAATGGTTAATTATGAGACTATCTTTAGGGGCTACAAGGTGTGATATAAATAGCACATGAAATAATAGCAAATCTTGGACTAATGGACTTACCTTAATTGAGATTAGTGGCAAACACATAACTACCTATAGAGGGCTGCATATTTCGAAATATTAAGGCCCAATAAAGACTTGATTAAGCTTGATAAATAATGCACAATACTCTTGATTAATTAACAAACCAAGGCAAGAATTTGTCTAAACATCAGGATATGTCTGTTGGGAGTCAAAAAGGTGGGAGAAATGAGAAAAGGCCTAGGGATATGTTGGGGAAAAAAGGTGAGTTGACCACCGGCGGGTGATAGACCTGCAGAGGTAGAGCCATATGTCAAGTATTTGGTAAATCAGCCTGTCAGTCTGATGGGGCCAGCTGTGGAGGAAAATTTGGAGGATGGGAGTCTTTTGGGCTCAAATGTGGAACCCGGAGATCCGAGACTTGCTTTGGGTCTGTTTGGGAAGTTCTGGGCCTCTTCTTCAGCGTTGGATATTGACGGTGATTTAGTGTAGGAGCCTGGATCGACGCAATGGCCCAAGATCCGGACATGGGTAACGAGAGGCTGCAGGAACTGAAACCGACTGTGAGATGGTCCCAGAGACTGGGCCAGAGAATTTAGGCGTGAATCAACTTGAGAACAAGGCTGGGACGCAAATACAAAGCCAGCAATAGTGTTTCCGTTTGGGCTGGGCCCATCGAGTTTTTTGGGTTAAAAACAATAAAAATAAATTATGGTGAACATTCTTTATTGGAATGCTCGTGGGGCGTGTAGCCCCAGCCTTATGCGACAGCTCCGTTTGGCTTGTCGGAGAAACAACCCAGCGATGATAATCCTATCGGAGACTAAGAGCGAGAACGCTGACAGATTCCGGTGTTTCTCTTCCTTGGGCTTCGATGGTTTTTCCTGTATACCGAGTATTGGCCGGTCGGGTGGGATTGTGGCAGCATGGAATACGGTGAGGATTGGGGTTCAGCTTCTTATCTCGAATCGCCAGTTCTTCCATTTTCGGTGCTCAGTCCCTGGTATGAGCTCCTTTTTGCTTACCACTGTCTATGCGATCCCAACTATCGCTATGAAATAAGAGCTTTGGGCCGCGCTAGAGAATCTTGCGTCGTCCATTTCAACGTCTTGGGTAACGATGGGGGATTTTAATGATGTTAGTTCTTCGTCTGAAAGAGTAGGGGGTTCTCCTCCTGATGAATCTAAAATCAGACTCTTCAATAATCGGTTGCAGCGATGTGGATTATCTGACGTAGGATACCGTGGGCCCAAGTATACTTGGTGAGGACCGAGAGTTATGGGTGGCCGCCGTCTGTATGAGTGCTTAGATCGTGCCATTGCAAATGAATTATTTCTGATGGAGTTTTCAAAGTGTGTAATACAGGTAGCCCCTCGAACCAAGTTTTCGGACCACAACCCATTATGCCTGATGTGTGGAAATTCAAATACTGAAAATAGGGGGATCCGCCCTTTTAGATTTGGGGTAATGTGGGACAAGCATGAATCTTTTAAAGAATTCCTTGCCGGAAATTGGAACCCCGTTGTGGATATTCGATCTTCTTTATCGATCTGCGCTTACGCCTGGATAAATGGAACAAAGAAGTATTTGGAATGGTTGAGAAGCAGAAGCATATCATAATGGTCAGACTTGAGGGAATCCAAAGATCCAATGCATACCCTTATTCGGAATTTCTATGCAATCTGGAATTGAAGCTTCAGGCTGATTTGGAGAGAATTTTAAAATTAGAGGAAGTTAAATGGCATCAGAAATCCAGGTCTGAGTGGATTACTAAAGGTGATCGTAATACAAGATATTACCATCTTAAGACAAAGATGCGAAGGAGACGTAACAAGATCTCTATGCTAAAGAACTCGGAAGGGACGTGGATTGACAGTGGTGAGGAGCTAAAGAGCATGGTTCTGACCTACTTTAAGGATCTTTATAGTGCGACATCAGAGCAACTGCCAGAGCTTCATTCGACCTCAAGCTTCCCTGTTCTAGATCCCCTAACTCTAAAGGACCTCGGTAGGGTCCCTAATGATGAGGAGATCAAAGCTGCAATGTTCTCTATGGGATGCTTCAAGGCCCCTGGATATGATGGGTTCCCTTCATTTTTCTTCAAGTCCAATTGGAAGGTGGTTGGTCCATCCATTTGCAACTTTGTGAAGCAAGCCTTTCAAGGTAATGCTTCTCTATCTGATGCGAATAAAACCCTTATTGCTCTGATTCCCAAACAGCAAAATATTGAATTTGTTACGCATTTTAGACCGATTTCCCTGTGCACGGTCCATTATAAATGCATTGCTAAGTTGATTGCTATGAGATTGAGAGGGGTTATGAATGACTTAATTTCGCCCTTTCAAGTTAGCTTTATAAAGGGGAGGCAGATTCATGATAATATTATTATAGGGCAAGAAGTTTTGCATATTATGAATAAGAATAGATGCAAAAAGGGGCTTATGGCAGTGAAAATTGACTTAGAGAAAGCATATGATAGGATTAGTTGGGGGTTCCTTAATCAAGTTTTGATTGAAGTGGGTTTGGATGCCAAATTTGTGTCATTGATAATTTCTTGTGTTTCCTCTGTTTCTTATAATGTCTTGTGGAATAGAGAGCAAACGGAGTTTTTCACTCCTAGCCGTGGTTTGCGTCAGGGATATCCTATTTCTCCTCTATTGTTTGTGTTATGTATGGATAGGTTGTCCCATGTGATTTGTGATGAGGTTGACGATGGGAGTTGGAAGCCTATTTATATTACTAAATCTGGCCCCCATATATCTCACTTGATGTTTGCTGATGATTTGCTGCTGTTTGGGAGTGCTTCTGTATCCCAGGCTAAAAAAATGATGAAGTGCCTTAATGACTTTATGTTAGCATCGAGAGGGAAGATTAATAAGACGAAGTCATCCATGTTTTTTTCTCCTAGAGTTCCTTTGAGTATCAAACGAAGAATTAAAGATATTACTCAAGTTCCAATATCAAGTCAGATTGGGAAGTATCTTGGATTCCCTTTATCAAGATCGGGAAGGCCAAAAGAAGACTTTCAATATATTATTGATCGTGTGCGTGCTAAATTGGGGGCTTGGAAAGCAAATTGTTTGTCTATGGCCGGAAGAACTATGCTAGCTAAGTCTGTTATTAGCTCTATCCCTTTATACCCTATGCAAGTCTCAAAATTGCCTAGGAGTATTTGCTTAGAAGTGGAAAGGTTGCAGAGAAATTTCATATGGGGACATGATGAGGCTTTGAGGCGTTTCCATGCTGTTGGGTGGGAGCAAATCACCAAACCCAAAGAATATGGGGGTTGGGATTCGGGCGTCTTGATTCTTTGAATAATGCTTGTGGGACGAAGTTGGCACGGAAATTGGTAACGAGGTCCAAAGGCCTATGGACTGAAGTGCTTTTTAATAAATACATGTTGCGAGATGACGAAGAGTTGCTGAATGTTAAATCTGGAGATTCCAAACTTTGGAAATTTATTTGTTCTCATGGTGAGATTGTTGAGAAAGGCACTAAATGGCAAATTAGAGATGGCCAATTAGTGAACTTCTTCAATGATTGCTGGCTGCAAGCTGGTTTTTGTCTGAAGGAATATTGTTTGAGGCCTCTTTCTATGGTGGAGGGGAACTCTGTGGTGGTGGATTGGGCAAGAGGAGGGTTTTGGGATACTTCAAAACTTGATGGGCTTATTAGTTTGGAGGGGATGAGTCGGCTGGCAGCAATTCTACCTCCAAGACCTTCAGCTGGAAATGATTTAATGATCTGGGGCTTCTCTGCTGATGGGAATTTTTCAATAAAAAGTTCCTATTTCTTAATTGAGAGCAACCAATCTAGTGTGCTTGAGCCTATCTTCAAGACTATATGGAAATGGGGAGGTACCGAGAGGATTAGGCTATTCTTGTGGAAAGTGGCATTGAATAAACTTCCCACCAATCTATGGAGGAGTTCTTGGTGCTCTTCATCAGCAGTTTGTGCTTGCTGTAACTCAGGCCTTGAAGACACTCTACATATCCTTAGGGATTGCCCTTATGCAAAGAATATGTGGCTTAGTGTATTGCAGAGCAGGTATGTAACTGAATTCTTCTCTGCTAACCTTTTAAATTGGCTTTCTATGAATTTAAAAGGCAATCTGGGCAAGGAGGATAACATTACTTGGAATTTATTTTTTGGTGTTTCAATATGGAAACTCTGGGAATGGAGGAATTGCTCTATATTTCAGGCCAACTTTATTAAACCGTGGTCCCCAGAGAAGGTAATTTCACTGATTTGGCACCAGTATGCCGTCAGTCCAGAGCTAGTGAGTGGTCGGTGTGGGGAAGGTGCTTTGGCTGGTACTATCTGGTGAAACCCCCTGTGGGTTGGTACAAATTGAATGCAGATGGAGCAATGAATCTAACCTCATCTAAGGCTGGGTGTGGGGGTTTGATTAGAGACTAGAATGGTAAATGGGTGATGGGCTTCTCAAAATAGATTGGAATTTGCCAAGCTAATTTTTCTGAGGAATGGGCTCTCCTTGAGGGGCTTCAACTAGCTTGGGATATGGGTCTAAGGAAGTTAATTGTTGAGACTGATGCAGAGGAAGTGCTGAAGCTTATTCTAGATCCTGAGCACGATAATGGGAGTCTTCAAATGATTAAGATTAGAGAGCTTTTACATAGAACTTGGCAGGTTCAAATCAGGTGTGTTAATCGCGTATGTAATAGGATGGCTGATGCCTTAGCAAAAGTAGGTATATCCAAGTCCTCTTTGCTGGAGGTTTGTCCTTTCTATTTGAGATCTTAGGTTAACCAAGAATGCTTGGGATTAAGTTCCCCTCTTCTGTAATGTTTAGTTTAATATAGGCTTCTAGCCATCTTTTATATCAAAAAAAAAAAAATTAACAATCCAATTAGGGATAGACATGTGGCATTAAGGGACACCTAATCCTTAATTTGTGTCATCAAAATGACTTTATAATCAGCCCCAAAAGTTCACTAATCCAGCTGAGCCTTGTTGGATGAATAATAGCCAAGTCTTTAAGATATTATCCCATGGAAATAAAGTCTTAATCCTCTGGCTAAAGTATACGTTTGGTCCTTCATGTTTGCCTCTAATATCATTTTAGTCCCTTAAGTTTCTAAAGTACACGTTTGGTCCCTTAATGTTAACACCGTTAGTTTGACTTAACGGAAAATATTGACTCAACAATTTTAAGCGATAACTGTGCAATTAAATGCTGATCAAGCATGTTTATATGTTAGTATTTTAATAAATTAATATTTTAAATCCTATTAATTGAAAAATATTTAATCTTCTTCGACCAAAAAAAAAATATTTAATCTTCACAAATTGTGAAAAACTGTAAAACAATATGTGAAGATTAACTACTTTTTCAATTAATAGGATTTAAAATATTAATTTATTAAAATATTAACATATAAACATGTTTAGTTAGCATTTAATTGTATAGTCATCGCTTAAAATTATTGAGTTAGTATTTTCCGTTAAGTTAGACTAACGTTGTTAACATTAAGGGACCAAATGTGCACTTTACAAACTTAATGGACTAAAATGATACTAGAGGCAAACATAAAGGATCAAATGTATACTTTAGCCTAATCCTCTTGAAAATTCATGAACCAATAGGAGAATCGAAGCCATAAGATTAGGACACATGGAAAACAATCCAAGGGGCTCAAATTGGTGGAGGATATCAACCAAACTATGAAGGGAGGGGGTTAAATCTTGTAAAGTGAAAATTAGATCCAATAGTGAAGAAAAAAGAAAAAGTTTTGGATATCTTGGTTGTGGGGTCCACTTTGAGCCTGAACTTTACCTATAAATAGAGTGCTTCCCTCTTCAATTTCTTCACACCAAAACTCAAATCAAATTGATTGAGTAAGAGAGAGGGCGAAATATGGGAAGGAAGAATCCAAGAGCAAAGTTCCAAAGCTCAAAGGTAAGGTTCTTACTCAAGCTTTTTGAGTTTTTAGTAGAATTATAGTTTAATCTAGGAAATTGCTAAGTAAATTTATTTACACTTTTTTAAGGTCACCAACGGGTTTAGAATGCAAAATGGATGAAAAACATGGTGGGAAATAATTTTTGGAATCAAATTATCAAAATTGTGAAAGATGAGAAAATTCCAGTTTTTAGTTTTTCTGGAGGCAAAGAACTTGTGGACGTTATTTTATGTATCTAATGATGAAGTTCTAAAATCATGAAATGTTACATGAGTAAATTATACAGGTAGGGCTTTCTCTTGATATAAAATTTGTAATGTTTAGAGCTTTGAACAAGGAGATCATGATTTTTGAAGTTAGACCTTTTTTCTGGAGTTATAATCTGAACAACGTTGGAAAAAGATACAACTGGGGATTACTCGTGTTGCTATGGCTTCTAGGATTATTTTTCATTGAAACTAGACATCACAAGGGTTATATATATTTTTGCAGCACTCAACTTTTATTTTTGTACATTTATTTATGAATTTTCAAAGTTGCTGAAAAATCTGCGGAAAATCGAGAATTCTGAAATTAAAAAGATGTAAGGATAAAAATGGAATAACCTATCTTTTAAGGGTAAAAAGGTAAAAGTGAGTGGAAATATCCTTTTAGGTATTATTCTAAGAGTGATTTGATATTTATTATACTATTATATGGAAAAAGAAATAATCCGACGACATTATTTAATATCCGGTAAAGTTGGGAATCGGTACAGAAAGGAAATCGTACCTCTAGCTACGCAGACCAAGGTACATTCACGTACAGTAACTTTAATTCTGCTATGTCTTGTATGGCTTTGATATGATTGATTGAATCATGAATTGTGGACTCGTAAACAATACTAGGTCTTGGGGTCATGTGTGTTTACATTCAATTGGCTGTGGATTATTGTATTTATATGATAATGTTGTATGCTTGTTTTCCTAGCGCTGAGGAACCTGTGACTGGGTCACGAGGCACTGGTGAGTGCTAGAAACGATACATGTGTTGTAGGCTATTGTAGTCGGGTACTGATGTGTTTGTTGAATGTATATTATTGTGATTGTCTATCATATATTGTTTATACTTGCATATGAGGTTAACTATTACCTGAGATTCAATTCGATTGAATCTCAGACTTGACTAAAGGTTCAAGAAAGGAGTCTGGACCATGGAAGACGAAGTGAACGGAGCCGTGAAGAGGCATTAGTCGAGACGAGAGTCTAAAGAGGTTTATTAGGGCATAGTTGCTAGCAATGGATCTGATTAAGTCGTGTTTTGTGAATATCTCGTATGGTCTCTTAGAGTCGAAAAAATGACAATAATTAATGTCTTAAATTCATTTGTAAGTATAACTCAACAATAATCGATCTTCCTCAGGAAATTTGTTATTTTTTTGAACAATTCATTTGTAAATATACATAGGCAATGTAAAATTCAATAATCAAATTTAGTTAATTTTTCAAACAATTTTCTTGTGTCCATTTTGGGTTTCTGAATGTATTATTGGATGGTGGATATAGCTATTTAATTTAGTGTTTGAAATCTAAGACTTTTAGGACCGTTCATTAACGGCATGTCCTAGGTCCATAAAAATCTTCGTAAAAAAGTATGAGACTTTTTAGACCGTATATTGCTTTAGTGTCCGCTCCTAAAAGCTTAAAAGACCACATGAACTTTTAGGTCCTGGACGTATTATAAAAGGTCGGTTTTAAAAAGTCGCCCGCTTAACTTTTAGGACCGTATTTTTATAAATAACGAGTCCTTTGGTTAAAAAGAGGCATTAGTCGAGACGAGAGTCTAAAGAGGTTTATTAGGGCATAGTTGCTAGCAATGGATCTGATTAAGTCAGTTCATACCATTGGTGTCTGAGGAAAGATAGGTCAAAGTGGTTACAATAATTAGTCACCCTAAAAGATGGGGAGACTCCCACTAGATTCATACTAACCTAGCCAACTGATATGAATAATCGAGTTTGATTCATGGCTTCAGGTCTAGTTAGAGTAGGATTTGAGTTTATATGATTGTATCACATGAATATTTCTCCTAGAATTTTACTGTAACCAGCATATGTTTGGGCATCAATATATGTCTGCGCATATGTTATCAGTTACTCATCGTCCAAAATGCATGCTCTCTGTTCCACTTTACTCAAATCTGTCAATACCATCAACTCTGTTGATATTCCTAATACTACATGTCATCAAACATAATAATTAGTATGGAATTTAGGGTGTTGCATCGGCAATCAGAAAATTATTGGGAAGTTGGTGATCTTGGGACCAATGAGTATTCCACCTTAAGAAAAAACAACGTTTTTTTTATACAAGGAAAGATAAACAATGAAAACTTAAACAAACGAAACAAAAAAACCAAAGAGATTGAAGTCTTGGGCCTCTTCTCACATGACATATTCCCGCCAAATCAACAACAAGGAAGCAATGAAGACCAATAGGGGATCCGAGAAATGAGCATCATCCGGAGACTCCACATGCTTCAAAGCAAAGTTAGCTAACCAATCTGCACACTGATTGCCATCCTTTAGAAATGGCTAAATCGTATAACCACTACCTGCGGGTGACTGCTCGTATCCGAGCCACTCGATGGGACTCACGAGCTGCATTACCTTGTTTGGATAGTAATGCAATGACTGATTGACAGTCACTTTCAACAACTACATGCCTCCAACCTGCCTCCCATGCCAACTCTAATCCTTTCAAAACTCCCCACAACTCAGCTAACATCGCTGAGCATCTTCCAAGTCGTGAAGCAAAGCCTCCAAGCCACTTACCAGAGAAGTCACGCAACAAACCCCCACAAGCCGCCACCTGTTCTACACCCTTTGAAGCCCCATCTGAATTAAGTTTCACAAATGGAGCTTCTGGAAAGGTCCAACAAACATTCATCTGATTTTGTGCTACCCGCTGAAACCCCCCTTCCTCACTTCTATTTTTTAATTCTCCCAATATCAAAAGAATGGGCCTCAGGAAATATTTAGAGTGAGCATCCTGAGTGTTATGAATAAATTCATTTCGCCATTTCCAAATAAACCAGCAAGAGACAAGGAATAACTCATGCCAATAAAATCCGCCAAAAGGAATTTCATCACTCTTCCAATTCTCCGTTACCCATTCAATCCAATCATAGCTAAAAAAGATAAGGGAAAGATCAGTAGGTACCACCTCATACCAGAAAGCACGAACCACATGACAGTCTCTAAACGCATGTAGGCTAGACTCTGCTTCTTGATGACAAAGTGGGCAAAGGTCATCGTTATTAGACCAAGCACTGATCCATGCCCTTAAAGGGAGTCTCTGATGGAATAATTTCCACCCAAATACCTGAACTCTATGTGGTCCCACCCACTTCCATAACTTCCTCCAAATATCACCATTAATAAGAGACTGTTGAAATCCAGATTCGGCTAAATAAAGATAGCAACTTTTAACACTAACACCAGTTAAGTTTCCAGCCAACCAAAAGGAACGATCGGCCCATCATTAGAAGAAGGAGGAAGCATACCTCTGATTAATTCGACCACATTTTAGGGAAGCAGGCTGTTCAATAGAGGCAGATCCCACCGGCTGTGATGATCAACAAATCTATTAACCATACACTCTTGCATCTCAGCGGAAGGGGACCCACCTGATAATCTTGCAGACAAATGGATGAGGACACCCATTTATCTTTCCAAAAAGAAATAGAAGCCCCATCTCCAATTTCCCATATCACCTCATCCTTCATATTAATAACAATATTACAAAAAGAGCTCTAGAACGTCAAACAACCAGATTTAAGGATTGGCAAGTGTCCAGATTGTACCTTGTACTTACCTCGTAGGAATCTAACCCATAAGGCATCTTGTTCGTTTTGAAACCTCCAACCACACTTCATAAGGAGAGCATCATTCATAATTGCAGCCGATTTTAAACCAAGTCCGCCCATAGTCTTAGAACTAGTCAACACATTCCAACTTAAAGCATGGTGGGCTTTACGAAGGTGTGAATCACCCCAAAATGAAATTCCTTTGAATTTTATCAATCTCATTGCATATATTTAGGGGGAGCCTAGCGTATTGCATATGAAATAGAGGAATAGTAGATAATACCAATTTGACAAGAGTTATTCTACCTTCCTGAGACAGACACTGCTGCTGCCATCCACCTAACTTCCTCTGTAGCTTATCCACAATATGTTTATAACACTATTTAGTTGCACACCCATGTATCATCCAAGCCCCCAAGTATCTTCCCACATTTTTAACTCTCTTAAAGCCACTTTTAGCCGCCAAGGAACCAGCCAAATCTTTAAATATGTGCTTGGAGAAATAAATGACAATTTTCTCCATGCTTACCTTTAAACCTGAAATCTGCTCAACCAAAGAAAGACACTTCATAATAATCTCCAACTAATCAGGCTTTGCCTCTGCAAATAGCATAAGATCATCCGCAAACATCAAATGAGAAATAGGGGGCCTCCTTGGCCCACCTTAATAGGGGTCCAAAGACCACCATTAACAGCTGTGGAAATAATATAAGACAGTTTTTCCATAGCTAGTGTAAATAAGTATGGGGATATGTCACCCTGCCGGATGCCCCTAAAAGGTTGAAATGATGAGGTTTTACCCCCATTCCATAAGATATTGAATGATGAAGTGGAAACAGCTTGCATAATCAATTCAATTGTGGCACGTGGAAAGCCAACTTCCTCAAGTATGTTGCATAAAAAATTCCAGTTCACACGATCATACGCCTTTTCTAAATCAACCTTAATTGCCATAAATTGTCTCCCTCGCATTTTGTTCATTGAGTGAATCAGTTCTTGAGCAATGACAATGTTGCCATGTATTTGTCTCTTGGGGATAAAACTGGATTGGAAAGGCGAAATAACAATCTCCATTATCGGTTGTAACTGCCTCACAATCATTTTTGTGGTCACTTTATACAAGACTGAGCATAATGATATGGGCCGAAACTGAGACAGACATTGGTACCTGCACTTTAGGGATCAAAGCAATCAAAGTAGCATTCAAACAGCGAATATGAGAAGGGTTATGCTAAACATCTACAATCAATCTCATAATCTGATGACGAATCACACTCCACTGTCTCTAGAAGAACACCCGGGAAACCATCAAGACCAGGGGCTTTATGGCTTCCCATGCTAAACAAACAACTCCGGACCTCCTCACATGAGGGAATCCGATGTAAATCTACCAATAAATTATGCGGAACACTCGGCCAGGAAGAGGAAAGCCACCTACGGTTAGTATCCCCATCCAAAAAAAGATTCTAGAAATAAGAAAGGGCCATACCTTTGAGTTGATCATCATTATCCACCCACATATTGTGCTCATTTTTTAGCCGAGTTATTTTGTTAAAACTCCTCCTAGTTACAGTTTTCAGATGGTAAAACTTAGTGTTACGGTCCCCTTTAGTTAGCCATTGATGTCGAGACTTCTGGAACCAAAACATCTCTTCCCGCTTTAAAATCTCATTCAAACGAATTCTACATTCTAACTCCTTCAACCTACAGATCTCGGAATCATTGATTACACATTGGTGCTGTAGCAAATCAAGTTCTGGGCTCAAGGTATTCTTCATCTAGAAAATATTACCATACACCTCCCTATTCCAACGACCCAAAGGATAACATAATAGGAAGATCAAGACTAGTCTTCCAATGAGAATTCATTAGATCAGGAAATTCAGGGTGATTCATCCAATCGGCTAAGAACCGAAAGGGTCTATTCTGCTTACCTTTTGGAGGCCCAGACAATCTCAGCAACATTGGAGTATGATCCGAGTTATATCGCGGAAGGTTAACCACATCTGCCTTAGCGAAAGACCATCGCCATGAAGTATTAGCCATAACCCGGTCCAGCTTCTTATAGACACAGTCCAAATGACCCCACTTCGGGCCCCTCCAAGTAAAATAGCTCTCTGACACCTTAATGTCATCAAGATTCCAATCCAAAAAGCGATTCTGAAAAATAGCAGCAGCATTACCCCCTTTTTTCCCCTTTACATCCGCAATCTTGTTGAAGTCACCGGCAACCACCCATGGGTCTACAATAGATCCTGCGATAGTATCAAGGCAACTCCTAAAGAGTTTGTCGTTCCTCCTCCCTTGGGCTTCCATACACAACCGTAAACTGAAAAACGTGATCCATAGCATCCACTTTTAAATGAACATGATGGAAAGAATTATTTAAAACAGAAACCCTAACATCATGAGATTTCCAAAGGACCCAAATCCCTCCTGAGAAACCCCTTGCTTCCTCCACAAAAGAGCTATCATACCCAACCTTTTTCTGCAACCTCCTACACTTATCTCCACTTGTCCTCAATTGGTGACAACTAGTATTTTTATCCAACAAGAAAAAAAAATTTTGAGTTTGAATTTCAAGTATTAGTTGTCATATACTTATAAGGCATGAGATGGAATTAATAAGCCATTTGGAGGAACCAAATTGTCATATACTGATTTCATGGATTATATATTTTTCATTTGTTGTCTGCACGTGTACGTCTATATGTTTCTTCTTTTTCCCATCAGAAAAATATAATTTCATTATTAATAAGATAAAAGCAGTAACACAATCTAAAGCCAACACATTAAAAGTTCCAAACCAAAGATTAAATGAAACACAAAGCAAACAAATTATTACTAAAACCAAGATAAAACAAATCTGTAGCTAGCTGTTCTCCACATCTGACAAGAAATGACCCTTTTAATGAAAGCCTTAGCAACCAATAGGCCATCAGGTTGGCTTCTTTAATTAAAGTTTGAATACCCCTAGGCCTCAATTTTTTTAAGCTAAGAATAGGAATCCTCCAATTTAAGGCTAAGTATGAGCACGTCTTTCAACAAGGGTTTAAACTTTAGTTTGGCACGTTATGAAGGACAAACCCTTTTCGCTAACTCTATAGTCTTCAATATTATTAATTAACTGATAATTTGATTTCTTGGTTTTTTGCTTGTCAATCTGATCGGATTTGATCTGGGGGGGGGGGGGTAGAAGATCTAAAATAAAGATAATCTTTGTTGTGGGCCGGTGCCTATTCAAAGGATAAACCAGATTATCAAACAAGTTTGTGGCACATTATATCCACACGATCCAATTTCTGACTTGACTGGACCCCATAGAGTTCTAGAAACATTATCCCCAGTCGTCCCCCACCAAACATTCATGTAGTCTCATCCCCAAGCATGCCCCTTCCGAAATAACCTCCCAACCAGTATCTATGAAAACATGCTCTGTATGTGTGTGAGTTTCTTTTTCCGTTTTTTTTTTCTTCTTTTTTTTTTTTGCCAGTGTGTGTGTGTGTTAATGTTTTTCTTGATTCATCTATATGATACTATCTAATATTATTGGATCGAATTCTAGCATATCCATTAAACGTCAAGTTAGCCAGCATGCCTTCACAGATCAAGTTGCTAGCCACCACAACTTTTCGATTCCACCATATGTGGATTTGGAAGCACTTAAAATAAGTATTTTTGCACTTTGTGAAACAAAATTTATCTCACATATTTTACCTTAACATACAAGTTTATGTAAAATCTAAATAAGAACCACATCCATTTTGTGAGCTCGTTTATCGTTGAGCTAAAACTAAATGATGGTCACTAATTAAACCAAATTAATGACCTAAACAAGTTGAACATGAATTATGTTAACGTAATTAATTACTCTCTATGATCCTTAATATAAAATATATCTGGGGAGTTGATCTAGGTACTAATTAAATACTAGACATTGTTTTCATATTTGTCAATATTTTTCTAATTTACTCATATTAATGCTCCTTTAATAATAATTAAATAAGACAGGAAATGATGGAATTAAGAAAGATGCTTATAGTGTTTTAAAATGTATGTGTGTGTGTAATTAACTAACTCAACTAACTTCTTTAATCTAATTAAATTAGGAAAATATTCCTTATATTTAGGATTAAAAGGAGCACGTTTTAACAAGAATCTATAGTGTATAGTACTATTAATGAAACTTTGTAGTCATTCAAAAGATGGCTCGTTCACTGCTTTTCTGGTCCAATTGACTGATCTAATCCAATTTTTCTCACAATATACCTTTTTGAATTCCTTACAAAATACTACCTTCACTATAATTTTTCTTTTTGTGGACGGTATTATATAGATTTTCATAATTTTTCTTTTTGTGGACAGTATTATATAGATTTTCAAAGAAAATCTGTCTCACATATGGAGGACAAAATCCATGAAATACATAAATAAATCACAAATTACAAGACATGAATTTTCCTACATCAATAGTGGAAGACTTGTAAGAATTACCTCTCATCATTGTTAGAGAGAACTCATAAATCTTGATAAAACAGAGTTGTAAAAGGAAGTAAAGTGTAACAGCCCATATCCAATACTACCAATTATGTATATTAATAAGCAGTATATATGAATATCATCAGAGTGGAGCGATTGAGCATAATAGTTGGGGGGGTTAGGTGAGTGAGTAACTGATAAGTGGCTACAAACTCAAACTCTTTACAGTGTACCTGGTCGGCACCTTAGATGTACAATTATCCAAATATTCAAATATTAAACATAATATAGTTCAAAATAAAAACTCTGGCTGAGTCTTCACACATGCTGCATACTCTTCCCACCGGCTCCTGATCCTCCAAATCCTAAAGCTAGGGTAAATTCTGAAATTCAATGCCCATTGAATCTCAAGTAACAGTTAACCTCATACTCAAGTATAAACAATATATGTATGACAGATATTCATTATATTTCAGCATTAACCATACATAGCACACAACAAATGTAAGGTTCCAACAATACATAATACACAGCATATGTAATGTTTGTAACGTTTGCACTCACCAGTCTCAGCGCTAGGAAAACAACCCCTACGATATTATCAAGACTATAACTCGCATAAAGGTGAATGTATATAAACAAGTGACTTAAGACTGAGTCTTAATCCACGGCGCATGTCCCAAGGCCTAGTCTTGTCCATGACCTATGAATCATCCAATCACATATAAGCATACAAGACAACATCAGAGTTAGAGTTACAGTACGCTTCTGTACCTTAGTTCGATAGCTTAGTGGTACGTTTGTCTGTTCAGTACAATTCCTGATTTTTCCGGATATCCTATAAAAGTATCACCGCATTATTTGCTTTATAAAAAATATCTTAAGAGATATATTAGCCACTATTGACCTTTTTTACCCCTAGTGGATTTGTTATTCCAATTTACCCTTACATTTTCTTTAAAACGGAATTTCAGCATTTCTGCCCAAATTTTTCGGTAACTTTGAAAAATCATAACTAATTCTACATATATTGAAATGAGGTTTCGTAAAATTCTACAAAATCCTTGACATTTATAGTTTTGAGGAAAAATAACGTCTCTCACTCTAAATATATGTATCAATACCAGTTTAATATTTTCCAATCACTGTTCAGATTTTCTTCCAAAAAGCGTGGCCTCACTTCAAGAATTTTTATCTCCTTCTACAAAACTCTAATTGCTACATATTTAGAAAGCCCTACATGTATAATTTACCCCTGTAAAATTTCATGATTTTAAGACTTCATTAGATATATAAAATAATGACCATAAGGTGACTATTCTAGAAAAACTAAAATCTAGGATTTTTCCCAACTTCCACCATTTGGGTCTTTTGATTCCAAAAATTATTTCCCAACATGTTTTTACCTCATTCAGCATTTTGTAATGCAAGGAAGCCTAAAAACAAGTATAGGAATTTTTCTTCCTAATTTTCTAGATTAAACTTACAACTTGACTAAAAACTAAAAAGCTAAAGATTAGAGAACTTACCCTTAAACAACCTTACTTCTCTTTCCTCCTTCTTGCTCCACGAATTTTGCCTCTCACTCTCATTACTAAGAAGTCAGCTACTTGGAGTTGATTTGGTGTGAAAAATGAAGAGAGTTGAACCCCTATTTATAGCAAAATTTCCAAGCTCACAAGAAACTACCACACCCAATCACTTTGGTCCCTATCCATTGGATCAAAACTACTTTATTAAACTTAATCATCACCCTTCATTGTTGTTAGAAAAATCTTAAACACTATTGAAAATCTTTTTTTAAAAAAAACAACATGTGCTCTTATAAATATTATAATATAATAAAATCTCTCTCTCTCTCTCTCTCTCCCCCCCTGTGCCTATGCGTCATTCTTGGTGGGCCATAGGGGTTGATCATATAATCCCTACTTAGCATCTTTAATTAAGTGTTTTATATGCTATTGGCTATAATTATCATAGTAGGATTGGTTTATTAGTTAAATATGGTTATTAATGTTTCACACAAGCTTAATCTTGTCTTCTCATTGGCCCTAGATTTTCAAAATAAGACATCCCTCAATTGATACTTTTTAATTTGTCTCATGATTAATTTGAAGAATTATACAAATTACTTTAATTAGTGTAGGCTTAATTGCCCAATAGTTTTTCCTTAATTTCCTTCAACTTGTTTAAGTGTTTTCATAATATTTCTTGCCTATTTTGATCATAAAATAACCATCATTTTATGGACTAATTATATCACATTTTATGATCTCTGATCTTAGTCTTATATCTTGCCTTTTGTTAATTCAACTCAAAGTAAAATTTACCTAAAACTATAATTAACAAATTACACTAATTTGAGACCCATATTATGTTATTTATCAAAATATAATATTTATGATAAATAGGAATTTTAGGGTTTCACATAAAGGCAGAATAAAATTGTCTTGTCTCTTTCTGTTTGGCTATAGCACACAACTAGAGGCAAACACAGGGGGCTGGGGTCCCCCCCCCCAAAAAAAAAAATATAAACATCAGTCTCTCAAAGTGTAAGGTGGGGCCCTTTGTTTTCAACACATAAACCCATCTTGTTGTTGGTGCAAACTTGTCGACAAAACATAGTTCATGATCTGACCATTCGTTTTCTTTCATATATATTTAAAAATAATAATAATAAAAAGGTGGGGCCCACAATCTTTAATATACCCCCAACCCCACTTTTTTCCACTTTGATTTTCAAGATCGCATTCTTCCACTCACTCGCGGATCATCTGTCATTTTTTCCAACAGCTTAAGACAAATTTTGAGAATCAATAAAGTACTCAAAATCACTTATTTTTATTAAATTTCTTTCATAAAATTGATTGTGCGTGATTCTATCTTTCTAATGATACTACTTTTATACTTGATCAAATAATATTTTAGGGTTAGGATTTTGGACATGTTTTAAGTTTTGTTAAAACATGACTATGAGAATAATAGTTAATTTTAATCGGTTTACTTTTGTTAATAATAATATTCTGCGGAAAATCATATTGTTCATGAAATAATTCATGCACTTTTTAGATGATTATTATGAGGAAGAGTGTTGTCATGGATACTTATTTTAGTGCAGGAAAAAAGGACTAAGCATTAGCCTACCAATAAGGTGAACCTTGATGCCAATGTTTTATTTTCGCCCCCATGGGTAAAATTCCTGAGTCTGCCACTGCACACAACGATGGCAACTAGGTTAAGGAACCTCATTTGAGTAGACTATGATTTTTTGATGCTCGTCAATCAACCTTAAACCCAAGTATGCTATCCCAGCATCAAAGATATCACATTTATAGTCAATAACCCTAGTCTGATGGGCCTGGATCTGACTTATGGGTCATACTCAAGATGTTTTAATTAATTACCTAATTAATAATAACTAATAATAATTATAATATATTAATAAAATATCTTACAATATAAATATGTGGAAGATTGGGGGAAGATTTTCTCGAGAATCTCTTCTCTCATTTTCTTCTCGAATCCTATTTCCACTCTTAGATAATAAAAAAAAAAAAAAAATCGACGGTTGATTTGATATTTTCTAAAACAATGATAATAGTGTTTTATAAATTAATTTTTGTTATTGATCTTATTTGTATTATAGGTATAAATTGTATAGATCGTGATTTAACGGTTAAGTTTATTTTTTCATGTTCAAAATAATAGTTTTATAAAATATTAAATCTAAAAATTTATTTTTTTAAATGCGAGGGGTGGAGATCGATCTTAAAAAGAAAAGGGAAAAAAGATTCTGGAGAATCCAACCCCAAGATTGGGTTTATTTTGTAGCCTCGATCAACATCAAAAATAGCTGGTGCATCATTTCACGTTTTACTCGGTTTCATTTTATATTCCCACACAGAAGCAACGTGCATCGTGTGCTATATGTATTTTTGTGAACTCAAATTAAAACCTTATTATTAATTGAGCCTTATCACTACTTTGAGTGGTCCAATATTTTTCATGTTGGTAGTGGGGCATAAGTACGGTTACTGAGTGATGTGTTCCTACTTTTATTGTTATCCTCAAAAAAAGAAAAGGAAACATATAATTTCACGAAGAACGTACATCTGATTTGATTGAGCAACAAAATCGACATCATCGTTGCTCCAATAATTCATTCTTTGTTTCTCTTCTTTTATCTCCTATGAATATTGGATATCTTTTGGATTTTAGTATTGTTAACACTTAACACCACTACAAAAATATTTTAATGTCCGTCCCTCCCCCTTATGTCCCCTTTTTTTTTGGGCGTCTTTGTAGGAGACGTAGTAATCTTAATTTAAGGCGTCCCAAATTTAAAGTCTGGACTTATGGCGTCTCAAATACAATTTGGGATGCTGTATTGCAATTTTTTTTTTTTTTTTCAAACAGAATATCCCCTGGTGCAGGGGGCTGTGGAAGAAGAGTGAGCAAGAACAACAAATCAACATACTTCCAAAAATACTGCTTCCAGAAGACCAGCAAGAGCAACAACAAAAAAACGCAAAGAGAACCCTTTCTTTTTTATTTCTACCAACAAATTACAGAGTCATCAAAATAGAGACAAAAAGGAAGATGCAATAAAACATGAAAAGAGCCTAACAAGTAACTAACAACTCGCATTCTAGTCCCCTAAAATGGAAGGAATAAAGAACAACAATACAAAACACAGAGTAATTTAAGAAATTCTAGTAACATTCATACAACTTAATATAAAACAACAACAAAAATCAGACAGAAGAGTGGTGCAAACATTGGTGTTCATCGTCTCAGCATCACCATCAGGGAGACTTCCAAATCAGCGAAAATTGGTGTTCAACCCTCTCAGATTTGAAAAATCAACAAGAGCCAGATCTGGAAAATCACTTACGCGTTGTTTAGGATGAAATCGACAGCGGCGTCTCGTTCCCAAGTGTAAAATCCGTCGAGGGGGAGAGGCTAGTGAAGAAGGGTGAGGATGAGGAGTTGACGTCATGATGTAACCAACGGTGAAGAACGCTTATGTATCTACATGCGTGAGAAGGGAATGAGCAAGAGAGGGTCTAACGAGGGAGGGCAAGGCAAGAAAGGGTCCAACAACTGAAGGTATAGAAAGGGTAGACCAAGATGATGAAATGAGAAGGGGAAAAATTAAAGTAGGTCACGTGTAACTAGAAGGGAAAAGCAGGTCATGGGTATGAGCTGGCTATAGGCACCCAATTTTAATTTGGGATGCCTAAAATGTCTATATAGGCGTCCTAACTTAAATTTGGGACGTCTAAAGTATCACTTTTGGCGTCTCAGACTCAATTTAGGATGCCAAAAAATACTAATTTTGGCACCAGACATAACGCTAGGGTTCACTTTTGTCTAAATTTAAATTACGAAGCTAAAAATACTAATTTTAGCATCCTAGATTATATTTAGGATGCCAAAAGTCCACTTTCTACATCCGAATTACAAAAAAGGACACCCAATATGTCAAATTTGCTCCACATAATTACAAAAATGCCACCGCCTTCATATTTTACTTCCTTTTTAAAAAATGGACTTCTTTTAGGGAAGTAAAATCACTTTTTTGTAGTAGTGTTACAAATCATGAAAAACTTCATTAATCATAAATGATTATTTACAAAAGATAAATCAACCCTTCTAATGGTGATTACTAGTCCCTAAACTCTCAGGAAGTCATTGAGAGAGATCTAAGTTACCCTCTCAATTTCAAAGGTGGGGATCCTATATCCCTTCACATTAAACTGCTTTGGTATGACCCCTATTTATAGACATAGCACGTCATCACTAACTAAACAAGATTTTTACAATTACTATTCTAAATATATGATAAAGTTTGTAGTACAATTTGCACTACAAACTTTATCTTATATTTAGGACCAGAGGGAATATTATAAAATCTCAACCTTCAATTGTATAAAGCTTTTAATGTATTTTTTATACATACATTGCTAAATCTCAAATTTTGGAAGGTATGTAGTTCATCAACTTGGAGAAGATAAATTTTCATTTGTTATCACTCTAACCTTTTAGGGAAGTAAAATCATTTTTTTATATAGTAGTGTAAACAAATCATGAAAAACTTCATTAATCATAAATGATTATTTACAAAAGATATCAACCCTTCTAAAGGTGATTACTAGTCCCTAAATTCTAAGGAAGTCATTGAGAGCGATCTAAATTACCCTCTCAATTTGTATGGTGGGGATCCTATATCCCTTCACATTAAACTACTTCACTATGACCCCTATTTATAGACTTAACATGTCATCACAAACTAAACAAGATTTTTTACAATTACTACCTCTAATGCTATATTTAGGACTAGAGGGAATATTATAAATTCCAACCTTCAATTGTATCATGCTTTTAATGTATTTTTTATACATACATTGCTAAATCTCTAATATGGAAAGGTATGTAGTTCATCAACTTGGAGAAGATAAATTTTCATTTGTGTTTATCACTCTAAGTTACTACATCTATCTTAAATTAAATGTAGGGTCTAGTTAGTTTTATAGTACAAATTTAGGATCAATAGAATATATATTATGCAGAGACGATTTTTTTTTTTTGGGAGGGGTGTAGGCTAGGGGTGGCGGCGGGCCCCCCTCAAATCTCATCAGGGTGGAAATAGGAGGAGGGTTCTTGTACCGCCGTCTACTATTCCGATTTTCTTCTCAGAAGCATATCTCCATAATCCTTCCTTGGCTAAGCTTCCTTCCGTCGCTAGATGAAAACCTGAACAGTAAACGGCGCCCTCCAAATTCTCTGCTCTCCTTTCAAGAACGTCATCAAGTTCTGCAGGTTAGATCTTTTTCCTGTGCCGCACCTCTGTGTTTTTCCCTTCAAATCGTGACTTTAGGGTCTGTTTGGTTTGAGGGGATCGGAGGGGAGGGGAGGAGGATGGAGGGATTTTACCCCCTCCCCTCATTTGGCTGATGACATTTTTTAGGAGGGTAGGGGAAATTTTTTAAAATTTTGCCCTCTCTCCCCTCAAAAACTTCACCTCTCAAATCGGACCGATTCGGAGGGATTATTAAAATAGGTGTATGAGAGGACAAATTTATCCCTAGTCTTTTGTTGTTATACCAAAAATACCCTGAAACCTATAAGACTAAACTCGATCAGCTCACACCCTCCAGTCACACGAACCCTATTCGCGGCAGCTAGCTCATTCCTGACGAGAGAGAAGACCGACGACGATCGAAGGCAGAGACGATATCGACGGAGAACACGATCGAAGGCGTTAATTCTTTCCGGTGAGTATCTCTCGTCCCTGACCCATATAAAAATTGTTTGTCATATAAATCTCGATTGAAACAATCCAGTGATACACCCAATCTATTTCTGCAAATCTATTTTCTTGTGAGGTTTTCTTGATAGTAACATTAGGTTTCTGGGTTGTCTTTTCTGTTCATGAATGGGATTTGTTCGTGAATGCATGTTGGCTGTCGTTCGGTTCCTTTTCTTTTTTTTTCATTGTTTCATTTGTGACTATGAAAAACACATGTACATAAATATAAGAATATTGTGGGTTCCGATGCCAAGGATTTCGACAATTAGCGATGAAATAGTTTTGGTCGTAACTTTGTTGTAAAGCCAAGGTGGAAGTAAAGGGTATACAACTTTTGAGCATCATGAATGTTATTAATTTGTGAAGCAGTAGTTAGCTATACTTGACAAAAACAATTTGTGGTCCTGTTGGGAAGCAGTAGTTAGCATAATTTGCCAATATACCAACAATATTCTGATGCTCAAAAAGATGATATGAACCTTTTAATGGAATGTGCACATATATATATGTATGAGATTCAAAATTTGGCACTTGTCAGCTTTGAATGTTTGTGCTTAGCAAGAATATAATGAAAATGTAATTTAGAAGTGTAAATGTGAAATGAACTTCATTAATTATAACCCAAAACTAAATGATTATGGCTATACCATTCTTCAATGAATTATTACCCTTGCATAGCGAGAAAGAAAGCAACCTTTAGTCATAGGATCAAAGTTATGAGCCTAAGTTGGCCCACGTGGGAATCATATTCGTTGTGGGTAATAAAACTATACCTTTGTTTCTTCATAACAGGCCCCCCAAGTCTAGTCAGGAGAAAATGGTTGTGTTAAGCCCTGTCTTTCAGAAGCCACATTGATTCCTAATTAAACATAGAGTTCTCTCTGGGTTTTTTTTCCTGGTAGTGTTTTTTAAACGTCCAGTGGCACTTAGCATCTAGGGAGATCAAGTTTTTAATTAATTTAAGCTAGAAAATAAATTTGAATCAGGTTTACATGCATACTACTCATTAAGAATAAAACCTCTATATTCTGAAGCTCAAAAAGATGATAAAACCTGTTTTTAATTAATATTGTTTATTTGTTAGATGGATAATGAAGAGGAAGAATTTGTGACACAATGGTTCCTAATGCGTCGAGACTTGTAGCTGCTGTTATTTGTCTTGTTGTCCAAAGATTTTATGGTTAAGAAATGTAATAATAAGAAGAGGAGAACTTACAGTATGAATTCTGCTAGAGAATGGGTATGTGAAGAAGTGATGTATAGGATAGCTTATACTTCTAGTGGACGGGATATTGTTAGAATGGGTCCTAAAGCTTTTTTAAGGTTGTGTAATATGTTAGAAATAGATGGTGGCCTAAAGCCGACCCGATTCTCCAGTGTGGAAGAACAAGTTGCTAAAGCCCTTTACATCTTATCACATAAAACAAAAAACCGGGTGGTTAAGTTTTGGTTTAGGCACTACGGTGAGACAGGTTAGCCGTCATTTCCATAATGTGCTAAAAGCCATTATTGAATTAGAAGATAAATTCCTTTTACAACCAGATGGCTCAAGTGTCCCTGCTAAATTCATGGTAATAACAAATTCTACCCATATTTTAAGGATTGTGTTGGGGCGATAGATGGAACACACATTCGTGCCAAAGTACGTATGGTAGATGCACCTCGTTACCGCGGAAGGAAGGACTTCCCTACTCAAAATGTTTTGGTAGCTTGCACCTTTAATTTAAAGTTCACTTATGTGCTTGTTGGATGGGAAGGAACCGCATCTGACTCAAGAATTGTAAAGGATGCATTAAGCCGAGAGGATTGTCTTAAGATTCCTCAAGGTAAATATTACTTGGTTGATCTTTGGATTCATGTTAACAGGTGGTCTTATTACACCATATAGAGGAGTTTGGTACCATTTGAAAGAATATTCAGACAGAAATCCACCCCAAAACTATAAAGAACTATTTAATATTCGACATTCATCGCTACGTAAGGCTATTGAAAGGGCTTTTGGGGTATTGAAGAAAAGGTTTGTGATTTTATCAAGTGCGTGAGCCAAATTATGGCATTAAGCCACAAAAGTTTATCATTGTTGCATGTTGCATTCTGCATAATTATTTGATGACTGTAGAGCCTGATGCGGAGCTTATCCGTCAAGTTGATAATGAACTGGTAAGTTAAGATCACTCTCATGAAGATAGTGCTCCAAGAGGTGATAGAAGTGAGGCAGCTCAAGGTGAGCTTATAAAAGATGCAATAGCTCAACAAATGTGGATTGACTATGCAAATAATGTTGAGAACTAAACTTTGAACGTTCCTTTTGAAAGTGAAGGAAATCACCAAGAGGGGGGTGAATTGGGGATTTTGAGAACTTTTTCAATTTGCTCTGTTTTTCGTACAGCAAAACAGAGGTGAACAGAAGATGTAAAGAAGGACAACTAGACACAAGGATTTATACTGTTCGGTCTAACTCCTTGACCTACGTCCGGTCCCCGAGATACTCCGGGATTTTCACTATATCAATTGATTACACACTCGTACTCAAGAGTAATTCTCTCACTAGAACTTACTCCCCCTTACAAGTTGCAATCAATGAACCCAATCACCAAGTCCCCAGACTTGTGATATCACTATCTCAAAGATTACACACTATGTACTCAAATAGTAGTTCTCTCTCTAGAACTCACTCCCCCTTACAAGTTGTAATCAATGAACTCCCAAATCACCAAGTCCCCTGACTTGTGATTCTTTACAATAAATGTTTTACAAGTAGAAACTCTCTCTAAGAGTAGATAATGATAAACACTGAAGCTTGTGTATCAAAAGATACAATACAAATGAAAACTGAAAGAATAAGTGTAAGACTTGAATGCAATTCGTTTTCAGCATTTGTGGTTGTTGAGAAGAATTGAATGCAACTCTATTTATACTAAGAGTGCATTAAATGACCGTTGTAATCTTGATTATAACCGTTGCCTTCATTAGACAAGGTTGGTTGAGTTTAGGTCTTCTTCTCTCTCTAAACTTCACTTAATCCAAATTTGGCGATGTTCGAGTTGACTCTCGTGAATTTGTCTCTGTTGGAATAGCAAATTGCTGGATGTAGAAATCATTCTTTAATTCTTTGTAGGCGTGTGCAAATGGATTACCCAAAAGTATGCAAATTTCTGGGTTTGCAATTAATGTGCTTGACATCACTTTTGCTTTTGCTTTAAACCTTCAATGTACATTCTCTAATCATGCGAAACTCACCAATAAAGTGGTTAAACATATCTAGAAACATTAGAGATTAATCATAGGAAGTATTAAGATCAAACAAGAAGGTTTCACAAATCCGTCATATTTGATTTTCAAACTTAGCGTTCAATACTTGAGTATGTTCATCAATACTTGAGTTTGTCACTGTGCACTTAAGTCAATACTTGAGTATTCATTTTGATACTTGAGTATTCTTCTTCCGAGAGGAATCATCGAGATTTGACTTTAGACCTTATCATTGAAATAAGGTCAATACTCGAGTATCCAAATCCATACTCGAGTTTTGAACTTTTGATATGAAAATAAGTTTAAGTTCAAAACCTCAATACTTGAGTATTTTTTTCAATACTTGAGTGTTCAAATCATTGACAAAGAGCAAAGCTCTCTGTATGCCCAACACTTGAGTTTCCAACTCAATACTCAAGTATGCATTCATTTTGAAAAACTTTGTGAAGACTTTCCCAAGTCAATACTTGAGTATTGAAATGAATACTTGAGTACTCATAAACAAGTGTTAAGTATGAAAGCTTTGTGAAAATCCAATACTCAAGTATGCAAAACCAATACTCGAGTTTTCAAAAGATGAGAAACTTGATGACTCTCTGTTTGACCAATACTTGAGTATTCAATTGAATACTTGAGTATTGAGATCTTAAGTCAATGTTGAAATTGTCTCTAGTGTGTTCCATACTCGAGTATTCATATCAATACTCGAGTTTGGCACAAGGTGAAAAACTTGGAGTGCTCTCTCGTAAGTCCAATACTTGAGTATTGCGTCCAATACTTGAGTATCGCGTCCGATACTTGAGTATCGCGTCCGATACTTGAGTATCGCGTCCGATACTTGAGTATCGCGTCCAATACTTGAGTATTGCTTCGTGTAATGGTTTTTGAGCAATTCTCTGTCAAGTCAATACTCAAGTATTGAGACCAATACTTGAGTTTGGCTTTGACAAGATAAGTTTTTCAACTTACCAAAGACAAACTTCAATGTGTGTTTACAATTGTTAATTATCATCAAAACACATAGAGAACTAACACCTTTGTTGTTGTGTTATTTAGTTTTATTTCCTTCATTGAATTATTGTAAAGTCGAAACTTTGTGCAATGTTATTTGGTCTTATTTCCTTCATTGAATTATTGTAATGTTGAAACTTTGTTATAATTTTATTTGGTTATATTTGATGCTTTCCTTTAAAGATCATAATTATTCATTAAAAATATTTCTTTTTCATTGAATGTTTACATTTGTCCCTCAATTATTTATGTACATATTTGTTTCTTTATTGTTTATGATTTTATTCATGTTAATTTTCTTAGTATGGCTCCATCAAAGACACCTGATGCAAATGTTATAACATCTGAAAAGAGCCTTATTTGGAGTTCCAACATGGATGATGCGTTGATCGATGCATTTAAGCATGAACTTGATATTGGTAACAGAGTTGGTGGGACTTTTACAAGTATGGCATATGATAACATAATTGCATATTTGAGTCCGCTGTTTGGATTTAAAGTTGACAAGGAGAAGGTGAAAAATCGTTGGAAGACTTTGAAGAAGAAATATTCTGATATTTTTTGATATCTTCAAAGGGGGTATGAGTGGGTTTTCATGGGACCCATATAATCATACATGGGAAGCTGAGGACCAAGTTTGGGAGCAATTGATAGCGGTGAGAAACATAAACTGTCTTATTGTAGGAATTATTTTGACATTTATTCTATTTTTATTGTTTGAAAACCTTTATTCCCCTACCAAGATCAACAAAATAGTATTGATATTGCATTAAATTCTTGAACTCTGATTTTTCAGGCAAAACCAAAAGCTGCTCACTGGAGAAATACACCCATCCCAAATTATGAAAAGATGTTGGCTCTTTATGGAAATGATAGAGCCACTAGAGATGATGGTGACACTCCTTCAAATATGAAGAAAAATATGAAGAAAAAGGGTATCTCAATTCCGCCACCAGCACCCTTCGGTCCTCCATCACCAGTTGAGAATGAGGTTGATCCACTTCTATCCCAAAATAATTTGACTTTTCAGGATTTTCCTGTCAATTTGGACGATGTGGAAGATGATGATCCTCCTCATGGAGTGCAAAGTGAGAGCTCAAAGAAGACTAGAAGGGTTGGTGCAAACAAGGCAAAAGACACTTCTTCTGAAGGAGTTTTAATTGCAGACCAAATACAAGGTATGGTAAGTGCTATGAAGGAAGGAAATCAAGTTTTTCGAGATAGATATGCATCACAAATTTTGGGGGAGGACACTTATAAGCTGATTGAAGAGAGTGGATGTGATGAGGATAAGATCGATGATATCTACTGCTTCCTCATGAATGATTTGAGCAAACTCAGAGCAGTGATTCAATGCCCCGCTCATTGGCGCAAGAAAGTCATTATGCGAATGGTTTTCAGTGATTAGATTAGCTCATTTGCTTAGAAAATAAATTTGAGGACATTTTATTTTGCCTATGATGGATGTCTTTTGTTAGATTTTGGTGCTACCTTATTTTAATTTGCTTTGTGATGGCATTTGATGCCACTATTCATTTTTTGGTATGAAGAACTTCTTATTTTGGTAAATGACAATGTTTGGTTTTGTTTTGGTATGAAGAACATTTTTTACCCATTTTAAAAAACCCGTGTATATTTTATCTCTACACTTAATTTGTCAAAATTATGGTATTATATGCATGCCACTGCTTAGCTTGGTGGTTGATTTGTATAACTTGATAAAATATTGTCTTGATTTTCAATATATATATATATATATATATATGTTTTAAATGTTAATTTTCATTTTAGGGTATAAAAATGTTATTTATAATTAAACGTTACAATACATTTAATAAAATTTGAAAAAAAAAAATCACTTATAATATAAGTAAAGTTGCACATGTGAAGATAGTTTTCCTCCCCTCCCCTCCCGAACTAAATAAGATAATATTAAAACCCCTCTTCCATTATAAGGGTAAAGTTGTAAATGTTGTAAAAAATTCCCTCCCCTCCCCTCCTAAACCAAACAAGGTAATATTAAAATCTCTCCCCTCTTTTTTCTTGATCAATCCAAACAAGGTAATATTAAAATCTCTCCCTTCCCCTCCATCCCCCTCCCCCTCCCCTCCATTAAAATCCCCCCCCCCCCTCCTTCCTCCCCTCCGTTGAACCAAACAGGACCCTTAGTCTTTAGGTTTCACCTTCTCCAAAATTCCCAAAACGATAGAGTGTCTCATGGCTGTGGACAAAAAGATATAATAAATATAATAATGATATTATAATAAACTATAATAGAATTTCTTTTCTTTTTTTTTTTTTTTTTTTTTTTTAATTCTTATATCCTAAACTTGACTACCTCTATTTTTTTTTTTTTTAGGTTAGACCTGATATTTAGAAAGAATTCCCAAAATGATTCACTCATATTGATATCTCCTAAAATATCATGAAAATATCTTTAATTTAGTATAGATGACTCCCAAATATATCAAAGTATATCTCAAATCTATTAAAAATGGGAAGTCATCAAAAGAACTAGAAAAATTGCATTTAAAAATAGAGTTACAACATTTTAAACTTGACATTTCTACACATTCCGACTTGATTAATTTATTAACTACATCTAAATTATGTCAAAGGGTAGCAAGAACTAGAATGTCCATCATTTACCCAGAGTGATTAGACTTGTACTCACTCTTTCAATTTCTATAACACCTACTAAAAGATGTGAATCGAGGTGGGCTTATGGATTGAAACTCATTAGGCGTAAAACATGTGACAATTATCACGTTGCGGATTGGACCTGAATAAACGTAAAACATGTGACAATTATCACCTTATGATTGGAACAGTTGGGTCTAGTGGAAGTTTTTGGTTTCTCAAAACAATATATAGTTGTTCAAATACAACGGTTTCACTCTAGTTCATTAATTAATAAATAGTTTAAATTTCTGATATAAAAAATAAAATGTTAGTATAGACAAATCAGTATGGCAACCGGGCTTCTAGATTAGGTAACGGTGCAATCCTCATCCTCTACTTGCTATTATGACAGGCCAGGGTAGACGTTGAGAGTCCTGATTCATTATTGCTCCATTATTTTAATCATATGATCTTGCCAAGAATATTCTTCTTAGCATATAAATTTTGAAATTAAACTCAATCATGAGATCTGTGTTAAATCTATAATACAAAATATTTTTTTATGACCATGTAATATATTAGTCAAAGCTGAGATATAATATATGTTAAAAGATTAAATCATTACTGATGTAACAAAATATTATTCTGATTTATGAATTATACAAATATATAGATATTCATATATCATATATCATATATCATACATCACTACTACAAAAAACATCAAAAACGTCCTAAATTTGACCCATATAATAACGTCTTGAAGAGTAGTAAAAAAAAATACTTTTGCCAATCAACAATTAAAAAGTGAAAAAAAAAAAAAAATAACTATTGGCCATCGAAAAAAATCAAAAATCAACTATCACAATTTAAAGTTCCAAAACCAACAAGAACAAGAAAAGAACACAGAGTAATCAAAACAAAGACAACAAGGAAGATACAATGAAAAAAAAAAAAGACAAAAAACCTAACAAGTAACTAACGATTCACATTCTAATCCCCTAAAATGGAACGAATAAGGAACAATAATGCAAAAAAAAGAAAATTTCACCGCAAGAGATTTGGTGTTCATGGTATCGTCTTGGAGCCACGAGGAGATTTCATCTACAAAAATTGGTGCCCTACGAGATCAAAAAATCAACAAGAGTCGGATCTAAAAAAACACTTACTAGCGGTAGCGTTTTGGATGAAATCGATGGTGACTCTTGTTCTGGAACAGGTGTAAGGTCTCGTTGCTCGGTCTCCTCACCCGACCCGGATCGAAGAGTGTTGAAGGAGTAGGAATAGATCGAAAGAGAAGATGGGGTTTGGAAGAGAAGAGGAAGGCGTATGTGCGAGATCGAAAATGAGAAGAGGAAGGCGTACGTGGGGGAATTAAATGGTGTGTAGAGGAGAGAAGGGATAAATGAAATTAAAAAATTTCATTTTAGGCGACCTGAATTGATATTTAGGTAGTCTAAAGTCTCAAAAAAATTTAGGCGACCTAAATCGGTATTTAGGTAGTCTAAAGTCTAAAAAATGATATCAATTTTCTAGAGTTTTTTGGAGCCAAAAAATTAAATGGCGCCAAAAATTTCATTTTAGGCCACTTTTTAAAAGTCTCAATATCAATTTTCAAGAATTTTTTGGAGCCAAAAAAATCCTAAATGGTGCCAAAATTTTCATTTTAAGCGAATTCTGAGTTATTTAGGTAGTCTAAAGTCTCAATATATATTTTCAAGAGTTTTTTGGAGTAATAGTTTCATTTTTAGGCGACTTTGCAATTGATATTTTGGTAGTTTAAACCCAAAATAAAATGTTATTTTCAAGTATAGACAAATCAAATATGGCAAAAATTTCATTTTAGGGATTCTAGATTAGGTGACGATGCAATCATCATCCTCTACTTGCTATTATGACAGGCCAGGGTAGGCGTTGAGAGTCCTGATTCATTATTGCTCCATTATTTTAATCATATGATCTTGCCAAGAATATTCTTCTTAGCATATAAATTTTGAAATTAAACTCAATCATGAGATCTGTGTTAAATCTATAATACAAAATATTTTTTTATGACCATGTAATATATTAGTCAAAGCTGAGATGATCAATTTTCAAGAGTTTTTTAGAGCCAAAAAAATCGCAAATAATTCATAATATATGTTAAAAGATTAAATCATTACTGATGTGAAAAAAAATTTCTGATTTTCCATGAATTATACAAATATTTTATAGATATTCATATATCATACATCATACATATATGGGGGTGGAACTGTTTCCCGCCTATCCAAAGGATATAAAGGGAAAACTCGATCAATTTGGGCCTTTTAGATGACATTTGGACTATCTAGATTTAATCATTTTTACTTTTCTTTTCAAAAAAAAAATTATTTTAGTACATAAAGAATCTAAAATAAAGATTATCTGTGAGCTAACATCTTTTTCAAAAAAAATCATTTTTTCATTTAAAAATAATCAAACAAACAAAAAATCTGAACAGTCTAGATTGGCTGAGCCCTCCCTGCCTAGCGGTTCCTATGAGGATGGCTGGGAGGAAAAAAAGTATGGCCAACTTTCTATTCATGACAAATTTTTATTCATTTTAAACTTTTTAGAATGCCTTGATCATTTTAAATTTTTACTTTATCATATCTTTTTTATAAGAGCCCAAAATTTGAATTATCTTATTTTTTTTATAAGAACACGAGAAGAGTTGTTTAAACATTTAATGAGTTTTTTTTTTCATTTTTATCCTTTATTAGTTATATGTATTGCATTAATTAGAAGTTAGTGGTACTTATATTTATTTTATTTCTCTGTTAAACCTCTCATAAATAAATTCATACTTAAAAAAAAATTTGTATTAGAAATACTTATTATTTAATTTTTAACTAATTTTAACTTTACAAAAAGTTTATTTATTTATTTATTGTAGTGGTGATTGTGAGGTTTGACTTAGTCTATCATCATCATGACCTAGCGCATCCAGAGCGTTTACGCGGATTAAATTTTAAATTGCTCCGGTGAAATAAACACATGGTATAAACATGTTTTCTCCATCTCTTTCTATATAAAGGGGCTCCAAGGATTCATATCCACACGTCCATATTCTCTATTTCTCAACTCTAATTCAGATAAGATACACTCACTACTCTAGCTACCTATCTCTCACCCACAAACCCAGAACGATGGCAACCAAACTTCATGTTTCTGTTGTAAGTACCCAAAACAATGCCTTCAGAAACAGTGAGAAATTCACGGAAAAGAGAAGAGTGACCAAAATGCATGCTTCGGTAATTATAAGGGCTGAAGCTCAAGCTGTGGTCACCACTAGTCCTCAGGAAAGTCTGAGGACCTCTAAGTTGCCTGAACTGACCACTTCGGTGCTCTCCACTAGGCCTTTCTTCTTAGAAAGATCGCTTCGTCATCTAGTCCCAAACACCCAACCCACCAATTTAGCTGCAAAGTTTGGTAAGTTTGGAGGCAAGTTCGTACCTGAGACTCTCATTGCTTGTCTCAACCAGCTTGAAGCTGAGTTCCTCAAAGTCCTTCACGACGAGGACTTTCAGCAGGAGTTAGAGGAGGCTCTTAGAGACTACGTTGGGAGAGAAACACCTCTGTATCATGCTCGGAGGTTGACTGAGTTCTATAAGACCAACAATGGCGGCCAAGGCCCTGACATATTCCTCAAGAGAGAGGATCTCTGCCACGCTGGCTCCCACAAGATGAATAACGCTCTTGCTCAGGCCATGATCGCCCGGCGCATTGGCCGGAAACTGGTCTTGACAGCCACCGCCTCCGGACATCACGGGATTGCCACAGCTTCCGCGTGTGCAAAACTGGGACTGGATTGCAAAATCTACATGGCCGCTAAAGACATGGAACAACAACACTCTAATGTTCAGTTGATGACCTTGTTGGGTGCTCAGGTACGTACTATCTGTTCATATAACTCCCAACACATTTACCTAATTTCATTAAACTAAGCAAATTGGTTAAGTTAATTTATATACCATGTATTTTGTAAAACACCATAGTCATCTTCTTATTGATAATTGTTGAGAGAGCATCAATAGAGGTAAATTAGGAAAAGATTGAAAAATAAAAAAATTTTGTCTTATATTTAAAATCAAGATCAACTATCCAAACATGTCTATACATGCTAATGGGAGGAAGAGTACAAAGAGTTGCTAGGATCTTTTGCTGGGAACGATTTCTTCTGTATGGCTTCTCTCTGCTACCCATTATTATATCCGCTGCCATGCTTTTCTTTCCAGAGATGTCCTTTTATGGATCCAGTTTCCATACTCATCTTTGGATGAGTAGGGGGAGCTTTTCCCATCTGTATGGTCCAGATTTAATTTTTTTTAACTGCCAATTTTTAAGTAAAAAATCATTTTTAAAAAATATATTAGTTGAGAGATTATCTTTATTTTAGATTCTCTATCCATTAAAATAATTTTTATTTAAAAATGATTAGATATATCCATTAAAATAATTTTTATTTAAAAATGAAAAGTAAAAAAAAAAAGGACTACAATAGATCTAGACTGTTCTATATTCATATGGGTTGTCTTGATCTTTTCTAGATGGTCCAGATGAGATCTCCAACTCATCCTTCATCATTTGGATGAGTAATGAAACTGGATCCATCCTTTTACGTGCATAGTGGCTTTTGGAACTTCCCTCTTGTCTCCAGATTATGAAGGAAAAGAAACTATGAAAACATTAAAGTAGGTTTTGGTCAGATAGTGTGGACACGGAGGCAAATTCCAAAAGCCACTCTACACGTAAAACAACGTTGCTGGAAAAGCATGGCAACGGGTATAATGGGCAGCGGAGAGAAGCCATGCCCCGATTTCTCCCCATGTTTGACTTATTGATGGATCTACTGCTGTAACATCAGGTTGAAGCGGTTAATGGTCAATTCAAAGATGCAGCATCTGAAGCTGTGAGGAGTTGGGTGGGTAACATGGAAGAAAGCTACCACTTGACAGGGACGGCGGTGGGGCCCCACCCATGCCCCACCATGGTCCGTCACTTTCAGTCGGTCATAGGAAGAGAGACGAGGAGGCAAGCTCTTGATAAATGGGGAGGTAAACCTGACGCGCTTGTGGCATGTGTGGGTACAGGGTCGAATGCGTTGGGGTTGTTTCACGAATTCATCGGAGATTCCGAGGTGAGGCTGGTGGGAGTGGAGGCCGGAGGTTTTGGGTTGGAGAGTGGAAGACACGCGTCAACTCTGAGTGAGGGAGAAGTGGGTGTTTATCACGGAGCCATGACCTATCTTCTTCAAGATGAATATGGTCAGACGACAGAACCACACTCCATCGCCATGGGGTAACTTCATACTCCCTCAATATGATATAATATAATAAAATAATTATCTCACGCACGTGCGTGTTGTGAATAAACAGGATGCAGTACCCAGCTGTTGGACCAGAGCTAAGCTATCTGAAAGAAACCGGGCGTGCTGAGTTCTACTCAGTCACAGATCAACAAGCTCTTGATGGTACCTACTTAATCTCATATACTATATATATTTGTTTGTTTTAGGACCGAGGTAGTATATATAGTTGTGATTGATGAAATTAGAGAATGTCTGATGCTGCAGCATATGAAAGAGTGTGCAAAATGGAAGGGATATGTGTATCGTTGGAGGCATCACATGCGTTTGGGATATTAGAGGAGCTGTTTCCCACTTTACCAGACGGAGGGAAGGTGGTTGTGAATTGTAGTGCCCGTGGAGATGAAGACGTGGACATTGTCTTCAGACACAAACAGTTTGATGGATCACTACTTAAACGTGTCAATGATATGGCTCTACAAGTTGAGGAGCACCACCACAAGCAACAGCTGTGTGACTTACGTTAAAAGTGTGTATCATGTATTCTGGACCCGACCAGTATTTAGGATTGATGTATTGTCAATATCTATTTCAGAATTTGGCACCAAAAAATATCGAATATTCCCGAGGGATCCAAATGTGGAATGATGTATGCTGTACATATTTATTAATAATTATTTGCTTTCTCCTCACAAGGTCACCTTCTTTTGGACTTTGCTTATTCTTCCTTCCATCCGCTGCTCTCGCCGTTTTGACGCAAAGGAGCGCAGGTGTGCTTGAAGCGATTGGTATTAAAATGATATTTTAGCTTACTGAGCGGTGTGACATTCCTGATTTTTTTCGTCAAATTAATAATTGATTGACGTATCGTCGATATCTATTTTTGAATTTGGCCCCAAAAAATATCTAATATTCACTATAAAAAAATAAAAAAAATAAAAAGAGGATTACCTACGGAAAAAATTCTGTTGGAAATCCCGTGGGTAAAAATTACCAACGGAATTACCCACGGAATTTCGTCAGTAACTAAAATCACCAACGGAATTCCGTGGGTAATTAAAATTACCGACGGAAAATTTCCATCCCAAAAATAGCCATGGGAAAATTCAATTTTATTCTGCCACGGAGTTTTTTGCGACGGAAATTTTCCGTCGGTTTTTAATTACCGACAAATCAGGAATTCCGTGGGAAGAGGGAAATCTTTTCCGTCGGTAATTTCGTGGTAATCCGTGTTTTTTTGTAGTGATTCCTAAAGGACCCAAAGGTCACTGGTACTAAAAAAAATATGGAGGCTTTTAGACAGTCACATTTAGACAATTTATAGATGTTCATGTCTAAAAAGTATGACGGGTGGTGGTTTCGAAAATATAAAGAACTTTTTAAACCGGTTCCTTTAATATAAAGTCTAAAAAATACTCCCTCTGATCCTAATTATAAGACTAAATTGACTATTTTGGAGAAATTAAGGAACCTAGTTAAATTACTTTAGAGTATTTTTATTTTTATTTTTCTCCAAACTAATTAGTTTGACTAATAAATTAATATATAATCTAAAGATACACAACATATGATATGATTAAGTAACTTATTTCGGTTCCTTAATCTCTCCAAAAAAGTCAACCGATCTTACAATTATGATTGGAGATAGTATTATTTAGACCGTGTTTCGAGCACCCGGTCTAAAAAGATAAAAATAATAGAAAAATAAAAATTTCATTACTTTTTAGACCGGTTGTCTCCTATAACTGGTCTAAAAAATGAAATTTTTTAGACTTGATGTTTCTTATAACCGGTCTAAGAGATGCGGAATAAAAAAAACAATATCTTTATTACTTTTAAGATCGGTTTTTGCAAATAACCTATTCTAAAAGGTGAACTTTTAAAACTTTATTTGAGCATAACCAGTCTAAAAGATTAGCCTTAAATTAAAAATCGCTCACTTTGAATCTCTCTTTGTCGTGCCGAAAATTGAATTTTGCTCTCTGAACCTCTCTTCTCGTTGCAATAACTATGAGCTCTGTCGCTTTTCTAAACTTATTTGCGCTCCCCGGTCCTCTTTCGCAGTTCGTTTCTCCATCATTACCATTGACATTAGAGCTGGGAATCATAGCCGGCCTTTTTAGGCCCGAGGTAAGAAAAACATATGTTTTTCAAGGCCCGACCCGAGAGCATGCTAGCCAAGGCCCACCCTACAAGGACGAAAGCTATTTTTTAAAATTTTAACTATTTTTCCTTCGTTTTTTCAAAAAAAAAATATAATTAGTAAATTACAACAATTAAAGTTTTAATTTATCAAATAAATGTTATCAAGATTAAGGTCTAAACAACACACATACAAACAAACACAGACATTAATTCATAATCAAAAGTAAACTATTGTCTACCAATAATTCACACAAAGCATAAGAAGCTTACCAATATCATCAATTACAGGTTGTCTCGGTAGGACAGAAGGGAAGGGTTTGAGGACAGATCAATGACTGTGAGGAACCTTCGGAAAGCTCAAAAGGCCGGAGGAACAATCTATCAACCATCAGCACCTCAACAGAGTGGCGGATTTCACGAGCTGAAACAGTGAAGCATTGAATATTCTGATGCCGTGAATCCTTGATGCACTGATGCATGACTATGTGTGCGTGAGGCCAAGACAACGAGACTGAGGCGTGAGGCATGAAGTAAATGATAGAAATGAATGAGGCTGTGAAAGTGAGTGGGTGGGTGAGTACTGGGCAACATGTCAGGCAAGTAGCTTCCTTTACGGTCGACTTAGTCAGCAGGGCAAGTGGGTAACTACCAACTGGGCAAGTTAAAAAAAGTAACGAGCCTAATAAGGCCAGCCTGAGGCCCTACAAGGCTGGCCCTTTCAAGCGCTCGACCTTACAAGGTGGTGTAACACCCCACCTGTTCGAGCCCAACGCAGTGGCATCTTCACCTATTATGTAAAGATGTAATATTTAATGAAAACTTAAACCACTTGCTAGTTTTGGTTCTTGCAAAGAAAGCCCTTCTTTAAAAAGAAATTTCAAAATAATAAATAAATTCGGTTGGGCTTTTCTAAACCATTTAAAACTTTTGAAAACATTCTATCGATGGTTCAAACTTGTCATTAAAATTGCATCATACTTAGAACCTTGTCAAAATTCATCGAGTTTTTCCTTATTTCTCCAATTAGTCTAATGCTCTACTAATCGTTCACCATAACTTGGGCTTGTTACATACATGCCCGCACTGGCAAAGAATCGTTAGCGAAGATATATATATCTTGCTACTTCTATATAATCATGTGTATCTAATTAAATATATACATCCCAACAGCCACATATGGCTTCCTCAAAATAACAGCTAAGTCATAAGGAAATAAAATTATTCATATACAAAAGTGAAACTATATGTTTCAATCTAAATCATCAACTCCACCTTCTTCTCAAGACCAATCAATATCTATGCCCCCTGCCTCTTCCTCTTTGCCTACTAGTCTTGTCCATTTCCCGGATTTATGGAAGGCTCGAGATTCAAATAAATGAATCTCGGAGTAACAGTTAATCTCAAATTCTAGCATATGCAATACATGTAAATTCACCAAACAACGAGTAGTCCACACAAGATATAAAGCATTCAAATTCAAGTTCAAGTTCAAAATTCAAACAACAAGTATTACATACCAAGTATAATGCAGCTTGTAATACAAGTGTTGATTCAAATACTTTCAAATACCTTGGCGCAAGGAAAATTCGTTTTGGCAATTCAATACCAAAAATAATGAATGCACTAGGCCATGCCTAGTCACTGGGAAGTTGGCCCCATGGTCGGCCCTTCCGCTCAATCGAGCCATGAGTGGTGCTGGCCTCATACAAAGGTGGACATACAAATATGGCATACATAAACATATATAGCTATGCAAAGAATGTGAGATTAGAGTTACTACTTTGTTGGTCTTACCGACAAAACCCCTTCCATCGATTCTTAACACTACGCTTGTCCTTCGTGCACGGGCGATTCTCGTCCTATAATTAACATTTATACAAAGGATAGATCATTAACCAATCCAAAAATAACTATAAATTTCACTTCTCTAGACCCACTCCAAAAATACTTGTTTTTTTAATATCCTTATGACTAGGGATGTATACTCATTGAGACCTATTTTAATTAGATACTATTCACTATAGATAATTATTATCTCAGCCATTTCATCTTGCATTTTATCCAAAGAAACCTTTACTTTAAAGGTTTAACACAATTAACAACTTATGTGACTTTTTAAAGACTTATCAAAAAAATTCAGGCTTCTTTTAAGAATTTGGAAAATTCATAACTCGACCGATATAACTCCAGATAGAGTGATTCCAATTTCTATTTAAACCTTGATAAGTCTATTTTCATAAATTAAAGTCACCAAGTTGATTTATGGCTGAGAAAAATTCCCAAAATTCAAAAACATAAACAATATCCAGAAATTCTCAGATTTTCTGACCAATCTTTGAGAAACCATAACTCCTTCAATACTTATCGGATTTCGACGAATTACCTATCCAATTAAACCTCTATGAGTATATTATTTAACTGGAAAATTTCACATTTTAATCATTTCATTTAGTTATCCCGAAATCCAACGCCATTTTTCTGTTCCTGAAGCATACCAGAACTTTCCAGTTTCTTTAGCCTAGCTTCGAAAAATTATAACTGGAGTTATAGACCTCCGTTTAGGTGAGCCAAAGCTTATTTTAAACCTTCAGGAGTGTACTATATCCTGTAAAAATTTCAGAGCAAAAATCAAACCCTAACTCCCGAAAATAGCTTACACAGGGCGTTCTGTTTTTCTGGAAAATCAGGAACAGCATTTCCCATTAATATGTATGCTCATATTCATATGTGTAACCATAAAATCATGGCTTTTCTTGCAGAAAACACGCCACCATAGACCCATAATGCATGCTCTGTTTTTATCTTACCTAAAGATTGGTGTTCAAATTACAAAAATCCCAATTTCAATAAAATATCAGCACTTCTTTTAATTGCAGAAAATTTCCAAACTTCAAAAGTACTGTCATAACCATAGTATTGGAGTTCTTTACACATGCTTTAATGATTTAAGGTACCCATTTAACATTGGGAAGCATCGAGTAATGAATTATAGTCAGATTTCACTTCCAAATTTCAGCTCCAATAATCACCCACCGTCATACAACCTCAAAACTTCTATACCCATATTTAATATGGCATATGGACACTCTAGCGTCATATATTCTCATGTGTTCCATAAAAATACTTCAAGTTGCAGAACCCATCTTTCAGCAACTTCCAGATTCAAAAATCATACCCCAAATTTCAAAAATCAACATGCATGTGAAGATCTAGCTATCACAAACTCTATACTAAGATTTAAGGCATGATTTCTATATCTTAACCTATATCTTATTCATTTCCTCTCTCAATCTGATTTTCCATCTTCCTAATATTTCCCAGAAGATGCAGCAGCAGAGGAAAATAAGGATGGGAGGAGGTTCAAGACACTCACCTTGGTCTAGATATCGATTTGCATGTGGGATTTCTTCCTTCTTCATCTTCTTATCTTCTCCAGCTCCATGGTGGTCTCTCTATCGCGGACTCTCCCTCTGTTTTTAGGTGCTGACTGAAGTGAATGAGAAATGGGAAATGGATGGTGTGGGTACGTGTATATAAGTGGCAGAATAGAAAATGATAAATGAGGGAGGGGTGTATAGGTGTTGTGCTGTCATGCTTATATTGAGAGAGGGAGGGTGAGGTGGCGCTGGAAGGAGGAGGGAGTATGCAAATATCTCACGTGCAGCGAAAGAGAGAGGAGTGTTGTGGGGTCCACTTACTAAAATACCAATTTAATTCTTTTTGACCTCCAACAAGGCTTTCATTTGCAATTTAGTCCCTTTTTAATTAAATTGCAAACGTTAGTTAAGTAATCAAAAATTAATCCTCAATTTCATTTAAGGATTTCTCTTTCTCAATTAATTCCTTTGAGCCATAAAATATTATCTCTAAAATATTTAGGCCATAATTTATTACCTAGCTATTTGCCCTCAAATTACAAGAAAATATGCCTTAAATCCCAAATAATTAATTTTAAAATAACTAAGACCAATTTTCCACAATTTATCTCATACCATACTTTTAATCTCCCAAATCCAAATTTTGGGATGTCACAACCGCCCTTTTTGGCCCAACTTCATTTGGAGACTCCATTCTATAAGCCCGGCCCTTATAGACCAGGTGGAAATCACTTTTTAGACCGATTCTGGATCAAGCCTTGATACGGCTAGTCTAAAAAGTCTTTTACTTTTTAGACTGTTGAGCAACCGGTCTTAAAAATCTATTTTTTTAGACCGGTTACTCAAATATTAGGCCTAAAAACTCGGACTTTTTAGACCTGTTGTAGAAAAGATTAGGTTTAAAAGTTTAACTTTTTAGACCGGTTGTGTAAAAGATCGGCATTAAAAGTCTCACCTTTTAGACTGGTTGTTTCAAAAACATGTATTAAAAATAGTATTTAGACCTGATATTTTAAAAACTGCCGGTCTTAAAAGTCACATCTTAATTCTTTTTAGACATGATATTTTTAACATCCGGTCCAAAAAAATTTGTGTTTTTTTCACATATCCACTCTATTTCTTCCTCTTAACCATCATATAATCAAACACCTAAAAGAAAGTTTAAGCTACAAGCTCTGAACCACTAAATATAAGTTACAAATTGAATTATTGTAAATGAATATAGAAATTGAATTATTGAAAATGAATATAACGCCAACAATATTCCGATTCAAATGGAAACAAAATCGATCTAACAACTATTATTCATCAAAGACAACTATCTTCCAACCACCGTCACTCACCTTCAATTTCGTTTACTACCGCCACATTCTGTTTGCACTTCATTGTTTCCCTTTGTCCTCTTCACTATTCTTTGTTTTCTTATTTGTAATTCGTAAGGGTTGCGCTGTTGAAACTTATTAATGTGTGGCTGATTTTTCTTATTTTCTACTAATTTATATAATATGTTTGAAATATTTAATTGTGCTTACTGTCACTTTTGTTTACTTTAGTCTTGTTCTATTTTATGTACTTATTGTTTGATCACCACTAAGCATGAACTTGGAGAATTTGGATCCCTCTTGGGAAAGGGATTTAAATTGAACCATAAGATTGAGTAATGTGGAATTATAATTTATTGTAATTTGCCAATAGCATAGGAATATAGTTATTGGACTCATATAGTCATATTAGAGTGAAGTTGGGTATTTATCGCGCCTCTTGAATAGATTTGTTAGGAATAACATTTCTAATTTGAGATATGGATGTAACTGAACGGGATCTAATCCAGTTTTTATCACAATATTATGAAGGAGGAGAGATGGGTTACTTAAGTTGCTTTTTTCAATGTGAACCTGAAAATATTAATATATATATATATATATATATATATATATATATATATATCACCCAAATTTAATAATTAAATGGACAAAAGCATATGAAAGAATCATGAAAACACAACACAAAGCAAATGACAAAGACCATGAAGTGTGTGGTAAACAAATACTGAAAAATGTGGGGTAGAAGGATATGGTCAACAATTCTCCATCTCCCACGTCCTCACACGCATCAGATTTGATATGTAGCACCAAGCATACAACATTAAGAAATAAGAAAAGTCAAGATTCAAAAAGGAAAAAAATCAAAACAAAAAATTACATATCGTGGCGGTGCTTCCCCTCATATTTATGATCTGCATCTTTGAGTCGTCTTGCGCTCGCTTCACATACTTTCTAATCAGGCAGTCTCTCACAATTTTAAAGAAAAATGATAAATATAAATATAAAATTGTATAATAGCAAATTAAGGTTGTCCCACAGATACTTGATTGAACTAGTGATTAGGCATCAAAATTCCCATTTTCATTCAAGTGAAACAAATCAAATAAGGAAGGTTAAAGAGAAATTTAAATAGAAGTAAAAGAACTAAATATAGTTTTTAAAGATTTCAATTGATAAAAACAACCTAGAGCGAATCCTTTCTTTTTAAGTCTTAGATCATGTAATTACCAAAATAATGTTGGGTTAACGTCTTTTAGTCACGTAAGCCCAATAAGGCTTAATTGAGGCTACAAAGAACTCTATGGCCCATGTGGTTTAGGGTTAGGTCTTGGGTGCGAAGATATAAACCTACTTTCACCTACTTGGAAAATAAACGCACACATAAGGAGGCTCTCATCGTAAACAAACTTAGAGACAGACGTTCATCATCCGAACGTTGCCCACACAACCATCTCATTCCCCTCGAGAGATAGTCGGAAGATCAATCATAGAGCGGACGACAACTATTCGTGGAGAGGCTTTCAGATCGCTGCATCTTTCCAGGTAATCAAAACGATGAAGGTTTTAACTTTTCCTATATCGCGTGGTACGATACACTTCCGCGTTTCTGATAAGAATCCTACAAATAAATGCACTTAATAGTAGCTTATTAATCTAGAGTTTAATAGATATAAGCATATCCTAGAATAACTAGAAAGTCTCATTAGTACTATAGATTATTGTTAAAATGTAAATTGCGTTGACATCATGCATGTCCGACTTGTGTAGGTCCCGTGGTTATCATTGGCTCATGGCTCTCATGTTTGAAATGACCAAAATGCCCTTCAAATGCACTAGTCATCAACTATTAAGAATTTAAATCCCAGAGCACTAGTCATCAACTATTAAGAATTTAAATCCCAGAGACACAGTCGTCAATTGTTAATTTGACCCCAAAAAAAAATCAGCAATGTCATGTAAGGAATTTTTTTGCTTGGATATATAGCTTCGTCGAACTACAGGAAGAGGAGAAAACGAATAATATTAGTAAATATGTAAAGCATACATTATTCACTTTTTAAACTAATTCTGGATCAATCTCGATACAGCCGATTTGAGAAATTTATTACTTTTTAGACCGGTTGAGCAACCAGTCTTAAAAATCACTTTTTAGACCAGTTACTCAAATAGTAGGTTTAAAAAATCAGACTTTGTAGACCTAACTTAACTTATATTAGGTCTAAAAAATCAGACTTTTTAGACTAGTTGCAAAAAAGGTCAAAAAAATCGGACTTTTTAGAGTGGTTGTGTAAAAGATCGGGTCTAAAAAGTCTAACTTTTTAGACCAATTGTGTAAAAGATCAAGTCTTAAAAGTCTCACTTTTTAAACCGATTATTTCAACAACGCGTTTTAAAAATAATATTTAGACCTGATATTTTTAAAACGTCTTAAAAGTAACATCTTAATTCTTTTAAACTTGATTTTTATAACATCCGGTCTAATTTATTTTTTTTCGTACTTTTTCACATATCGACTCTATTTCTTCCTCTTACATCATCCTATCAAGGCACCTAAAAGATAGTTTAAGCTACAAGCTCTAAAAAACCCAATATGAGTTACAAATTGAATCATTAGAAATGAATATACAAATTGAATTATTGTAAATGAATATAATGCCAATAATTTTCTAATTCAAGTGGAAACAAAATCAATCTATACTAACAACTATTATTTATCACATACCACAGCCCAAGATAACTCCCAGGTGTTGGGGTTTGACCACGACTTCTTTTAGCCGGCAATCATTGCAAATAACAGCATGAGGCCAAGAAGAAAATATACTATATGGTAAAGGGTTAAGGTGCATTTTTGCCCTTAAAGTATGCGCCCAGGAGCAATTTTGCCCCTAAAGTTTTCGGTGTAGCAATGTTGCCCCTGAAGTTTCAAAACGGAGCAATGTTGCCCTTCCGTTAAAAACCCTAACGGTCAACTAACGTTGACCGTTAGATCACCGTTAGGGTTTTTAACGGAGGGGCAACATTGCTCCCTTTTGAAACTTCAGGGGCAAAATTGCTACTTTTTTTGGGAGCAATATTGCCCCTAAAGTTTAAAAATGGAGCAATGTTGCCCCTCCGTTAAAAACTATAACGTTGACTGTTAGTTGACCGTTAGGGTTTTTAACGGAGGGGCAACATTGCTCCGTTTTGAAACTTCAAGGGCAACATTGCTACGCTTGAAACTTCAGGGGCAAAATTGCTCCTGGGCGCATACTTTAAGGGCAAAAATGCACCTTAACCCTATGGTAAATAGTAAAATCAGTTACTACACTAATAATTAGAAGCATTATTTGAATGGTCGATTATTGATGTTTTTAGGGCACAAACCAAGTATTCGAGATTTTGATCTTCTCCTCGTCTCTTTTACTCATTTTCTTTATCACCTCCCAACCATTAGCTTCTGATAAAAAATGAGCAGTTCTAGTAAGATTTGTAATATGAATACCCTTACGCTTTGCGGATATATAAGGTGCCATTCTAGGAAATGTAGAAGTCTTTGATAAGGATTTTTCATCCACCATATGGTTCTTTAAGGACCCTTTCATTCATTATGTTAGAGATCAAGGAAAATCCATTCTAGCTTCAAAGAATACGCCCTTTTTGATGAAAAAATGGATTGAAAAATAAATTGTTGAGATTGAATGTTTTATTTAAAAACATTATTTTTTTCTATTATCAAGTGATCTACATTCGTCAATTCACTATCATAGAAATCACAATATATGACGATTATTAACTGCTATACATAATGGTTCTGAACCATCATATATGCGAGCGCTATAAAAGCTCAGCGCAAATGCATCACGATCCCAAGCCATGATTTATTTTGTATCTATTATAACCGTTCTAGTATAACACTCTTTATGTATTGAGATGTGGTGAAGCTATGTTGTGGGCAATGTTGTTATAATAAATAACAGTCTTAAGTAAACAACCGTCATAAAACTCTGTAACATACATAACATTGCTTTCAAAATAACTGTTATATAAAAGTTTGGCATACATAACAATGGCCATATAGCAAACGTTATTTATTTACTATAAATGCTAATAGGTTTAATGAAACAACAATCACATGCACTACTACAAAAAAAAAAAATAGCTTTTACTTTCCTAAAAGACATCTCATTTTCAAAAAGAGAAGTAAAAATAAAGGCGTAGAGACTTGTGGCGCCCTAATTAAGTAAAAGGATGCCAAAAGTACAATGGCTTTTACATTTGGTGTCCTATTTCAAAATTCGGACACCAAAAGCAGTATTTTTTACGTCCTAATTTAAATTTAGGACGTCAAAAGTGTACCCTGAAGCCACTTCGGGCTAGAAATAGTATTTTTGGCGTCGTAAAAATAATTTACAACGCCAAAATATTTCTTTTTTGTCCTAAAATAAATTTAAGACGCCATATCGCTTTCCTAATTGATGATTTCAAACAACTTTTCATTCTCAGTTCATTTCATATCCCATGCGTGACCCTCTCTCATTTCACTCTCGCCTCTCGCTCTTAACCCCAACTCTCTCTACCTTTGATTCCTTCTCCACCGCCCTTGTAAATCACTCCTCCTCCTAGTCAATGATTTGCGAGTTGCGTAAGAAAGCTCCAGATCTGTAAGCCCCCTCTGCCTTCAATTCCTTCGTCGTGCTCCAGAAAGCTCTAGAATCTCCTCCGCATCCATCTGCTCCAGATCCGTAGCGTTCGCGACCTACCAACCCACAAGCAACGACAACAGCCACGGCCTCCCTCTCCACCCCTACAGCAACGACGTCTCTGGGTTGCAGATCTACAAGTCTGGGTTGCAATAGCTACGATGGTTGATAGATCCGACAACGACGGGGCACGGCGATGCCAAATCCGGGGTTAAGTGCAGCTTGGATTTTCCTTTGTTTTGAAATCTTCATGGTTCTAGACCTTTGTTTGATTTCCCTTTGCATTTGATTCTATTTTAGTTTCTTGCTAGCTGATGTTGTTGTCTATGTTTCTGTCATTATTGTAATTTGGTTTCATTATTTCTGTTAGCTTTCGGATATTCTATGTATTGTACCAATTGCTTTCCTTGAAGTAGTAATATATGGTTTCATTCTAAGCAAAAACAAAATCTTCATGGTTCTCAGGAGTTTGGGAGAATATTTGCAATCCCCTCCTGTGTGTGAATTAGTCTCTCTCTCTCTCTCTCTCTCTCTCTCTCTCTCTTTTTTGCCTCTTGATTGGAGAATCATGCCTTATGGGGGTCTATCACCGTTACGAAGAGGAAAATAATTTTTAAAAAAAAATAGGCACCTATGGCGTCCTAAATATTTTTAGGACGCCATAAGTGGAGTTTACTGCATCCTATTTTTTTGGGACAACGTAAGCTTCACTTTCTACGCCTCGCAAATAGGCGTTCCCCTGAAAAGGGACGTCAAAAGTGGAAGAAAAGGGACATCGTATCCTTTTTTTGTCGTAGTGACATCTAGTGTATAAATATATAATGGTTTTTATTTAATAAACATAAAATTTTGAGGCAAATTTTTTTAAAAAAAAAATGGGGATTTTCCTTTTACCTATGCATGCTGAACAAAATTGTACACAAAATTGTATATTACAAAAGCTCGTACATCAAGTATGGCCATGTAATTTGAGATGGATCAAGACATTCCCGGCTTTATGGCTAGGCTCAATGGAACTCCCTACCATTCAGGGCACGAGGGGTATGCAACCTCGAGCAAGATTTGATAGAAAAGTGGGGTTAGATCTATAGTACACCACATGCTCCTTCTCGTTAGGAAGCATATGACGTTCTATAGATCTAATCTCTCCTACTCTATCAAGTCTTACTCAAAGCTTCATACTTAGAGAGTTCTATTGAGTCTAGCCACAAAGCTAGGAATATATTGATCCACCCTAAATTACATGGCTATACTGGATGTGTGAGCTACTGTTCTATTATACAGTCAAATTCAACAAGCAAAGCTAAAGCAAAATCTCTAGCTAATGTGCATGTGTGTTATACATTTTTTTTTCGTATATGGTATGACAATAAGGTGGTCAGGCTAAGTAATAAGTTCAAGCACACAACACATAGTTCCTCTTACAACCAATATGTGACAGACACTGGAAGAGCTAACTTGGATTGATAGCGGCCTTTAGCTCTCTAAGCTAACATGATTACAAGGGAGAGGCAAGTTGTGAATCATATTATCCCTTTGTAGGTTATACATGTAGCATGTAGAGACAATTGTAAATCGTGTTCTCCCCCTATAAGTTATACATGTGGCCTGTAGCAACCATATACTTCTTGGAGCTATCTACCATATACTCAAGACAATGAAATCTTTATAAATCCGTAACAATTTCCTATAATAGAAGAGGAACCTTCTATTAGAGATTTTTCAATAAAAAAATATGAAGACGACTTAGGTCAAAACCTAACTACAAAACACAAAGTGTGAAAGTGGAGCTAAATCACCAAGAGGGGGGAATTGGGGATTTCAAAATCTTTTTCAGATGGCTCTGTTTTTAATAGCAAAAACAGAGGTGAACAAAGAGTGAAGAGAAGAAGAGAAAGACACAAGAAATTTATACTTGGTTCGGTCCAACTCCTTGACCTACGTCCAAATCCCTGCACTCTCTGGGATTTTCACTATCTCAATTGATTACACACTGTACTCAAGAGTAATTCTCTCACTAGAACTTACTCCCCCTTACAAGTTGCAATCAATGAACCCAATCACCAAGTCCCCGACTTGTGATTCTTTACAATAAATGATTTACAAGTAGAAACTCTCTAAGAGTAGATAAAGATAAACACCGAAGCTTTGTGTATCAAAACATACAATAGAGGTGAAAACCGAAGAAAATAAATGTAGACTTGAATGCAATTCATTTTCAGCAGATGTGTTAGTTGAGAAGACTTGAATGTTGTTCTATTTACACTGAGAGAGCATTAAATGACTGTTGTAATCTTCATTATAACTGTTGCCTTCATTAGACAAAGTTCTGGTTAAGCCTTGGTCTTCTTCTCTCTCTAATCTCTACTTAATCCAGTGCAAGTCGAGTTGACTTCCTGTCAATTAATCCGTTGGACTAGCAACTGCTGGATGTGGAAAACATTCTTTAATCCTTTGCAAAGCTTGTGCAGACGGATTACCCAAAAGTATGCAACTTTCTGGGTTTTGGATTTAATGTGCTGACATCACTTTTTGCTTTTGCTTTAAACTTTCAATAAACATTCTCTAATTCATCTAAAACTCACTAGCAAAGTGGTTAAACATAGCTAGGAATATGAGAGAATGATAATGGGAAGTATTAAGATCAAACAAGAAGGTTTTACAAATTCGTCAAATTTGAATTTCAGAATCAGCGATGAAAACAAACAAAACTCGAGTTTTGGACTTTGGCAAGTAAAATCGATTTCCAAAACATCAAACTGGAGGTTTTCTTTCAATACCGGAGGTTTTCAAATCATTAAAAACTGCAATGCTCTTAGGTTGGCCAAAAACCGGAGGTTTTCAAATACTTGAAAACTACAATGCTCTCGTTGGCCAAAATTCGAGTTTTCATACCAAAACTCGAGTTTTCATTTAAATATGAAAACTTGGAGAAATCGCGCCAAGACAAAACTGGAGGTTTTGGAGAAAACTGGCAGTTTTCAAAAACTGGGAAAACTCAAAGGCTCTCTGCCTGATCAAAACTCGAGTTTTGAAATCAAAACTCGAGTTTTCACTTTATCGTGAAAACTTTGTGAAACTCAAAACTGGAGGTTTTCACAAAAAACTGGAGGTTTTGAAAGTTCAAAACTTAGGAGACTCTTCTCGTAAAGCCAAAACTCGAGTTTTCACATCAAAACTCGAGTTTTGCATTTTCGAAAATGCTTTGCGAAGTCTCTCGTGTCCCGTAAACTCGAGCTTTCACTAAAAACTGGAGGTTTTGCTTTGCACGAGAAAACTTGAATTCTTCTCTCGTAAGGGAAAAACTCGAGTTTTGCTTACAAAACTCGAGTTTTCCTTTGACACCAAGTTTTTCAACTTTTCAAAGAAAAACTCTATGCTTTGTTTGCAAATGTTAGTAAGCATCAAAACCTTTAGAGAACTAACAAAGTGAATAATAATGGAGAATGCAAAATGGAGAACGGAAGTTATAACTCCATATGATTAGAATAGAACATGCAAAGAAATGCATCCTAACTAAGGCTGAAGAATGAAAACACAAGTAATGAATGAAAATGCGTGTTAGGGCTTGCGCGGCAATTTGAGCAATTGTCACCGAGAAGGATAGAAAAGGACTTTTGGATGGTATGTAGTTCGACTAAAAATGAAAGTCGACAACTGAAAAACATGACCAGAGTAGTGGGGTTCCGAGGTTGGTAGGTTTGGAGTTTACATTTGACCTAAGAGGCTAAATGAATGAAATGGAGAAACGAAGAGACGTTTGAATATAAGGGAAAGTTTAACTTTATAACGGTTCAAATATATCACCATAATGTATTACTCCGTTGTTACATATATAACAATTATTGTAAGAAACCATTAGTTAATTTAAAAATATATATTACCGTTTCTAGCTAATAACCGTTAAATATCTGCAACATTTTATATATATATATATATATATATATATATTAGGGGTACTACTATCAATTTCCACCTGCTTTCATAAACAACAAATAAACAAACAACAATACAATAGGTCATCCATAAAAACACATAAATTAACCCAGTCCAACAATAGAAAAATAATAACACACAGCCAAAACACACGTAAATTAAGTGCCCTTTTTCTTTTCCTAGTCTTAGCTTTTTGTAATTTACTTTTTTTATAAATTTAATGGTTCAAGTGATCTCACATTGAATGGATCATCCTCAACTCCATCACTCATATCCTTATCAATCATTTGATTTGTCAAGAAAATAATAGATAATTCATGTTTAGAAGGATCACGGACGTAGAACACTTGTTTAGCCAAAAAAAAAAAGCCAAAATAAAAGGCTCTTCTTTATACTCTTCCTTGTTCAAATTCAATTGTATCAGCCAAATCATCAATTCTCAAGCCGTAATTATTGTCAAACCACTTGCAATCAAAAATGCGAACCCAAAAGCCAATATAAACCAATTCCCAGATATCCTCAATCATCCCAAAGTATGACATCTTCACATAGATAACATTTCTTTCTTTGGTACTCGATCCATGCATTGTGTTAGCTACAATTTTGCATTTTGTTTCAATCATCTTGCTCCTTGGTTTAAAAGGTTAATCTATTGATGATGTAATTTGCGTAAGACATCACTTGATTGCTTGGACTGTATGCTGAGAACTTCAATTTGCTAAAAACTGATTTAGGATCAGCTCTATACTAGCAAAGGACTTGATCTTTAAACCATGTTGTAAATTATTGTGTTGTTCAGCAAACCATCTTTCTCCTTTGTAGGGATTATGCATATGGTTGTGCACATACTCAACATCCTCGAGTTGTGTAACACATATAGGTGTGCTTTCTCCAACTTGTTCGTCTAAGAGAGTTATAACTTTCATTCCCATGATCCCTTCCCCATCGGTCCTTCTCCCCTCATGCCGAGACACAAGAATTGCCCAATATCGCTTGCATGCTTTAATATGTGGCAGAAAATTCAATAGCCTCTTCATTGATATATCATCAACAATGCAACCCTCCGAACAACTTCGATTTTTGACAAACACTTTCATTATCTTTATGAAACATTCAACTAGGTACATACCACCTTAAATAGCCTGAGACACAAAGTTGTACCTCTCTAACCAAGTGATTAGTCAAGTGGAACATGATGCCAAAGAATGCTGGAGGAAAATACATCTCAAGCTCACAAAAGGTGTATACAATTTGGTTTTGCAACCGCAGCAATTTTTTAGGGTCTACCACTTTACAGCAAAGGGGCTTCAAGAATAAACATAACTTAGTGATTGCAGCTCACACCTCATAAGGCAACATACCCTATATAGCCGCTAGAATCAAATTCTTCATCAATGTAATACCTGATTTTCGATTTACTGAAAGTCTTATATTTCAGAATATGTTACCATATTAAATTGGTTAACATATATGACATAAAGTCACATAGAATAGTGGCTATTTTAAGAGTAAATGAGCTATGGAAAAGTTATAAAACACTTAATTAAATTAAGTGTCAATTTAACAAATTGGCAAATAAGCTTGCACTAATTGAAATTAGTGACATAATTCTTCAATTTAATTATAGGAAAATTAATAGAGGGCTTTTAATTATAGAATTTAAGAGCCAAAGAGGATGGAATTAAGATTGAATAATAAAGCACAAATGACCATGATTAGCTAGCCAACAAATCCTATGTTGACACATGTAATAAAAGGGCAATTAAGCTTTTGTTTAGGATGATAATTAGCTTAATACATCTGCCCCAAAAGTCCACATCTTCAGCTGAACATGTGTGGAGAATTATGAACCAAGTATTTAAGATGATGAGTTAGTTTTGAAAAGTCAAGTATTTCAACTAGCCAATTAGGAGTTTGAAACAAGACATGTTTTGTTAATAAAAAAAACACATTAAATGGCTGTTGAGATAAGTGGAATGTCGGCCACTATGGAGGGGTGAGATGTGATTTCATAAAGTGTCATTTTAATCCAAAGGTTGAGAGGAAAGAAGAGAATTTGGACCACTTTGCATAAGTTTGATCCTTTGCCTATAAATAGAGGCTCAACCTCCTTCATTCTTTGCACTAAATCAGCTCATAACATCTGATTTATAAGTGAGAGTGAGAGTTCTTGGAGCAAAGAGAAGGAGCAAGAACTTCAAGAGGTAATGTTCTTGAGTTCAATCTTTTAGTTCTTAGTAAAAAGTGTAGTTTAACCTAGAAAATTAGGAAGTAAATCCCTTTATATGTTTTTAACGCCTAAATTGCATTTAAAACAAAAAATGGGGGTAAAAACATGTTGGGAAAGAATTTTAGATATTAATGGAATAAGATTTGTGAAGATTGTAGAATTTCCAGTTTTAAATCTTGTGCTAGTAACGAACGTTTAGGCTATTGTTTTATGTTTGAAATGATCTTTAAAACTAATTAAATTTTACATGAATAAAATAGACATGTAGGGATTTTCAAAGATGTAACATTTTGAGTTCTACACAAGGAGATACAATTTGTTAAAGTTAAGTTTTATTTTTGGAGTTTTAAACTGAACAGCGTTGGAAAACTTAAGAATTGGGAATGATTATTGATGTTCTAGATTCTAGGAATATTTTTTCCTTGAAATTAGACATGTCAAGGGTCATGAGGAATTTTGAAGCACTCAAAAATTATTTTTCTAGAATTAATTATGATTTTTCAAAGTTAGTGAAAAATCTGGGCAAAATGCTGGAAATTGCGTTTTTAAAGAAATGTAAGGGTAAAATTGGAATAGCAAATCCACCAAGGGTAAAAGGGTCAAAGATGACAAAAATAACCCTTAGGATATTATTCTAAGTGATATGGTAATGTGTTAGGATATCCGAGGAGTTTGGGGTCAGATTCGAAGGACGAACATATTACTAACAATACTGTAAAAGGTACGTTCGTGTACTGGTAACTATAATTGTCTATAACTTGTATGTCTATATATGATTAAATGATTCATGAAGTCATGGGAAAAACTAGGTCTTGAGCCATGGATCGTGACTAAGATATAGGTCTTAGGTCACTGTTTATATACATTCAGCTTTGTGCGAGTTATAGTCATGATAATATCGTAGGGTTGTTTTCCTAGTGCTAAGGACACAAGGAGTCATGGCACTAGTGAGTGCAAATGTTGTAAACATTACATGTGTTGTGTGCTATGTATTGTTATATTGCTAATATTACATCTACTGTGTGCTATGTATTGTTGTAACCTTACATTTGCTATGTGCTTTGTATTGTTATGCTAAAATGCAATGAATATCTGTCATATATTGTTAAATTTGCTATAGAGGTTCACTGTTACCTGAGATGATGCAATGGGTATTGAATCTCAGACTTGACTAAAGGTCAAGGAAAGGAACCTGGATCTAAGAAGATGATGTGGACGGAGCCATGAAGAGGTACCGATGGACGGAGCCGGAAGATGCACCGGCTGAGACGAGAGTCAGAAGAAGTTTGATAGGACTAGTTCTGGCATGAATCTGATAAAGTTATTTCAAACCATTTGGTGCTTAAACTAAACAAGGGTTGGTCTATGTGGTTCAGTCGTCATAAGTTGCCGTGAAAGACGGAGAGACTTCCACTAGACTAAAACACCGACCTAGCCAATAGGTTTGATTAACTGAGTTGGGTTCCAAGCCATAGGTCTAGATAGACATGTATTTGAGTTTGTAAATTGTATCACGAATATTCCTTCGAGATATTTAATTTACCAGCTTATGCCTGGGCATTTTATATTAGTTACTCATTGTCCAAACGTTAGTACGTGCTCTCCGTTCCGCATTACTCTGACCTGTAACACCGTATTCCTAGATACTACGTGTCACCAGGCACAGTAAGTGGTATGGAATTTGTGGTGTTACAATCAAGATGTTGAAATCATAAGATTTTAAACTCATCAATTTCAAGTCTTTCACTGACACGAGTCTTTTGATGTTTCAAAAGTAACCCTCTAGCACCTTGGTTGAAGCAAGGAATTGACAAAAATTATTTTTCTCTTCCTTTGATAGTATGAGCTGCAAGACAAAGAAATGTACGACTTTCCCTCTCCTCTAGTGCTAATTCTTCCCTTATTATCATATCAATCATGTTTAGCCTAGCACTTATGCCATCTTTGGACTTCCCTGGCATATGGAGTAACATGCGAAAATACTTTTGCATAAATTTTTCTCAATGTGCACAACATCAAGAAAATGTCTCACATTCAAGATCCTCCAATAAGGCATGTTAAAGAAAATGGACCCCTTTTTCCACACAAAGGTTTGCCAAATAGACATTTTATATCTTTCACCTTTTGATATACATGTTAACTGATCAAAGGTTGAGGTGCCCTACCCTCTTCTGAATTCCCACTGAAATATCTTTTTTAAACGTCAATAAGGATGCTCCTAAAGCAGCCATTTTCGATGTCCCACGTAGGAATTCTTCATGCCATGTTTCAATCTAATTGAATGTGTACCCTTTTCACAAATTGTATCAAAATAAGGTGATGCACAACTTTTTGTATGTTCAACTACCTTATTGATTTTCTCCCTATGCCTTGTCCAACATATATAAGTAGGATCGATTACATGAATCACTAAGTACGACATACAAGTTTTTCAATCACACCATTATACATTGCCACACTTTACACAGGGGTAAACAATTAAATCTTTGTTTGGGGGATTATGGACAAATGCAAACTCAAGGAAATCTATTGCCTCATCCCAGTAGTCTCTCGTTAGCTGATCAACACACATCTACTGCTGATCAAAGACCCCATCTAGAATAAATCATTTAGTAACAACAACAAAAACTTAATAATGATCCGTGCCCAAAATAAATTGACAAAAATATAAATGAAAGAAAAATCGAAACCTTATGTCAATCTGACTTGGAAGTTGAAGAAAGAAAACTTTGAAATTGAACGAACGCCTTTCTCAAAGCCGAAAGATCTAGAGCTTTTGATTAAGTGTGAAAGTTTCCAAATTTCAAACTAATTGGATGTTTTACAAATAAACCGCCTTATAGATTTCAAGGTCTTACATAACGGTTAGTTGGTAAGAAATGCTAATAGTTTTATTTTTATAATGATTATATTCAAGTAACTGTGATGTATGTTATTAACAAATCTACAGTATTTGAGGTCTTACATAACCATTAGTTGTTAAGAACTTCTAATTGTATTTTTAACTTTATAACGGTTGTTTTAATTAATTTACCGAGAAGTATGTTTATCATAGTTCTTTAATAACAACCGTAAGGTATATTATTATCGTGTGTGTTGTTAGTTCTCTATGTTTTGATGATAACAATTATAATGGAAATTGAATTAAAGATTCAAGGCAAACTCTATGTTTGAATTCATTTTGAAGTATCTCAAAAGAGTAACTTGCAGTCATTATGAAAATGCCTCGAGTCATATGTTTCAAACTCTTTGTGAAAATGATATTCTGTCTTGAATGCCTTGAGTTGACAATTGTTTAACCCAAGTTAATAACGAGCTATTTGTTTGAAAGTTTTTAATTGAAAAACTATTAACTCGAGTCATTCAGTTTTGCAACTCGAGTTAACTGTTTCCAAAGTTTCAAACTTGAAAGTTTCGCGCCAAATCTCTATTCATTGGTTCAAACCTTACTAAAACTAACTCGAGTTAAATATTATCTTACCTCGAGTAATTCACTTGAAGTTAATAATTATAACCTCGAGTTAGCTTTGCGTGAAATGCTTTCAGGAATATTTGGTTATATGACGAATAGTTTAACTTGAAGTTAAAAAATAATTGACTCCAATCAATAACTTTTTGGACCTTTTTTTTTCCCAAACTACTCAACGTTTTTAACTTGAAGTTAGATGTTGTTTTCTTTCAACTTGCGTTTTTAACTCTTGAAGAGAACTTTTAACTTGAAGTTAAAACATAAATGACTCAAGGAAAATATTTCTTAACTTGAAGTTAAATGTTGTTTTCTTTCAAGTTGCATTTTTAACTCTTCAAGAAAACATTTAACTTGAAGTTAAAAAATAAAGGACTCCAAAGAAAGACTCTATGCATCAAGTCATGTGTTGTTTCGAAATGAAAATCTTTAACTCTTGCATATCAAGTCATTGACTCAAGTCAATAACTCAAGGCATATTTTCCCCGACTTCAAGTTAAGCGCTATTTTCTACTATTTATCTTCTTAACTTTCAAAGGAAGTAATTGCCCCCAGTCATTGCTTCAAGTTAACTTTCTCTGAACCTAAGTTAACTTCTTTCAAAGACATATTCTCGGACTGAATTCAAGTCTTTTATGAAGAAGATGATTTAGACTCAAGTCAAACGAATGAACAACTCAAGTTAACATTATTTTAACTTGAAGTTAAATTTATCAATTTTGAAAATCACCATCTTTGAAAACAAAAAATCATTGCTTGTGACTTCATTAATCGTTATCATCACTCGTTACTATTCTTAACTATCTTTAATTAGTTTGTTAATGAGTTTCAGATGATTATATCAAGGATTAACAACAAATTATCATAAAGCAATTTGTGTGTTAGAGAGCATTTAATGCACTTCCCTTATCGAGACAAAATCACAGCAACATGCATACCTCTGAGCATTCTAAAGTACCTTCTTCTATTCCATTCATTCAATGAATGTTGTTTCACAACGGGCAAAACAAAAGGAATGAAAGAATGTCGAGATAGCACAATTACTTCTGAAACATTAATGGCGAATGTGACTGTTAAAGCTTCATCTGTCTAACGGCTATTTCGAAGAGTCACAACGGATAACCTTCAAGCTTCTCCAACAGTCATTAATGGCAACCAATATAAATACCATAAGTATTAATTCGCCAACCACCAAAACTTTGCGCATTCAATTCGAACTTATTGCAATCTACTGTTTCATTAGTTTCATTCAATATCTTCGGATATCATTGTACTTCAGTGTTTATTACTTATATGCTCTGTGTGTGAGCTTAAACACTTATTTCATTAAGTGATTATCTGTTTAATCTCAAGGTAGTTGGACCTTGAGTGTCGATGTACGATTACAGCTTGTAAGGGGGAGTGAATCCTAGTGTGAAAGGATTACTTCGAGTACAGAGTGTGCAATTGTATCAGTGTTTGAGAATTAGTGAAAATCCTAGAGCGTCTGGGGACTGAACGTAAGTCAAGAGTTGGACCGAATCAGTATAATCTCTCTGTGTCATTTCTCTCAATCTCTGTCTTTGTTTCATTGCCTTTACCTCATCATCGAAAAAGATTTTGAGATCACCTATTCACCCCCCTCTAGGTGATATTCCGCTTTCATGTGTATGTGTGTGTGTGTGTGTGTGTTTGAACCATTACATTGATATATTTTTATATAAAAAACTTAAAAACAGAAATAAATAAATAAAACATACCTATCATCCTTAATAAAGTAATCTAATCATATGAAAAGACGAGTACAAGTGACATAGAAGCAGTAGCAGCGACGGCCGCAAGTCAGAGGAGGAGGAGTAGGTTGGGAAGGAGAAGCATGAGAAGGGCGTGGAGGAGCAGGTTGGGAAGGAGAAGCATGAGAAGGGCGTGGAGGTTTGGTAGGAAGAGGAAGGGAAGCAAGCGGGAGTGAAGGAGGAGGAAGTGAAGAAAGCGAGAGGGAGCAAGTTGGGAAGGAGGAGGAAGAGAAGCAAGCGGAGGAGCAAGTTAGGAAGATGGAGGAAGAGAAGCAGGCGGAGGAGTAGGTTGGGAGGAAGGAATCTCCAGCATTTTCTTTTAAATCGCACAAGGAGGATAAGGGGGAGGAGGTTAGGGAGGACAAATCTCCATCTTTTTTCAAGCATGTCGCTTGACCATGATGATGAGGAGAACAAAGGAAGAGTGTGAAGAACATGTATGAAAATGGGGAGCTTAAATAGATTGGAAGTGAAGCGTGCAATGGAAGTTTAAGAGGAATCAATCCAAGCAATTATATATGTTTTTTCGTTTCGTAATGGTTGTTTTTATAAACACCGCATTTCATAATGGTTGTTTTAAAAACACCGTTATTTATCTACGAATTCATGACGGTTGTTTCAAAAGAATAGCTAACGAATAGTACATTTAAAAAACAGAACAATGGCTAGTTGATCGGGCTACTTGTCACCAAAAGAGTGGCCGGGATCATTTTCAGGATCACGACCAATATCATACTCATCAAGTATGAGATTGGGCTTCTTGTTCATACTCGAGAGGTATAAAGGAAGCCTCCTCCAAGCATGGTCAGTGTGTTCTGCATGCCGCAACATTGCCTCCAGTATGGAAGCGTAGGATGTGGGGGCAAAGGAGGTAGGGGCGGAGGTGGAGGATGACACTGAGAGCTTTCTGGCGATTCTTTTGTACAGCATTTCATCTTTGTGATTGAGAGAACAAAAAAAATAAGGACGATAAAGAAAACATAGAAAATGCAAATGAAAATGGGAGTTAAATAGACGTCTGGAACTCTGGAAGGGATGGAAGTTGAACAGGACGTAATGAAAAGGTACATAGTTCTTTTGACGATCATTGGGTAACAAGGAGGCACCCAGAGTCGATCAGCGAGGAGCAGAGGAAATGTTTCAAAAGATTTAATATATGTTTATTAAGTTAGAACCGTTAAGTATGTTGGTTTTTGAAACCACAGTAAAAGAATAATTGATAGCCATGAAGTATGAAGTTGTTTTTTTACTTTTTTAAAATAATTTAAAAATACAATAGTGGTGTTCAGTCATCACCACTACTTTCGTCCTCCTCCTCCTCTTCATTCTCATCATCGGAGGAAGGAAATTAATGGTCTGACTACAAATCATATTCAACCTTATTGTGATGAAGTAGGAGGTTCAACTTCCTATTCAATCTATTGGCATATACTGTGAGACTCCTTGTGTGGCAATCAAGGCCTACTAACAACTATATTAAAGCCTCCATTCAAGAGGAGGCAAAGGAGGTGGTGGTGGTGGCAACGGTGGAGGAGCTCCCTGGGATGTTAACATAATGGAGAGAAGGAAGAGGCCGATAAAGAAAAGTAGTAAGAATCACAAAGAATATGTGAGTTTAAATAGAGGTCTAACAAATATTACAAAGGGTTATAACTTATGAAGGTCCAACAATCTTATGAAGGGTAATGAAAATTGAACTGGTACTTAGGGAAGACAAGTTGTTTGAAAGTGTTATATGATGGTTGTTTCTGAATATCGTTGTATTTTGTCTTTACTAATATAAGAAGTGGGAAGTCGGATTGTTTGTAAGTGTTAGATGATGGTTATTTCCAAAGAACCACCACTTTTATCACTAAATAAATTATGGTTATTAACTACAACTGTTATTTTTTGTATTTCCACGAACTCCGTTTTGCAATATATCACAGTATACATAATTAACCATTACATTTAAGCGTTATATATCCTTACGCAACCTCTACCTTGACATACATGTGTTTATTTATTTATTTTTAGCTATAACAGTTATATATTAGATGTTATAAATGCCCAAATCTTTAGTAATAATTGTCCGAATCAAATTTTAACCGTTTATTTTTATTTTTATATAATATTACAATACAATTTTATTAGATATTAAAGCCCAATCATTCCGTTTTTAATCTAAAGATGGGCAGAGGGGATAATTCCCTTTTTTGTCCTCAAGAAAAGAACAAGAAACCTACAATTCCATAAAGAGCATACCAGTATTTGATTGATCAACAAGGGGGACATCATCCTTCAATAGTTGATTCTTGGTTTCTCTTCTTCATCTCCTATTATAATATATGATGTTTAGGATTTTAGTATCATTCTTTTATTGTATTTTTCATATATGCATTTATAAATCTTCAATCTAGGCAGGTAGGAAGGAAGAGATTAATTTTCATTTGTGTTTATCACTTTTTTTTTTAGTCCCATATTGGGTGAGATACCTTGAATCTGCAGGGATGCATTGTCATGAGTTTGACATTGGATGGCTAATCTTGAAAGAAGGGCCTTGTAAAGTTTTGAATTACCCAATTCCAACAATTAATTTTTGGGACGTCATTTTTCTGAGGATTTGTGCTCATTACATACTCTTAACTTGTGTTATTATATAACTAGAAAATTTTGAAAAATATACACTTGGAAAAACGTTTATGAATGAACCTAAAAATTTCCCGGCAATATCTTTATAAATGAACCTAAAAACTTCCCGGCAATATATATATATATATATAGACAAATAAATTATACATTAGAACATATAAAATTGTATGCAAAAATAAATCATACCTCATCAGTCAATAGTTTAGCTTTATTGAAAAAAAAAATGTGTTTTTTATGTTGTATATCAAAAATAATATTTTATTGTAGACAAATCTGTATATCAACTGTGCTGCTTGATTTTGTTTAAAATCAGTAAAGATTACAAAAGTTGGTGAATTGAGTTCCGTGAAGCATCCTAATTTCACTCGTTTCTTAATTAATTATGTGGAAGTGGAATCATCATCATATCCACCACCTGCTATTACTTTATTAACATTTTATCTAGTGGATTATTATGACAGGTCAGGTGACAGGTTGAGATCAGATTCCTGATTGTTTATGCTCAATTATGTTATCAACTCTTTTCATCATATGATCGTGCCAAGAAAATTCATTTTTAGCATATAAAACCTGAAATTGAAATCAATATTTAGATCTTTGTTTAATTCAAAATCTAAAATAACTTTATTATAGTCATCGGGTGTCAAATCACATAATAAAAGCAAGGTATACTACTACCTCTAGTTATAAATATAAGATATATATAACTTTTTAATGTAATTTACATTACAAACTAATATTATTACAAACTATATTATTGCACTATAAATTAGTTCTATATTGACTATTTTTTTTTTTTTTTCTAGAAGAGAAAGGTCTAATATCAATCAAAGATATCATTCTTGTAACAAAAAAATATTATTTATAATTTATAAATAATACAATTTTTCATATTTTGTGTGTGTGTGTTCTTGTGTACGAAAAAGATTTTTTATAATTTATAAACAGTGTGTGTGTGTCTCAATTTTTAGTATATTGTGTGTGTGTGTGGGGACACCCAAACAAACTGTCAATCTGGGGTAGGACACACAAACAAACTTTCAATATGGTGTCAGAAACTGAGTGTTATTATGACACATTTTTATTACTTTTATTTTTTAGTTAAAATGCACAACCCGCAAACTTTGGGTTGATTGCCTATAGCTCCTTAACTTTTTTTTTTTTTTTTTTTCAATTTCATCACATGCTTTTTCTTTTTGGATTAAATAGAACGGAAAGGTTTTTTTTTACTGCATTTGATATTTGAATTTGTATTCTCTCTCTTATAAAAATGATGTTATTTACCACATCAACCAATAATCATCTAGAGTGCCACATATCAATTAACAGTTAAACTTGACATTAAATAACGATGAAAATTGTTATGTTTTATTTACTTTCATGATAAGATTATTTTTCAAAAAACTTTTAAATACTCAGTTCCTAAATGATTACTTTTACTCAAATTGCACCTTATATTATCTCATGATGTCAAGTTGTACATAGACCTAGAATGTCCAGAGGCTTATGCGTACAGATCAAATTTCTTTATCGAAACAACATCACATTATATAAACATGGCCAATACGTAACATTAATTAAATGATTTTGTCAACTTTCTCTCATTTCTCAATGTCGAACACGTGACCATGCATATGGGAGGGACCTGTTCCTCTCCACCAGGACGCACTTGTCATAAGTCCACAAACTTGGTATTCTTAATTACTTGACATTTTTAAAAAAAATTAAGGAATTAAATAAGTTATTTAATCATATAATATATTATGTATAATTAAATTATGATATATCAGTTTATAAATCAAAAAATTTAGTTTGTAGAAAACCCAATAAATATAAATATTTTAAAGTAATTTAATTAGCTTCTTTAATCTTTTAAAAAAGTCAACTGCTTTGTAAGAGATTATTTAAAAGAGAATATACTTTCCCTCTGATCCTTATTATAAGGCACCAACTAACACGTATATTTAATATTTTTTATAAGATACTTGTTTTTTTTTAAATAGCATTAAATATTTTTCATATATGTCCATAATTAATAAGAATAGTGGGTAAAAGTAATAATTAATCTTTCACTGCAGGTTAATTATAGAAACACTTTTTGTAGTATAAATTAAAAAGTATTCCTTATAATTAGACCGGGTAGTAAAATATTAATTTTGTGTAATTAGTATGAGTAATATTAAAAATTATTTAAATTTTAAAACAATTTTAATAATTTTAATAATTTTATTGAATTATAAGAATTGTCTACATATCTTCTAAGAACAGTTTCTCACAATGATTAATTGATTCATGGGCGAACTGTAAAACCAGGTTGAAAGGATTAACGGTCAATTCAAAGATGCAACATCTGAGGCTGTGCGGAGTTGCGTAGGGAACCTCGAAGAAAGCTACCACTTGACGGGGACGGCGGTGGGACCCCACCCTTGTCCCGCCATGGTCGGACACTCTCAGTCTGTAATAGGAAGAGAGACGAGGGGGCAAGCTCTTGAGAAATGGGGAGGTAAACCCGACGCGCAGGTGGCGTGCGTGGGTACAGGATCTAATGCGTTGGGGTGGTTTCACGAATTCATCGGAGATACGGAGGTGAGGAAGGTGGGAGTGGACGCCGGAGATTGGAAGACACGCGTCGACTGAGAGTGAGGGAACAGTGGGAGTTTATCATGGAGCCATGACCTAGCTTCTTCAAGATGAGGATGGCCAGACTGTGGAGCCATGCTCCGTCGCTGTGGGGTATGTTCATAGCAAGGACTGCCAAAATTATAAACTTTTACAACCAGCTCTCAAGTGTATGACTTAGCTTAGTGCAAATGATTTAATCGAACATTTAAAGAAAACTATTATTTGTAAGAATAACAATTTTAACTAACTTCTTCACTCTATCTAAATGAGTAGGAATAGTGGTATAACTACGTTGAACAAGTACTCAGTTACGTTGGTCTAATGTATGTGTGTGTTGTGAATTTAGTAGCCGTGGAGATGAAGAAATGTTTGGCACAGCATCAAAACACCAGCACCGTTAAGGAGAAGCCCGGCAAGAGAAGAAAAACATGTACAATATGATGGCTCAACAAGTTGAGGAGCACCAAAAGGGTCACACACTCTTATCAAAAGGGAGGAGATTCGATCCTGGAGTTGGTCAAGTTATTTGGAGAGGTATCCTGAGGTCTACTAGAGACGGAACTTCTCATATCAGCCCCCCCCCCAAAAAAAAAAAAAAAAAAAAAAAAAAAAAAAAGAAAAAAGAAATTGTCCTAAAAAATGAATTTTTTTTTTTTTCATTTGGCTCAAAAATTTATACATTTGCCCCCAAAAATTATACATTTGGCCCCCACTCCTGGGGTCTACGAAGCAACGGTAACTCAGGCTAAAGTGAAGGCATGTGTACTCTTAGTCCTAATTCCTTTGCGGAAAGTGGGCTCCAAATGCCTGCCCTTAAACTGTGAATAAGCTGAACCCTTTTCCTAAAATTTATATATCAAAAAAGAAAAAAAAAAAAAAAAAAAAAAAAAAAAAAAAAAAAAAAAAAAAGTTGAGGAGCACCACCACTATGATTTTGGCCTAAAAAAAATATGATTGGACATATTTGTTACGAAGTTGCTGAATTATAAACGAGACCTTTCTTATGTTCCCTCAAATTCATCACTTTTTTCTTCATCTTTTTTATTTTTTTTTTTTTTTCAAATTGCATTCTGCCAAAAATGATTATATCCTGAAATACAAAGAATCAAAATTCGTCTACCTTTTATTCAAGAAATTCACAAAAGCGCTTAACTACAAAGATTTTTCAATGGATTTTTACATCCTAATCACATGCCGCCCATTCATTCTGTCTGAAAGGATAAAACTGAATGCCTTTTATGATTATTCCTATTTAAAAGAATTAACTGTATGTTTGGATTATCTTTTACGGAATAATTTTTACAATTTATAAAGTAAATAACTTTTACAATTTATAAGGTAAATACTGATTTTAGAGGTTTCCAAACATTCACTTAACACAACATTGTGGAATTGTGTGCTCTTAACTTTTTTGGGCCCAACAGTATCCAAAAAAAAAAAACTTGTTTGGGCCCCATTGAGGAAAACCCAGAACCAAAGATATGCTTATTTAGAGAAAGTAATCATTGTATCCAAAAAAAAAAAAAAAGAAAGAAAGTAATCATGGGATTGCAGGTCAAGATGTAAAATCTGAGATTAGGGTTCAGGGAAAAAAAATTATACTTGTTTCTAATCCTATTACACATGTACATGATTCTATCACGGAGCCACGTTACAATAAAGTACAACTCTGCCATTAAAAAAAAAATTAAATAGCTTTCATCACTAATTAGAAACCTTTTTTAAGTTATGGTACAAAAAAGGGTCAACTCCAGTTAATTCCGCATTCGTTTTCTTTGACTACCCTCTTCGTCAGCGCCCTGCATACAAAGAACAACACCATGTGATCTTTTGTTGAACTCAAACGCTTTTATAAACCATTAATATCTCCACTTCCTAAACATGATTGTCATTTTCATACATGCAGTTGTGCAGACTCATGATAGAATTCAATGTATCATCAGAGCATCTCAAGCGTAAAAGTCTTGAAAGCCATTCATTATCGAATGCCTCTGAATTAAAAGAAACAGTGGGATCACACTCATGTTCATCACAAATGGCCACGTTGAATTTCTTAACATCAACTCATGCCAATTGTCTATGCAGTACAGAAACTTCAGATGTCTTATTGTCAGGCACTGATACGATCACGGGACACAATCACATGTTCAGACATGCTTTCAAAACAAGAAACATATATACGCATATGCCTATACATAATTTGGGGCCAAAAAAAAGAGCGTTATCCATTTTAAAAAAAAAAAGGATAAATTGAAATATCAGAAGTTCATCCTTGAGGATAAATTGAAATATCAGAAGCTCATCCTTGATTTACTATTCTTTTCTCATCCATTGATATTTTAAATATGGTTTAACATTATTTCATTTTGCAGAATTTTTTTTCCTTGGAAAATGATGTATAAGATATTTATAATATAGTAGAATTCTAATTGTGTTTTCCTATGTAACTATATGAAAGAATAAAAATTTTAGTACATTCAAACACGTGGCATGAGATATACTGGGTTCAGTTTTATTTCTCTCTCTCTCTCTTTCTTTTCTTTTTGTTTCGCAAATAAGTGGGTTAAATATCTGAGCCGTGTGCTTGTGTTTCATAGTCAGATCTCACATGCTCAATTGGTACATTCAGGTACAAATAGGATCAGCAGTAGGAGCATTGATTACAAGAGTTTCCAAATGTGGGCGAAGACTACATGATTAGTTAAATTTATTCCTGAACAACAATGCTCAATCTAAAAATATTGCCTAAGGTTACAACTATGTTTGATAATTTGATGCTCGCTTCCACAGCATAAAAACTGTGGTCAACCAATATGATTTTAGAGACAAACACGTCAATGAATATTAAAATGGAACAAAAGAATCAAATGGTTAACACGCTCAAAAAAAAAATATAGCTAATAGGCGCATATCAGAGTGGGAAAAGAGATACTTACCCCATCATCCTCTCTAAATTCTTCAGCAGGCGCAGCGTTAGATTCAGATCTGCATTTAGCATGAACAATTGGACCTAACTGTGACCTATCCATGCCTGCCACTGTTCCCTTGGGCACATTTAGGTATACAGCTCCTCTGTACATCCATTCCTCAGTTTCATCACTATAAAACTCTTCAAAAGGCTCTCCACATAACGCACATGTATTCTGCTCTTCGTCAGCCGGCACAGCCATCTCTTCATCTTCTTTATTTTCCTCCACGGTCTCAGTTGGCAAAAAACCAGGTGCTGCTTCTGTTCCCAGTGCCTCTGCACCACTAAGCCACATTTTCTCACTCACAAACCACTTACGAGAAGACTTCTGCTTACGATTTTTAGCCATCCGATTCTTAGTCACATGCCAATCCATATGACTACTGTGCTCCTCTTGAGACTTGAATCGAAGGCCACAAGTTGTGCATTGTCTAGGGAGATCAGAATATAAAGCAATAATTGCAGACTCATGCCGGATCTTCAGAACATCGGGATTAAATTCAGTTCCAACAGAATCCTAGGAAAATAGATAACTTCATTTAGAAATAATCATGGGCTACACAACAAAGTAATCAATTTATGCAGGAGACAACAAACTTGAGTTAGATACCTGTGCAGGGGTTTGTCCGGTCAATGAAATCAAACCTTGTGCCATAAGTGAACCGATAAGACCAGAAAATGCACCAGCTGGCTGTTGGCTTGAGGTATATGGACTACCATTTGTATGAGGCAACGCTTGTGATGGAGGACGGGGAGCTGGAAATGGAGGCAAGGCCCCCTGCTGTATAGGAAAAGTGTTGTTTGCCATGTTTTGGACTAGTAAAGGAAACTGACCAATAGGTAACATGGACCCAGTTGCACTGATAGCAGCACCATGTCTTTGCAAAGAGCCCCCATGACTAGATTGAGAAGCTGATGGAGCCTGCGAATCAGCAAAACTTTCTCGCACATCCTGAGGTGGAAAAATTTGAGGTCGTAATGCTTGCCCACGGTTACGCTGGTTTGATGAAATTAGCCCTGATAGCTGATTAGGAATCTGAGGAATCGCTAATTTACCAATATGGTTCTCACCACTGTCCAATAGCTGTTCAGGCATGAATAAAGATCTAGTAGGACCTTGATCTAAAATGGTGTTACCACCATTTATTGCTTCATATTGGTTCCCAACAAGTTTCGGCAATGAAGGATTTGAGGAGCGCGGACGACTAGCATGCACATTCACAGGGGGCCTAGTCCGGAAAGATGCAGGTAAAGTTGGTGGACGAATCTCAAGCCCATATGAGTTTACTTTAGTAATTGGAATGTTATCAATAGGAGACACATGAGCATTCCTTGTTTGACCTCTAATGTTAACGAGGTGTTGTGAAGAATTAGGCAAATGATGAGAAATCTTCCAGGTATCATGAGGAGGACGGGAGACCAGACTTTGATTTTGATTTTGGAATCCAGTTATCTGACCCAATGATCCACCACCATTCTGCAGAAAGAATATTTGAACTCAGTTTCAACAGCAAAATATCATCAAGTTTACTTTTAAAGAAAGAAACTAAACAAAAATATTGCACTACAAGTTGACACTTAGTGTGAGCTAATTAGTTGACTCTAATGCATTAACACATCAAAATTAATTTATCATCAAAACAAAAATAAGATGCTGCTGCTAGGCAAGGTTGTCAAGATTGGACTCAATCATAAGACCATAAGCTAAGATCCTGCCATGAGAAACCACAAGTACTATGCAAGACTATTTTGTCCCCTGGTCAGAAGAGGGTTACACAATCATAGGATCACACATCCTCTGCGATCCTGGAAAGGTTTTGTTTGGGTAGAAGACAACACTCCCCCCACCAAACACCATTTTGCCATTTCCCAAGCCAGAATATTATCTTTTGGACACTCATTGCAAAACCCAGAACCCACCAGCCTTTTCTTCCATCTACAAACACTGCAACACAAGCCTAGATGCCTACCAACAGCCATTAAACCAGGTTCACCGGCCCAAGCCCATTACAGTATTTGTCCTCTCTTACTGCAAAATCTTCCTCAAAATCTCACTTCTACATTTGTTCTGTCCAAGGCATCTATATTTTCATTGTGAAATTGGATTTCTAAGAATCCAAAATTCATTAATTTAATGAATTGTTATGTTTATCCTGTAAGTTGTGGCTTTTGGCACTTAAGAATTGTGTTAATATATAAGATCTTGGAACTCTGGAAACTTATGACTTTCATAATGAACCTATATAGGTCCCATGCGTTGCATAAAATTTAAGAAATGAGTTGGCATTAATCATGACTCATAAATAGTGCATCTTGTTCGAGTTTTTTGTATTATATATAGATAGATATATAGATTTTGATTATGATAAGTATCATGCTTACCAATGAAACTAATTTATATGAACATACGCCTGCATACTGATATTTTTTTAAAATTAACATTTTGTCGAATTTTATGATTCAGTCCTACAATTTCATCTCTTCAGCCCCTTGGCCAATCCTATATATAAGATGACAATCCTGACAATCACGGTGCCAACGAAATATGCAAGACAAAAAACTGGTGGACTCGTGTCTGCATGGGTGAATGCGAATTGCCAAGTATTTAATTTAAGCATCCACAACACAAACCTCATAACCAACGAATTATCAGGGAAATTAAGATGCATCAATTAAAAACAAGGCAATGACAGAGAAGTAGGGGGCACATACACCCAACAACACAAATGCATCTTCTGCTATAATAGAAGGATCATTCATAGGAGGAAGCTGAGATTGACTAACCCAATCACTTCTGGCATCTTGACCCAAAGCAGCAGCATTAGCTGCAACAATACCACTAGATCTTTCCCTAGATAACATAATTGATGATGGTAAGATACCATTGCTTCTCTTATGCTCCACTAACGTTGGACTCATATCTTCCCAGTTAAACTCCTCCTCTTCAGTATTCTGCCATGTTGGTGACGCCATCTTGTTTTCTATACCATGTATGTCAAGCGGTTCAACCAATGGCTTATTGCTCGAGGTTTCTGTCCTCTTATCACTGCCATAAGCATCAATAAGAGCTCTTGGACTTTGGCGTTGACGTCCATTTGTAGAAAATTGGAATTGATTCCGGCCATCACCAGGATAATGTTTTCCCTGCCTGCTAATTGAAGCCTGATGCATCTTATTAGTTCCAAGGCCAAAATTTTTATGCCCCATGCTTCCTGCTGAGTCCAACATTTCACCCCCATCCTGAGAGGAAAAACCAACCTCATCAGAATTCATATCCATTTTAAAATCGGTTCCTAAATATAGATTGAAATGTTTATATTGCAGGCTGAATATTCAGCAGTAATCAATAAACAGCTGAAAGCACACAACTCCTTACTGTGCCAATCCCCCAAAAAGTAAAATAAAATCTGGAGAGCTTCAAAATGCCCCAATTGTCAGTTAGAAAACTTACAAGTCAGAAATTTAACTGTAGGGGATTTCATAATCCAAATTTGTGGAGAGAATAATTCAGCTAGAAATAAAAGACAAAGAAATGGGAAGAGTGAAAATTACACATACAGAGAAACCCAGTCAGAACTCTGAACTACTGTGATGAAAAGTTCTACTAGAATTATTTCTTTTTACATGTACACAATGCTATTGGTGAGAAAAAGACAATTGTTGCTTTACCTAATATACAAGCTGCAGTCGAGTCCCCGCAGCATTTTGAAAAGAAGAGAAAAGTTTCATTGAAATGCTTACAGTGTCCATAGTAGAGTTTTCTAGTTGTCGCAAGTATTTTGGATTAACATGAATGCCATGAGTTCGCTGTGTAGCCTCAGACGCCCGAGGGGGATTAATGCTAGATGATATATTCTGATTATTAACTGCTTGAGAAAAATGCAGCTGTCCTTCAATCTTGCGGAGAACAGAAGTTGGGAAGACTGCAGACCAGGTACCAAAGAGATGACGCATTGCATTATGCAAATTAGGCTGAACTTGTCGATATGCCTCACAGAATACCTTCAGAAACAAAAGAGCCACAAGTTTCAAGAACAGAATATATAGTTCACCAATTAAACCCCATAAAAAAATGAATGAACATTTCACAAATATGAATGATAATCCAACTGAAACCAACTTACTTCAGGAAGACGTGAGGAGAAGTATCTAACATACTCCCCACCAATATTCTTCACAATACTGTCTAAAAGATATAGTGAAGGAAGCTTTTGCTCCAAAGGCACCTGGCAAAAGGTGATTTCAGACAATGAAGGTTCCATTCAAGCAGTGGCAGAAAGCCAGACATAAAAATCGCACAGGGAAGATTAAAAAAGGCAACTGATATAATAATTTTATGCTAAACTATTAAACATAAGGAACTGAACCAACAAAAAGTAGTCATACATCAACGGCAAGCAGATAAACCAATGGATGACATGATTTAAAGCACTCTAAGAATGTGTTTCTTAGCTTCTACTATTAAACACCTCCTCATTATAAATATTGCATAGCCAATTTAAACAAGGCCCTAATTATGATAGATCAGAAATCTGCTTCTAACAAAAGATCATAGACAGAGATTTGAGATGTAATGATGTAAGAACTTGAATTCAATCAATGGAAAAGATAACAAACACCAAAATGTTATAAGCATCAAGTACTAAACAACTGTGGGAAAAAACCATTGAATAAGGAAAAATACTTGAGAACTTCTTGTGAAGAGAATAAAAAATGGCAACATATTAAGGTCATATGGCATGATACATAGCTAACTTGCACTCCTACAAAGCACAACCCAAACATCATCCAATCTTCATCGGCAATTTGTCCGCACAAATTACTCTGACACTAACTATGGTTGAATAGAAAGCCCTTTTTTCATAATAAAGGCTAGAGATTATTGTTTCCCAAATAATTTACCATAGGTAAGTATGTGAGAAACAGACCACGACTAGAGAAGATATAAGATACCAAATATGAACTGTAAGTATAGCTGAGCATAAAAGGTACAGAGCTCTATCTCAATTCTGCAAGTTACCAATGGATTTTATATCCTATAAAGCACCAGTTACAATTTTATCTTGATGGATGATGTGTATTGTTTGCTGCTGTCATTAAATAATCTTTTACTAGTGCCCTTAAGTTTTTCTCAATTTGGATTAATTATTCATATCTCTCAATGCCCCGTGCTAAACAGTCAAAGTTTATAACAGAGCAAAAAAATGTCTCCGATAGCTGGTAATAGTAACCAATTCGTGCAGAATATATTGCTTCTGTTTGCGACCTTAGCTGTTTTCGATCATGACAAGAAGCAAAGCAAATCCTTTGCTAACACACGCATATAAATGTAACGCATAACCAAAGCCGCTAAATTATGAATCGAAGTTGATTAGAAGTGACGTTTTTCCAGATTACCGCGATTAAATTAAAATCGAGAATAAAATTAAACCTTTCGTGTACATAGAATACTACTAGCAGAGAAGAAAATAAATGATATCAACGAATCAGAACTAAAAACTTCATATTGGAAGTTGCAAGGGTTTGAAAAAACATCGATGGGATAACTTAAACCAGAAGAATACAAAAGCTTCGACCCCAACATATTGACAAGGTGCGAAGGAGGGGAAGAAAAAGCTTTTCCGCTGCTATCGTGACCGACCTCGAGAATTCGATCGCAAATTGCATCAGCTATACCCTTGCCATGCTCTTTATGGTCTCCTGCAATGATGGTAAGTTCGGTGATGATGGGCTTCGAATTTAAAGTAAGCTCAGACAAGACTATATCGTAAAGCCGCACAATCTCCTCAGTGGGCAGCTGCGGCACATCGTCGTCCGCCAAAGAACCCAGTTCATCGTAGCGCCGCTTGAGCAGAGCCTTGAACCGTTCCAATATCGCCGGAGCAATTGGCTTCTGAGCCATCTCACCGGGCATGGGTTTTACAGCGGGAGAGGCGAGCACTCGCCCAGCAGGGAAACCCAGGGGCCTAGGGTTTTCTCGAGAAAGCAACAACCTTTGAGAGTCCATGAAGATCAAAGATTCCAGAGACGAGAGTAAAAGAAAAAGGGTAGAGTTGGGGTCCGAATTAGGGTTAGGGTTTTGGCCCACCTCGACAGGGTGAGAAGCGGAGCGAGATGTTTCTCCGCCACCATCGAAGGCGGGTCAAATTCGGCTCGAAGGAGGTGGGAGAATAAAAGGGCATAACAAATAAAAGGAGATGAAGAATTGGGTTAGCGAGTCAGGATAGAAAGGGAGAGGAAGACACAGGAAATCCTTGTCTGAGAGAGCTCAAAACGGCTTTCAATCAATCTACGGCTTTTAAAGTGAAACCGACCCCACAATATATGTGTCCAAATCCAATGCAATAGCCTCGAGATAGGGCCAGAAGCGAGGCCCTCTCCACCTATATTCGTCATGGCCTGATGGAATACCAAAAGGAGGAATATTGTCATGGGAAAACTTCAGAGGAAAAGAAGAAAAAGAATTTTAAAAATAGGAAAAAATAAATTAGTATTTTAAATTTTAAATATTTATAATACTAGAAAGATGTGAGTACCTAATTTATCTTTTTTAAAATTAAAAAGAAATAACAGAAATGCACCTTATATTAGTTTAAAAAAACATATGTTTTTTAAAGCGTCCAAGAAAGCATCGTCTTGGGGGCGAGAAGTTACTATTCCAAATTTTAATTATTTTTCCTCTTTTTTTTATAATTAGTAAATTACAACAATTAAAATTCTAATTTATTAAATAAATGTTGTCAATATTAATATTCAAACAATACGAATCATCTAACAAATAAACTTATGCACTAATTCATAATGAAAAGCAAACTATTATCCACAAATAACTCACATAAAACATAAGAAGCATACATAGGTTTTAAATTTAAATTATTATACAATATTTCTATGGCAAGATTGACCCTATGATTTGTGATGAGAAGGTTGCCAATATAAGGAACAAGTTGAGTTTTATTTTCAAGGAATATTCGAATGTGGGGACATCTCTTCCAACTTCTTATCAAAATTAAAAAATAATTAACAAGGCTTAACGAGTCGGCCCGAGGCCCTGCAGGACCGACCCTTTTAAGCCTGAGGCCCTGCAAGGCCGGCACATACAAGGCCAATTTCAATTAAGTCTTCTAATTTTCAAACCCGGCCCTTGAAGGATCAGGGCTTAAAAGGATCGACCCAATTTCCTAGCTCTATCGAAAAGCACTCTGCCACCACCGTCGAACCCTACCATTGATTGAGGAGATTGTGAAGGGTTGTGTCTAGAGGAAGAAGACCTTCATCTTGGAGGCCAAACCTTGAACGAAGAATGAGGAAGGGAATCTAAGACCACCATTGACCATTATCATCTTTTCTCTACCTTTACCACCATCAAGCCCTCTCTCTCTCCCTACTCCATCGCATGCATAGTATTTTTATTCTCTATCAACATCACTATCACTTCTTCTCTTTCTAACCATTATATAGCATACGCTTTTCTCATTCACCATCAACTTCGCTCCTTCTTGACCTTCAAAGCTTTCCTCTCTCCAACTTCATCTTTCATCCTCAGTCCATTATTTCACATCCAATGGTGCTTTAGACGCTTCGCCGGAAAGTGTTGTTGGTCTTTTCATGGTGATGAATGGTGCTAGGTGTTGGTGCCTCATATTTTTGAATTGGAATTTGTGAAAAGCTTGTCATGATTTGTTAAAACCTTATTTAAATTTGTGAAACCTTTATCGGAGATAGGAATCAATACCTTACATCAAGTGGTGAATTTTGAATTGAAATATGTGAAAATGTTATTTAAACTTGTGAAACCCTTATAAAAAGTAGGAATCAATACGTTGTCATTTGTTTCAAGTGATGATTTTTAATTGAAATTTGTGAAAATCTTAGAAAAACATATTGAAACCATATCGAACTTATAAAACCCTTGTCAAAAGTGGGAATGTAACACCCTTGCTTGTTGTAAATAGTGTAAGTTGTAATCGTTGAGAAACTAGTGAAGCATTTTGACTGTAATTGAATTGTTACTATTTGTGTAATATCTTGTGATAAAAATATTAACTGAAAAAAAAAAAAAAGATGTCTGTATAGTGGGAGACGGAAAGTGGACCCTATAAAGGTCCAAAAGGGTCACCCACTTTGACCGGAGAGAAAAGAGTCTCCGGCGGGCCCAGGTTTGGAAAAGCGGGCCCAAGGCAAGATATCGGTGAGGCATAAAGCCGGTATAATGAAGCAAGGGCAAAATGGTCAATTCCTTAACTTTTGGGCATTCAATTTCATTTTACATGAGAAGGGAGAGAAAAACTGATGATTTTACCCCTACTTTGGTCCAAACACAAGACGCGGGACCCGCAGGCGATAAACCGATAAAAGGGGACCGATAGCGACCAGTGGGGGAATTATTTTTAGACAGAATGAGACAAATGTGGGGTCGGCTTGGAAAGAGGGAAGACGCCACATGAATATACCCAAGCAGAGGAGAATATCTGGCAAAGTCAAAGAGAAGTACAAAAGACGCATTTTTAGACCCGACGGGACCCGTTAAGAGCCGGTAGACCTCGAAATTGACCAATAAAGTGGAAGAATGGATTTAATTATTGGAGTTCAGATTTTGGGACATTCCATGCGCATGAAATCTGCTCAAATTTGACAAAAGTTGAATATTCAAGCTTGGTTAAGTGAGTCAAAGCATGTGGGTCCAAAAGCTTTCTAAAAAACATATGGGATAATTCATATAAAAATTAAAATGGGAAAATCAGATCATGGGCAGCAAACTCACGCCATTTGTGCTCCTAGAAAGGTCCAAAAATCTGCACATGCAATTATTCAAGTAATTATGGTTAGTCTCTAACTAAGTTAGAAATTTTAATTAGTTACATGAACTAAATGGTTACATTTGGGGATATTATTATAAAGCTTGCACAACCATTCTCTTCCCCAAATTTCGTGCTCTAGCTGCAGAGGAAAAGAGGATTAGCAAGCTCCAAAGCTCAGCTCAAGCTCCCAACAACTTTGTCCACCAATCCAAAGTTCCGAAATAGGTAACTACCGACAACTCGAATCTTTAAAGCTTTAACTTTGGATTTTCGTGCAACTAGTTGGAACTTAGTTTTAGGGTCTGATTTTGGAGTTTTTAATGGTCTCAAAGTGTTTAAAACGTGATTTTGTGTGGGATTAAGCCATGGTTTAAGTTTTCTAACTCAAAAACCCCAAAAACTCAAAGAAAAGGCTTGCTGCCAGTGTTCTGGATTCTAGGCAGCGAAGCTTCAAAGATGTTTTTAGAGCAGTAGAGATATTGGTTTGAGCTGAAATTTTACATGTGAAAATTAGACATCTGGGGCATCATTTTGATAGGTAATTTGATATATTTTTGATGCACCGATTGAGAGCTACAAATTTTCTATGTTAATTCTGCCTGCATCAGGGCGAAATCAGACCCAGGTGTGAAGAGTGAGAGACACGCCAAAATAAAAGTACTTTTAGAGTCTAAAAATATTTTTCATGGAAAATAGACATTTCAATGATTCAAATTGCGCTGGTCTCATGTAAAAATGATTTTTTTGGAATTTATTAAAAATCCTACAAGTTGGATCAGAAACACTGAATTTCTGGAAAGTCATGTTGGGTCGGTTTTGGTAGGAAAAACGTAGTGGCATTTTTGTAAATACTGAATAAGTGTATTTTAATGATATTTAGGTCAAGAATTCCTTGGAAAATCAGTGGGTCCAATAATAGAGTAGGGACAGTACTCACCACATCAGGTAGTAACCGTTTTACTCAGATATCTTTATGTGTTTTGTTGTATGTGTGTTTTTGCTCTGTATATGTTGTGCCAAATATGCATACGATTATGTGATTCCTAGCGCCGAGGACGATCGTCCGAGGCCGCCTTGATTGGCTGTTGTGCGGGTTGAGTTTCAGTCCGGGTTGGCCTAGTGAGGGCGGCTTTACGGGTTGAGAGTCCAAGTGAGATCGAGGCTTGCCTTGGTAAAGCGGTATGCGGGTTCATGGATTGTGTTATGTGTTTTATTGTGGTATGATCTGGATGCATATATGGTATGTGTTTGGCATGTTCTGTATTTTTATCTGGCATGGTAACTTACATACTCCTTGCACATTTAGTATTTGAGTATTGACGGTTACTCACGGGGGCCACTTTTGGACTCCGGGCGCTTCTACAACTGCGGGGAGCGTGCACGACGAGTGAGGATCTCTCGTTGACGGGGTAGGGCCCGGTGTTGCCGTGAAGAGTAGGGAATGCCCTACCGTATTTTGTATTTTACTTTTGGATGACTGTATTATATTTTTGGGGTTTTCTTTGGATTACTGTACCCTTAACCCTCTGAGGATTTATACTTTCTTTGTTTTTACTTTTATCAGTACAGTAGTTAGTCCAAACCGGTCCTGCGCTCTATCTCGCGTACTGTGATGCATGTTAAAGTACTTAATAATTAAAGGAAAGATAATTATTAAAAGGAATCCCTCTAACCCGCCACCCGAAAGGATGAGGCCGGTAGAGGTGTAACAGGGAATCGATACCTTGTCATTGTAGCAAATGCTGAATTTCGAATTGAAATTTGTCAAAACTTATCAGAACTTGTTAAAAACCTTATATTAACCTATGAAACCCTTATCAAAAGTGGGAATCGATATACCTTATCATTGTAGCAAGTGGTGATTTTTGAATTTGAATTTATGAAAATCTTATCAAACCTTGTCAAAACTTTATCTAAACTTGTTAAACGCTTATTAGAAGTGGGAATCAATCTTGTCATTCTAGCAAGTGGTGATTTTTCAATTGAAATTTGTAAAAATCTTATCAAAACTTGTTAAAATCATACCTAAGCTTGTTAAACTCTTTTAAAAAAAATGGGGGCACATTTTTTAAACTCAGAAGGACACTCTTGTCATTTCCATTTGATTTTGAAATGGACAAATCAAACTCTCACATATCTGATATTATGAATATTCGGAGCACCTTTTTTATCCTTTAACAATTTTTATAGTTCTTTCTCTAGGGATTTTCCCTATTTTCATTAAAAATTGAAATAACAAATAGGAAGAATGTAATAACAAATTTTGTGGTAGAAAATAACAATATATCTACTAAGAAGGTTGGGTCTAGTAGAAATGGCTAGTCCCTCATAACGTAGCAAACGAAGGTTTAGATTTGAATTACCTCTAGGAGAGGTGCCGTATTTAGTATTTGACGGTCACTCAAATAAAATTGTTTCCAATAGAAGGATACTTGTATTTAACAAAAAAAAAAACAATAATAATAATAACAATAACAATAATACTAAATTTATGCTGCTCACTTAGCATTAGTTCGGAGCATCTCATTCATTATGGTGGTCTTTGGAGTTATGTAGGGGTTTTGGCTTTTGATTCCAAAGGGCTATAAAATCTGTTTTACCGCTCAAAGTTCTATGAGTAGTGATATAGGTACTCCTAAGCGCCATGACTAATGCTCCATGATTTGTACCTTTAGCATTAGTGGCGAAAAGGCAGCCTTTTCTTTAGGCTTTAAAGATGTCTCGGATTGTGATGGTACATATTGTTGATTCATGGGGATTTTGATTACATGACCACTTGTCATTAGTTGTTTATCACTTAAACCACAAGTGTTGGAAATGTTAAAGTGGAAATGGTAGGTGGCTCCACTTTATCCATTGTGGAAAAAAGAGCATTTGTATCTCAGACTAGCCTTTGAATATGTGATTCATGTGCTAAGGAGTATGAAAGACCATATTATTACAAAACCTCTTGAGCAAGCAATCCATGCTCACCTGTTGTAAGTAATTCTACGTCTATCTCAAAAAGTATTGTTTTTATTTTATCGTTTGAAAGGATGCACGACTAAAAATTCTACTCCCTCCCTCTGATTTTAATTAAAAGAGTAAGTTGACATTTTTGAAGAGATTAAGAAAGTTAATTAAATTACTTTAGAGTATTTTTATTTTTATTTTTTCTCTAAACTATTTAGTTTGACTAATAAACTAATATATAATTTAAGATACACAACATATAATATGATTAAGTAACTTATTTAGCTTTTCTTAATCTCTTTAGAAAAAAATCAATCTAGTCATAGAATTAGGACCGGAAGGAGTATTAAATATACAAATTAATGAGATTTTCATTAAAAAGATCATTCCAATACAAATTATTAAAAATGATATTTCACGGAAAGTAGCACGCATTTCTTACAATGAATTAACTAATTTCCTTTACTTATATAAATTATTTATCCATCTCCTATAATAAAGACACTATAAAATATTAAAACAAGGGAAATTTTCATTTAGCCTCTAAGAATGTGATTTAATTTTAGACAACTCCTAAAAGATTTTAAAACTTCACTACACCCTATTAAGTCTAAATTAAATTAAATTTTGTGGGTGAAAAGACAATCATGCCCTTATTGAAAGTGGAGTAAATCACCAAGAGGGGGTGAATTGGGGATTTTAAAAATTCTTTTCTAAGTGTTCTTTTTTTAAATACTAAAAATAGGGTATAACAGTAAGAGAAGAAGAAGCAAAACACAAGGAATTTTATATTAGTTCAGTCCAACCTCTTGACCTACGTCTAGTTCCCAGACATTCTGGGATTTCACTAACTGAAATGATTACACACTTTGTAACTCTTAGAGTAATTCTCTCACTAGAACTTACTCCCCCTTACAAGTTGTAATCAAATATCCCAATCTCCAAGTCTTACAACTTGAGATTCTTACAATGAATGATTTCAATGAATAAAACTCTCTCTAGGAGTGGATAAAGATAAGCACTGAAGTATAAGTGTATCAAAAGACACTTTTCACAAGAAAACTCAAAGACTAGTTGGAAACTTGAATGATTTTCGTTTTCAGCAGATTGGTTGTTGAAAAGAATTGAATGCAGTTCTATTTATATGATGAGGGCATTAAATGACCGTTGTAATCTTCAATGTCACCGTTGCCAACATTAAGGAAGGATTATGTTAAGCTTTGGTCTTCTTCTCTCTACTCTTTGGTTAATCCAGTTGCACAGAAGTTTATGGTTAACTTCTTGAATTTTAATCCGTTGGAAGAGCAGCTACTGCATGTGGAAAGGAAACATTAATCCCTTTGCAACACGTGTAGAATGATTGTCCAAAAGGATGCAAGTTTTCCGAACATTGTATTTAATGTCTTTGACATCACTTTTTGCTTTTATCCAAATCTTCATTGTGTATCCTTTAAACCATCTCGAAACTCACTAACAAACTGATTAAATATAGGTTGAAATAGTAATGAGTGATGATAAGAAGTATTAAAATCAAGCATGAAGATTTCTCAACTTCGAGCAATTTGATTTTCAAACTTTGCGACACAAAGTCGAGTTTGTTCTCACAAACTGGAGTTTGTAACTTTGCTCGAAGACAAACTCAAGTTTCCAAATCCTAATTCGAGTTTCCTTCTTCCAAAGAAGGATTTCGTAATTTGAGTTTAAAAGCACATTTTGAATATAGAGCAAAAATCGAGTTCATTAATGACTAACTCGAGTTTTGGACTTTTATAGTAAAAAACATGTTTAAGTCCAAAAGCTCAAAACTGGAGTTTCCAACTCTTAACTGGAGTTTTCAAAATCATTGAAATAGAGCAAAGCTCTCTGCTTGGCACAAACTCGAGTTAGCCAAACCAAACTCGAGTTTCCTTTAAATATGAAAACCTTTGAAAAATCTATGCCAAGTGAAAACTGGAGTTTTCTAGACAAACTGAAGTTTTCTCAAAGTGGGTAAAACCTGAAAGTTCTCTGTCAAGTCCAAACTCGTCGCAAACTGGAGTTTTGTTTACTTTAGAAAATATTGAGGAGTCTCGTATGGTGCAAACTCGAGTTTGGCTTAATGTGAAAAACTTGGAGTGCTCTCTACATTTTACAAACTCGAGTTTGTCCACGCAAATTAGAGTTTCTTAGTTCATTAAAATTGAGCTACTCTTTGTCAAGTATAAACTCGAGTTTTCTAACCAAAATTCGAGTTTGTCTTTGACATTAAGTTTTTCAACTTACTAAAGACAAACTTCAACTTGTGTTTACAATTGTCGATTATCATCAAAACAAATAGAGAATTAACACTTACTTCTTGTGAATTGTCTTATTTATCTTATAAATACTCATATTTGTCTTGTAAATAACCAAAATAATTTAAATTCTCTAGGTTTTTTTTAATCCATTTATTTTTCTTGTAAATGTCTTCATTTGTCTTGTGAATTTTCATATTTTTCTTGTAAATGGTCTAAATGTTTTTAATCCATAGATTCTTTCAAATCCTTTTATTTGTCTTGTAAATGCTCTTCCGAAAAATAAAACAAAGTCATCATTATCTTTTCACTCACAAAACTTTATTTTATTTTGATCTAAAAGGGTGCTGTGAAGTTTCAAAATCCTTTAGAAATTAACTGAAATTAAGTCACGTTTATAAGGGTAAAATGAAAATTTCCCTTTAAAAAAAAAAAAGTAATGGGAGATGCAATCCATAAGAGGAGCCATAACCTAGCCACATGTGAGAATGGATCATTATGGCTAGACCTCATCCAAGCGAATATCATGTATGACTCACCCCAAATCCAGGCACCCCTTTCTCAGCTATGCCACGGCAAGCAAACGGACATGTACAATTGTGCGTATCCCATTAGTATAAGATATATTTATGGGAACATTATAATAAAAGACCTAAAAAAATTAATATTTTTTAAGAAGGACCATAAAAAATTGTATTTATTTTGAAGAACCAGAATTTAAAACATTAAAATAGAAAGACTAAATCGCCCCTATGATATCTCCAAATCCATTGTTTAGCAATCGAAAAGAACGAGATTATTTAAATTGGTCTCTATTTGCCATTGTCTATCAAGGAAACAAAAAATGAAAATCTAGGTATGCGAGTCTTCACTAAAACACAGGAAATGGAAATCTCGAATGATTTTTTCTTCCCAAAATAAAAGTACTTAATTCAGCAAATGGAAAGCACGGATTACGACGATTTGGGTATGCGAGTCTCCATTGAAACCTAAAATTCTCTCTTCTTGCTGCAAAGGCTTTACCTCTTCTATGTTGACAGAAATGGAGCAAATGGTGATTTCTCTTATATTTCCATTATGCCAGTCTCATGTAAAAAAAAAAAAAAAAAAAAATCATTCCGTTCAACTAGAGAGAAGATAGAAAATCCGGCTAAGGGCAATTTAGTCTTTTTATTTTAATTTTTGATTTTTCAAAATAATTACCATTTTTATTGTCCTTTTTAATAAATATTATTTTTCTTAGGTTCTTTATTATAATCTTCCCTACATTTATTTATACTTTTATTCATAAAAGTATGTTTTTAGTTTGTTTGTTTTTTTTTTTTTTTTTATTGAGATGCTCTCCAATAGGGAGATATTTTAATTTTTAAAATATGCATTTAAACCATTATAGATATTTTATATAAGACTTTCACATTTTAACCCGAGTGTAGTTTTTATTATTATTATTATTTTACATAAGATTCATATAAAATTTGAAGAATAAAATCGATGACCGTGTAACTTTAAGAAAAATTAAGAATACTACAACTCTCAGTCACACAACAACAACCAAATCCATATAAATGGTAGTGTAATTTATAAACACGATCCATGAAATTGACCATTCACAAACACAAATAAAAGAGAAGAGAAGACCATTCATAGAGGATTAGTTGTTGTTGTTGTGTGTTTGGATTAATTTTTAGAGAATAATTTTTACAATTTCGATATAAGTATGTGAGATGAGTTTTATCTCGGTTTATAAAAAATGACTTCTAAAATCATGGTGTCGAATTACCCAAACACCCACCATCACCCAAAGGTGAACTAAGTAGAGGAACGAGCTGTAAGAGGAACGATTAGTATATTTTTATAAAGTACAATGTAAATATTGTCCATATCTTTATATATATATATATATATTGTAGGAAAGCAGTTGGGCTCACACACGATCCAAAGGCAGGGCGAAATCTTTCTTCCTTTTAAATGATATCAATGTTAGGCCAGGTGAGCCGTCTATTATCATCAGGTATTTATCTAGGCACCCAGAAGTTAGGATACTTTGACTAGCTCCAAGATCAAATCCACTTTATTTAATGAGAGTGTCTCACCTTTTTATCGGTTGAGTTGAGGGTACTCTCCATACCTTTTAAATAACAAAGTCACAACGTTTTTTTTTTTTTTTTTGTCCATTAAATGGAAAAAAGAGAGTGTTTATTACTTCAAGCTGGGCTGGGACTAAAAGGCCGGAATTTTGTAGATTTTGTTGTTCTCCTCTTTTTACTTGGCTCCCCGGACTATATTTCTTCTCATCTAAAATAATATAAGAGTGAGATAATTAATTTATAGATATTAAAAGATCAATTAAATTATTTTCTTAAAATAATCCTTTTAATAGTTATCTCCATGGATGAAAATATCCTTCAATATAATTAAGTAATTAATCATTACAGATAGCTAGGGAAAAATTGATAAATTTGCAAAGGAAAATGAATAGAGATTTTATATTTATGACAAAAAAAACTCCTAAACTAACCTTTACATTTAGGATTAAAGAAGGAAAGAGTATCAAGTAGGTTCTTATTATAATACACCAATAAGAAGGTGTCTCTAATTTTTTTATAAGGTATTTGTTAGTTCGGAGAGTATTAAATATTTTTTCATATTTGTCCATATTTAATAAAGGTAATATGAGAGAGTAACAAATAATATTCATTCGATTCTTTTTATAAGTTCCTCCTAATTTGTTTTATTGGGACCAAGAAAAACCTTTCAACTAATTCACTATGTATTAAAATTTAACAATTTTTTGACTTTATCCTTATTATACACTATATCATATATCATATGATAACAAAATCTACACAATACTAAATAAAAGGTAAATTAAAATTACTTAAATTTTATAACAAATTTAATATTTTAAGATATTTTTATTAATAGTTTGATTTAATTAAAAGTGGCTGATAATTTGAATTACCTTGGTTGAGAGGACATGGGAGCCGCAAAAAATATCAGAGTCATGATTCATGAATTATTTATTTATTTATTTATTTTTTCGTTGTGTTGATAGTGACGTGCGTGTGGGGTCACACAAGCGCACAAACAACTTCTGTCACATCTGAATTCACAAGTGACAACACGAGGGAGGGGTGGCCCTTTGGGAGATCTTCAATTAGAGCCGTGGAATTAGGGCTGAGTATGAAACCTAAAACTCATGAGCCCGCCCAAAACTCAATATAATTGGGTCATATTGGTTCGCGCCAAAAACATTTTATAACGGGTTGGATTAGACCCGCTTTATTTAAGATTTAAATGGGTGGTATGGACACTGTATGGGCTGCCCATACCTGCCCATTTAGTGTAATTTTTTTTTTCATACCTATCCCATTCCGCATTCCACTTAAAGCATTCCCTGAATTCCTTCCTATTTGAGTATTCAACCACCTCTAATTCATAACCATAATGACCATCAACTCTCAAGATTATATAATGATGATACTTGTTTGAATTTATATTGTTTTGTGTGAATTGTAATTATGGAACTTTGAAGATTCAGATTCTAGAAATTGAAATGATGAATTTGGATGGATCTTAATCTTTATGTATGTTTTTTTTAAAGAAAAATAAACAAGTCAAATGTAAATGGGTTACCCAAAAACCCTAATCCGCCTATTTATGTCTTTCCCATTTAGGTTTAAATGGGTTGAGGAATACGGTATGAAATTTAGCAACCCATACCCATTTAAAATCAAATGGACGGGCTATAGGTTTGGTTTTGGGTTACCCAATCCGCCCATTACTCTGCCCTACGTAGAATGTTTGGACGCATTTTTCTTATGGAACTCGACATGAATTTGTTCACGCCCAAAATCAGAAGCCTCTATAACACCTTTTTTTTTTTTAAATTTACATATATTTAATTATGTGTCAATGATTTATGTGTTGAAGATTTTTGCCCATAGTCAAGGATATGTTTCACGATGTTAAAAAAGTTCCACTCACTAAAAATAATTATGCCAGGTTCTTTCGAATTTTGATTTTAAAAAATGTCAAATGGGTAGTTTTTCCCATGGGTTAAGGAGCAATAATACACATAGATTTTTATCGGGAAGGCTTTCAGACCACGAGCTTTTTTCCTGGACCAAAATATACATGTGGTTACGTTTTTTTGGGGCAAAAATGCCATAGTAGTTAGTTGATCGTTAACTTGGATGGAGCACGCGCTTAAATTTAGACCGTAATGTGATTTGGACGTTGACGTGGAATAAAAAATTTAAAAAAAAAAAAAAAAACTAGAAAAAAAATTCAAAAATTAGGAAAAAATTTCAAATAATTAGTAAAAATTTCAAAAAATAAGAAAAAATTCAAAAAAATTAGGAAAAAAATTCAAACCTTATCTAAACTTGTTAAACGCTTATTAGAAGTGGGAATCATTCTTGTCATTCTAGCAAGTGGTGATTTTTCAATTGAAATTTGTAAAAATCTTATCAAAACTTGTTAAAATCATGCCTAAGCTTGTTAAACTCTTTAAAAAAAAATGGGGGCACGTCTTTTAAACTCGAGAAGGACACTCTTGTCATTTCCATTTGATTTTGGAATGGACAAATCAAACTCTCACATATATGATATTATGAATATTTGGAACACCTTTTTTATCCTTTAACAATTTTTAAAGTTCTTTTTCTAGTGATTTTCCCTATTTGCATTAAAAATTGAAATAACAAATAGGAAGAATGTAATAACAAATTTTGTGGTAGAAAATAACAATATATCTACTAAGAAGGTTGGGTCTAGTAGAAATGGCTAGTCCCTCATAACGTAGCAAACGAAGGTTTAGATTTGAATTACCTCCGGAAGAGGTACCCACATTTAGTGTTTGACAATACCTCAAATAAAATTGTTTCCAATAGAAGGATACTTTTATTTAACAACAACAACAAAAACAATAATAATAACAATAATACTAAATTTATGCTGCTCACTTAGCATTAGTTCGGAGCATCTCATTCATTATGGTGGTCTTTGGAGTTATGTAGGGGTTGTGGCTTTCGATTCCAAAGGGCTATAAAATCTGTTTTACCGCTCAAAGTTCTATGAGTAGTGATATAGGCACTCCTAAGCGCCATGAAAAGCCTATTTGGATGGGCTTTTTGAGGGAAAAAGCACTTTTTTAATGCCAAAAAAATGCTTTTTTAATTAATTTATGTATTTAGATGATATTTTTTAAAAAAGTAAAAGTCACAAAAATGAGCCAAAGTGCTCCTTTTTTAAAAGCTCCAATTTAGAGCTTTAAAAATAAGCACTTAAAAAAAAGTACTTTTTTTAAAAAAGTCATCCAAACTAAGCACTAATGCTCCATGATTTGTACCTTTAGCATTAGTGGCGAAAAGGCAGCCTTTTCTTTAGGCTTTAAAGATGTCTCGGATTGTGATGGTACATATTGTTGATTCATGGGGATTTTGATTACATGACCTCTTTATTTAAATTTGTGAAACCTTTATCGGAGATAGGAATCAATACCTTACATCAAGTGGTGAATTTTGAATTGAAATATGTGAAAATGTTATTTAAACTTGTGAAACCCTTATAAAAAGTAGGAATCAATACGTTGTCATTTGTTTCAAGTGATGATTTTTAATTGAAATTTGTGAAAATCTTAGAAAAACTTATTGAAACCGTATCTGAACTTATAAAACCCTTGTCAAAAGTGGGAATGTAACACCCTTACTGTTGTAAATAGTGTAAGTTGTAATTGTTGAGAAACTAGTGAAGCATTTTGACTGTAATTGGATTGTTACTATTTGTGTAATATCTTGTGATAAAAATATTAACGAAAAAAAGATGTCTCGTATAGTGGGAGACAGGAAAATGGACCCTAGAAAGGTCCAAAAGGGTCACCCACTTTGACCAGAGGAAAAGAGTCTCTGGCGGGCCTAGGTTTGGAAAGGCGCGGGCCCAAGGTAAGATATCGGTGAGGCATAAAGCCGGTATAATGAAGCAAGGGCAAAATGGTCAATTCCTTGACTTTTGGGCATTCAATTTCATTTTACATGAGAAGGGAGAGAAAAAAATCGATGATTTTACCCCTACTTTGGTCCAAACACAAGACGCAGGACGCACAGGCGATAAACCGATAAAAGGGGACCGATAGCGACCAGGTTGGGGAATTATTTTTAGACGAGAATGAGACAAATGTGGGGTCGCCTTGGAAAGAGGAAAGACGCCACGAATATACCAAAGAGAGGAGAATATCCGGCAAAGTCGATAGAAGTACAAAAGACGCGTTTTTGGACCCGACGGGACCGTTAAGAGCCGAGACCTCGAAATTGACCAATAAAGTGGAAGAATGGATTTAATTATTGGAGTTCAGATTTTGGGACATTCCATGCGCATAAATCTGCCCAAATTTGACAAAAGTTGAATATTCAAGTTTGGTCAAGTGAGTCAAAGCATGTAGGTCCAAAAGCTTTCTAGAAAAACATATGGGATATTTCATATAAAAATTAAAATGGGAAAATCAGATCATGGGCAGCAAACTCACGCCATTTGTGCTCCTAGAAAGGTCCAAAAATCTGCACATGCAATTATCCAAGTAATTATGGTTAGTCACTAACTAAATTAGAAATTTTAATTAGTTACATGAACTAAATGGTTACATTTGGGGATATTATTATAAAGCTTGCACAACCATTCTCTTCCCCAAATTTCGTGCTCTAGCTGCAGAGGAAGAGAGGATTAGCAAGCTCCAAAGTTCAGCTCAAGCTCCCAACAACTTTGTCCACCAATCCAAACCGACAACTCGAATCTTTAAAGCTTTAACTTTGGCGTGCAACTGGTTGGAGCTTGGTTTTAGGGTCTGATTTTGGAGTTTTTAATGGTTCTAAAGTGTTTAAAACGTGATTTTGTGTGGGATTAAGCCATGGTTTAAGTTTTCTAACTTAAAAACCCAAAAAACTCAAAGAAAAGGCTTGCTGCCAGTGTTCTGGATTTTGGGCAGCAAAGCTTCAAAGATGTTTTTAGAGCAGTAGAGATATTAGTTTGAGCTGAAATTTTACATGTGAAAATTAGACATCTGGGGCATCATTTTGAGAGGTAATTCGATATATTTTTTATGCACCGATTGAGAGATACAAATTTTCTAAATTAATTCTTCCTGCATCAGGGAGAAATCAAACCCAGGTGTGAAGAGTGAGAGACACGCCGAAATAAAAGTACTTTTAGAGTTTGAAAATATTTTTCATGGAAAATAGACATTTCAATGGTTCAAATGGCGCTGGTCTCATGTAAAAATTATTTTTTTGGAATTTATTAAAAATCCTACAAGTTGGATCAGAAACACTGAATTTCTGGAAAGTCATGTTGGGCTCGGTTTTGGTAGGAAAAACGTAGTGGCATTTTTGTAAATACTGAATAAGTGTATTTTAATGATATTTAGGTCAAGAATTCCTTGGAAAATCAGTGGGCCCAATAATAGAGTAAGGACAGACTCACCACACTGTAGGGTAACCGTTTTACTCGAGATATCTTTATGTGTTTTGTTATATGTATGTGTTTGCCATGTGTGTTTTTGCTCTGTATATGTTGTGCCAAATATGCATACAGTGTTATGTGATTCCTAGCGCTAAGGACGATCAGTCCGAGGCCAGCCTTGATTGGCGGCTGTGGGGGTTGAGTTTCAATCCGGGGTTGGCCTAGTGAGGGCGGCTTTACGGGTTGAGAGTCCAGTGAGACCGAGGCTTGCCTTGGTAAAGCAAACATGACGGGTTCATGGATTGTGTTATGTGTTTTATTGTGGTATGATCTGGATGCATATATGGTATGTGTTTGGCATGTTCTGTATTTTTATCTGGCATGGTAACTTACATACTCCTTGCAAATTTAGTATTTGAGTATTGATGGTTACTCTGGGGGCCACTTTTGGACTCCAGACGCTTCTACAGCTGCAGGGGAGCGTACCGACAAGTGAGGATCTCTGTTGACAAGGTAGGGCCCAGTGTTGCTGTGAAGAGTAGGGAATGCCCTACCGTATTTTGTATTTTACTTTTGGATGACTGTATTATATTTCTGGGGTTTACTTTGGATTACTCGTACCCTTAACCCTCCGAGGATTTATACTTTCGTTGTTTTTACTTTTATCGCATGAGTTAGTCCAAACCGGTCCTCGCGCTTCGTCTCGCGTACTCGATGCATGTTAAAGTACTTAATAATTAAAGGAAAGGTAATTATTAAAAGGAATCCCTCTAACCCGCCACCCGAAAGGGCGAGGCCGGTGGAGGTGTAACAGGGAATCGATACCTTGTCATTGTAGCAAATGCTGAATTTCGAATTGAAATTTGTCAAAACTTATCAGAACTTATTAAAAACCTTATATTAACCTATGAAACCCTTATCAAAAGTGGGAATCGATATACCTTATCATTGTAGCAAGTGGTGATTTTTGAATTTGAATTTATGAAAATCTTATCAAACCTTGTCTAAACTTTATCTAAACTTGTTAAACGCTTATTAGAAGTGGGAATCAATCTTGTCATTCTAGCAAGTGGTGATTTTTCAATTGAAATTTGTAAAAATGTTATCAAAACTTGTTAAAATCATACCTAAGCTTGTTAAACTCTTTAAAAAAAAAATGGGGGCACGTTTTTTAAACTCAGAAGGACACTCTTGTCATTTCCATTTGATTTTGAAATGAACAAATCAAACTCTCACATATCTGATATTATGAATATTCGGAACACCTTTTTTATCCTTTAACAATTTTTAAAGTTCTTTTTCTAGGGATTTTCCCTATTTTCATTGAAAAATTGAAATAACAAATAGGAAGAATGTAATAACAAATTTTGTGGTAGAAAATAACAATATATCTACTAAGAATGTTAGGTCTAGTAGAAATGACTAGTCCCTCATAACGTAGCAAACGAAAGTTTAGATTTGAATTACCTCTAGGAGAGGTACCCACATTTAGTATTTGACAATCCTCAAATAAAATTGTTTCAATAGAAGGATACTTGTATTTAACAAAAAAAAAAAAAAAAAAAAAACAATAATAATAATAACAATAATACTAAATTTATGCTGCTCACTTAGCATTAGTTCGGAGCATCTCATTCATTATGGTGGTCTTTGGAGTTATGTAGGGGTTGTGGCTTTTGATTCCAAAGGGCTATAAAATCTGTTTTACCGCTCAAAGTTCTATGAGTAGTGATATAGGTACTCCTAAGCACCATGACTAATGCTCCATGATTTGTACCTTTAGCATTAGTGGCGAAAAGGCAGCCTTTTCTTTAGGCTTTAAAGATGTCTCGGATTGTGATGGTACATATTGTTGATTCATGGGGATTTTGATTACGTGACCACTTGTCATTAGTTGTTTATCACTTAAACCACAAAGTGTTGAAAATGTTAAAGTGAAGATGGTAGGTGGCTCCATTTTATCCATTGTGGAAAAGAGAGAGCATTTGTATCTCAGACTAGTCTTTGAATATGTTATTCATGTGCTAAGGAGTATGAAAGACCATACTATTACAAAACCTCTTGAGCAAGCAATCCATGCTCAGCTGTTGTAAGTAATTCTACGTCTATCTCAAAAAGTATTGTTTTTATTTTATCGTTTGAAAGGATGCAGGACTAAAAATTCTACTCCCTCCCTCTGGTTCTAATTAAAAGAGTAAGTTGATCTTTTTGGAGAGATTAAGGAAGTTAATTAAATTACTTTAGAGTATTTTTATTTTTATTTTTTCTCCAAACTATTTAGTTTGATTAATAAACTAATATATAATTTAAGACACACAACATATAATATGATTAAATAACTTATTTAACTTTCTTAGTCTCTCTAAAAAAAGTCAATCTGATCTTAGAATTAGGATCGGAAGGAGTATTGAATATACAAATTAACGAGATTTTCATTAAAAAGATCATTCCAATACAAATTACTAAAAATGATATTTCACGGAAAGTAGCACGCATTTCTTACAATTAATTAACTAATTTCCTTTACATATATAAATTATTTATCCAGCTCCTATAATAAAGACACTATAAAATATTAAAACAAGGGAAATCTTCATTTAGCCTCTAAGAATGTGACTTAATTTTACACAACTCCTAAAAGATTTTGAAACTTCACTACACCCTATTAAGTCTAAATTAAATTAAATTTTGTGGGTGAAAAGACAATCATGCCCTTAATTCTTGTGAATTGTCTTATTTATCTTATAAATACTTATATTTGTGTTGTAAATTTTCATATTTGTCTTGTAAATAACCAAAATATTTTAAGTTCTCTAGGTTTTTTTTTAATCCATTGATTTTTCTTATAAATGTCTTTATTTGTATTGTGAATTTTCATATTTTTCTTCTAAATGTTTTTAATCCCTAAATTCTTTCAAATCCTTTTATTTGTCTTGTAAATGCTCTTCTGAAAAATAAAACAAAGTCATCATTATATTATCTTTTCACTCACAAAACTTAATTTTATTTTGATCCAAAGGGTGCTGTGAAGTTTCAAAATCCTTTAGAAATTAACTGAAATTAAGTCACATTTTTAAGGGTTAAATGAAATTTTCCCTTAAAAAACAAGTAATTGGAGATGCAATCCATAAGAGGAGCCGAGCCATAACCTAGCCACATGTGAGAATGGATCATTAAGGCTATAGACCTCATCCAAGCGAATATCATATATGACTCAGCCCAAATCCAGGCACCCCCTTCTGGGCTATGCCACGGCAAGCAAACGGACATGTACAATTGTGCGTATCCTATTAGTATAAGATATAATTATGGGAAAATTGTAATAAAGGACCTAAAAAAATTAATATTTATTAAGAAGGACTATAAAAATAGTATTTATTTTGAAGGACCAAAATTTAAAATATAGGAAAATTAAAATAAAGGACCTAAAGAAAATAATATTTATTATGAATGACCATAAAAGTTGTAATTAATTAGAAGGACCAAACATCATAATATAAATTTGAAATAACTAACTTGTCTCTAATCAATCCTACAATATTATCTTTTGTATTCATAATTTTAAAAAATAACTAAAACTAAAACTAAAACTACTCATCAGGATTGAATCTTTTTCTTAAAATTTTTAATATATTATTAAATTAACAACAATTAATATAATCAAGTTACCCAATATATATTATCAATGTTGATATCCATTCAGTTTTTTTTTATAAAAAATAAAAACTACACTCATTTCTTTTTAATTAAAGTTCTTATCTATAATTTTTACAAAATTGAAGATAGTGAAATTCATTTAAACTTTTGATCCAAATCTTAATTTGTAAAATTCTTGAAACTAACTTTTGCATGGAAGGAATCAAATTATGGGGGAAAAATCAAAATTCGATCAAACTGTAGGACCTACAATACTATTAATGAATCAAACAAGTTGGCCTTATTTTGACTCTAAAATGGTGTTTGGCTAATTTACATACAAAAAGCTATTGTGTGTAGTTCAAAATCGTTTAAAATAGGATTAAATAACAAATATGCTTCGGAAGTACATGTTTACTATTAATTTTTGCCTCGAAAGTTTTTTTTTTTTAACGATGTAGCGCCGAGAAGTTTAAAAACGTAGCTATCTTACCATGCATGTGAACCCTCCACTGGCTAACCTCTTGTTAATCGTTTTTGTTTTGTTATTAATGTGTGGAGTGTGGACAAGACCCAAATGTTAGTTCCGTCGTTCTCAAGTGTGGAACAAAATATGAAGCATGAATTGACATTTGTCTTAAACACAAGAAGAAATGAACGATGGGGAAAAATCGGCAAAATTATTGTGCAGTGAGAAGAAATTTAGTTGTTGGATTTGTGAACAGTTTGGGCAGTGCATTTGAAAAAATCGGCAAAATTGTCAACGAACAGCGAAGTGGTAACCCCTCGTCCGTGGGTTTAGCAGTCATAGGTGGATGCACCTATGTGACCGGGGCACGTGCCCCCCTTAATTTTTGATTTTTGATTTTTTTTTTTAAAAAAAATCAAAGCTCTTATTCAAAGGTGATTCGGACATATTTTATTTAAAGAAGGGGGCATGGCTCACCTTGCAGACATATTTTATTCAATCAGTTCACTTGTGGACATATTTTAGTATTGTGACCTCAACTGGGAAAGATCTGCTTCATTTTTTGAGATACTTTCCTAACATTTTGTTGTCTTTTTCTTTTGTATTTTATGTGGATATTCGCGACAAAAAATTGCTTGGGCATGTAGGTTGCTAATTTTCCGTCATGGATATTTTATGGCTAACACTCGCTTCTTTTCTTATTGATGATGATTAAACTCAGAATCACGATGACAAGTGAAAACATTTTGAATCCTATATTATTTTTTGTGCTTTTGATGACAAGTCCCTCCTAAGCACCATGACTAATGCTCCATGATTTGTACCTTTAGCATTAGTGGCGAAAAGGCAGCCTTTTCTTTAGGCTTTAAAGATGTCTCGGATTGTGATGGTACATATTGTGGATTCATGGGGATTTTGATTACATGAGCACTTGTCATTAGTTGTTTATCACTTAAACCACAAGTGTTGAAAATGTTAAAGTGAAGATGGTAGGTGGCTCCACTTTATCCATTGTGGAAAAGAGAGCATTTGTATCTCAGACTAGCCTTTGAATATGTTATTCATGTGCTAAGGAGTATGAAAGACCATACTATTACAAAACCTCTTGAGCAAGCAATCCATGCTCAGCTGTTGTAAGTAATTCTACGTCTATCTCAAAAAGTATTGTTTAAAAATTCTACGTCGACTAAAAATTCTACTCCCTCCCTCTGGCTCTAATTAAAAAAGTAAGTTGATATTTTTGGAGAGATTAAGAAAGTTAATTAAATTACTTTAGAATATTTTTATTTTTATTTTTTCTCCAAACTATTTAGTTTGACTAATAAACTAATATATAATTTAAGATACACAACATATAATATGATTAAATAACTTATTTAGCTTTCTTAGTCTCTAAAAAAAAGTCAATCTATTCTTAGAATTAGGACCTAAGGAAGGAGTATTGAATATACAAATTAACGAGATTTTCATTAAAAAGATCATTCCAATACAAATTATTAAAAATGATATTTCACGGAAAGTAGCACGCATTTCTTACAATTAATTAACTAATTTCCTTTACTTATATAAATTATTTATCCATCTCCTATAATAAAGACACTATAAAATATTAAAATAAGGGAAATTTTCATTTAGCCTCTAAGAATGTGACTTAATTTTAGACAACTCCTAAAAGATTTTAAAACTTCACTACACCCTATTAAGTCTAAATTAAATTAAATTTTGTGGGTGAAAAGACAATCATGCCCTTATTGAAAGTGGAGTAAATCACCAAGAGGGGGGTGAATTGGGGATTTTAAAAATTCTTTTCTAAGTGTTCTTTTTTTAAAGGGTTAAGGTGTAATATTACCAATGAACTATTTGTCCAGGTGCAGCCAACACAATAAACTATTTTTTGGACCGAAAATACAAAATAACTCCTGAATTGGTTAAATTAGCACAATTCACTCACAGCTGAACTAACGTCGTTAGTATCCAAGATGAAGATATCCAAGATGTCCACGTGGCTGGTTGGTGAGAGGATTGAAAGATAAGAATGCGATTGCTTGCTTCCCTTCACATCGTCGGAGATGCTCTCACAGCTACTCTTTCATCACTGAGCCCGGACAAAGGAGACTAAGAACCAGAATCCCGGACTGCGTGGTCGTGAGCTTCAAAGATGAGAGGGAAGAGAACATAGCCACCGACCATCAGTTTCAGCTACCACCTCCGTCGAACCAAAACCAGTGGCCAATCGGAATTTTAATGACAGTTAGGAAAGGCAAAAATTTCTAACACCCAAAACAGAACACACAAATTCAAAATTAAGCTTCGTTCCCTAAAAAGAGAGCATTGTTGGCAAAATCGTAAATACAACAACTACAATTCACTTCAATTCAAAACCCAAAATGCAAACCCAAAATCAAGCTCCCTATGACAAAGCCAAAAGCAAAAATTTTGGGATTCAGAGTTGCAAGGCGACGAGAACGGCAGACCTTACGAAGGATATCTTCGGGATGAACAAAAGAATCAGCTTTCATAGATTGGGATTTGTGGAGGAAGAAGAGATGGAGAAAAGAGGGGCTTTACCAGATTGAACCCGCGCAGGGGCGGCGCCACTACCATAAGGAGAAGGCAGATACGTCCTTGGAGGAATTGGCGATTGAGCATACCCAACCATAGACCCCAAACTAGATGAAACAACGAGATGAACCACCACTTGGATTAACCCCGAAGTTCGGATTAGGGTTCGGTGATGCGGAGGCGGCACTCTCGCTGGGAATAAAGTGGGGGATCGCGACCAAATACAACAATCGAAGATTAGGGTTCGGTGACGCTTAGAAGGTGAAGGAATGGAGGTGGTGGTAGTGTGGTGATGGGAGAATCTCACCGGCGGTGATGAAGGTGAAGGAGCGCTGGCGATGAAGGAGAGAGGCGAAGCGAGAGATATGGGCATATGGCGGAGCTCTCTAGCGAGGAAGGAATGATTGCTTCTTCTTCCTTTTTCTTTCCCTGGCCGACGTCTATGCCACGCATTTCTTCCCCGCCACGTCAATGTCAAAGTCCTCCCCAAATAACCATTTAACGCCGTTAGTTTAGGTGTGAGTGAAATTGTGATAGTTGCCTGTTTAAAATTGTTTTTTGGTATTTTCGGTCCAAAAAATAGTTTATTGTGTTGGCTGCACCTGGACAAATAGTTCGTTGGTAATATTGCACCTTAACCCTTTTTTAAATACTAAAAATAGGGTATAACGAGTAAGAGAAGAAGAAGCAAAACACAAGGAATTTTATATTGGTTCAGTCCAACCTCTTGACCTACGTCCAGTTCCCAGACACTCTGGGATTTCACTAACTCAAATGATTACACACTTTGTAACTCTTAGAGTAATTATCTCACTAGAACTTACTCCCCCTTACAAGTTATAATCAAATATCCCAATCTCCAAGTCTTACAACTTGAGATTCTTACAATGAATGATTTTAATGAATAAAACTCTCTCTAGGAGTGGATAAAGATAAGCACTGAAGTATAAGTGTATCAAAAGATACTTTTCACAAGAAAACTCAAAGACTAGTTGGAAACTTGAATCATTTTCGTTTTCAGCAGATTGGTTGTTGAGAAGAATTGAATGCAGTTCTATTTATATGATGAGAGCATTAAATGACCGTTGTAATCTTCAATGTCACCGTTGCCGATTAAGGAAGGATTAGGTTAAGCTTTGGTCTTCTTCTCTCTACTCTTTGGTTAATCCAGTTGCACAGAAGTTTATGGTTAACTTCTTGAATTTTAATCCGTTGGAAGAGCAGCTACTGGATGTGGAAAGGAAACATTAATCCCTTTGCAACGTGTGTAGAATGATTGTCCAAAAGGATGCAAGTTTTCTGAACATTGTATTTAATGTGCTGACATCACTTTTTACTTTTATTCAAATCTTCATTGTGTATCCTCTAAACCATCCGAAACTCACTAACAAAATGATTAAACATAGGTAGAAATAGTAATGAGTGATGATAAGAAGTATTAAAATCAAACATGAAGATTTCTCAAATTCGAGCAATTTGATTTTCAAACTTTTGCGACACAAACTCGAGTTTGTTCTCACAAACTGGAGTTTGTAACTTTGCTCGAAGACAAACTCAAGTTTCCAAATCCTAATTCGAGTTTCCTTCTTCCAAAGAAGAATTTCGTAATTTGAGTTTAAAAGCACATTTTGAATATAGAGCAAAAATCGAGTTCATTAATGACTAACTCGAGTTTTGGACTTTTATAGTGAAAAACATGTTTAAGTCCAAAAGCTCAAAACTAGAGTTTTCAACTCTTAACTGGAGTTTTCAAAATCATTGAAGTAGAGCAAAGCTCTACAAGCTGGCACAAACTCGAGTTAGCCAAACCAAACTCGAGTTTCCTTTAAATATGAAAACCTTTGAAAAATCTATGCCAAGTGAAAACTGAGTTTTCTAGACAAACCGAAGTTTTCTCAAAGTGGGTAAAACCCGAAAGTTCTCTCAAGTCCAAACTCGTCGCAACCGGAGTTTTGTTTACTTTAGAAAATATTGAGGAGTCTCTATATGGTGCAAACTCGAGTTTGACTTAATGTGAAAAACTTGGAGTGCTCTCTACATTTTACAAACTCGAGTTTGTCCATGCAAATTAGAGTTTCTTAGTTCATTAAAATTGAGCTACTCTTTTGTCAAGTATAAACTCGAGTTTCTAACCAAAATTCGAGTTTGTCTTTGACATTAAGTTTTTCAAATTTTACTAAAGACAAACTTCAACTTGTGTTTACAATTGTCACGTTATCATCAAAACACATAGAGAATTAACACTTACTTCTTGTGAATTGTCTTATTTATCTTATAAATACTCATATTTGTCTTGTAAATAACCAAAATATTTTAAATTCTCTAGGTTTTTTTTTAATCCATTTATTTTTCTTGTAAATGTCTTTATTTGTCTTGTGAATTTTTATATTTTTCTTGTAAATGGTCTAAATGTTTTTAATCCATAAATTCTTTCAAATCCTTTTATTTGTCTTGTAAATGCTCTTTCCGAAAAATAAAACAAAGTCATCATTGTCTTTTCACTCACAAAACTTTATTTTATTTTGATCTAAAACGGTGCTGTGATGTTTCAAAATCCTTTAGAAATTAACTGAAATTAAGTCACATTTTTAAGGGTAAAATGAAATTTTCCCTTTTTTTAAAAAAAAAAGTAATGGGAGATGCAATCCATAAGAGGAGCCATAACCTAGCCACATGTGAGAATGGATCATTATGGCTAGACCTCATCCAAGCGAATATCATATATGACTCACCCCAAATCCAGGCACCCCCTTCTGAGCTATGCCACGGCAAGCAAACGGACATGTACAATTCTGCGTATCCCATTAGTATAAGATATATTTATGGGTTATATCAACAAAAAAAAAAAGATATATTTATGGGAAAATTATAATAAAAGACCTAAAAAAATTAATATTTATTAAAAAGGATCATAAAAAATGATATTTATTTTGAAGGACCAAATTTAAAACATTAAAATAGAAAGACTAAATCGCCCCTATGATATCTCCAAATCCATTGTTTAAGCAATCAAAAAAGAATAAGATTATTTAAATTGGTCTCTATTTGCCATTGTCTATCAAGGAAACAAAAAATGAAAATCTAGGTATGCGAGTCTTCACTAAAACACAGGAAATGGAAATCTCGAATGATTTTTTCTTCCCAAAATAAAAGTACTTAATTCAGCAAATGGAAAGCATGGATTACGACGATCAAGGTATGTGAGTCTCCACTGAAACGTAAAATTCTCTCTTCTCGCCGCAACTGCTTTACCTCTTCTATGTTGACAACCATGGAGCAAATAGTCATTTCCCTTATATTTCCATTATGCCAGACTCATGTAAGAAAAAATCATTCCAGACTCAGCTAGAGAGAAGATAGGAAATCTGGCAATGGGCAATTTAGTCTTTTTAATTTTATTTTTTAATTTTTGGTCTTTCAAAATAATTACCATTTTTATGGTCATTTTTAATAAATATTATTTTTCTTAGGTCCTTTATTATAATCTTCCCTATATTTATTTATACTTTTATTCATAAAAGTATGTTTTTAGTTTGTTTTTTTTATTGAGATGCTCTCCAATAGGGAGATATCTTAATTTTTAAAATATGCATTTAAACCATTATAGATATTTTATATAAGACTTTCACATTTTAACCCTAGTGTAGTTTTTATTATTATTATTATTTTACATAAGATTCATATAAAATTTGAAGAATAAAATCGATGACCGTGTAACTTCAAGAAAAATTAAGAATACTACAACTCTCAGTCACACAACAACCACCAAATCCATATAAATGGTAGTGTAATTTATAAACACGATCCATGAAATTGACCATTCACAAACACAAATAAAAGAGAAGAGAAGACCATTCATAGAGGATTAGTTGTTGTTGTTGTGTGTTTGAATTAACTTTTAGAGAAGAACTTTTACAACTTGTGAGATGTGTATGTGATATGAGTTTTCTCTCGATTTATAAAAAATAACTTCTAAAATCACGATGTCAGAATTACCCAAACACCCACTATCACCCAAAGGTGAACCAAGTAGAGGAACGAGCTGTAAGAGGAACAATTAGTATATTTTTATAAAGTACAATGTAAATATTGTCCATACCTTTATATATATATATATATGAGATAGGTTATTCTGTCTACTCTTATTTTACCTATATTTGGCTACCTCTCTCAATACCACTAGATTATAATCTCATTCAACAGTGAAGATTTGGGCGATAAAATAAATCATTTTACCATTTCCTCTCTCCCACCCCCTCTCTCTCCTCCACTGGCAACCATTCACGCTCCCTTTATTATCAACTCATTAATTATATGTGATCTGATAATTGGATAATCAAATTCATAGAATTAAGCAATCGACTATTTTTCCCCCCCGGATGCACGATACTGCCTTCAAGGACCAATCCACCCAAGCGAAACTTATTTTTTCGATGGGTTTGAAGAGAATTTTTCAAGAGCATCATTAGGGCTGGCATAGAATATTAATTGATCTTGGAAATTATTCAAGACTATCATAATAAAACCTGCGATGTGGAGATGAGACGTGGCTGGGGGTAAGGGATGAGCGAAACAATGAGGTGGTTCGGAGCAGATGAGATCGGAGGAGAGAGAAAGGGAGGGAGGCAGTGGGAGAGATGAAGGGGTAAAAGGGTTTATTTTATCTGTTAAATCTCCGCCGTTGGATGAGATTATAATCTAAGAAAGATTGAGAGAGGTAGGCAAAAGAGGTAAAAAAAGAAAGTAGATTAATAACATATCCCTATATATATATATATATTAGGAAAGAAGTTGAACACACGATCCAAAGCGAGAAATAAATCTTTCTTCCTTCTAAAGGTGATGATATCAATGTTGGGTAGGGTGAAATCCATTACTATCGGTATTTACCTGCACCCAAGAACTAAGATCTTTGACCAGTTCAGGATCGAATCCTCTCTCTTTAGTGAGAGTATCCCATCTCTTCACCAGTTGAAACAAAAAACCACGGTACTCTCCGTACCTTTTATATAACAAAGTCACAACGTTTTTTTTGTTTTTTTTGTTTTGTCCATTAAATGGAAAAAGAGAGTGTTTATTACTTCAAGCTGGGCTGGGACTAAAAGGCCTCCGGCCCAAGCCAAATTTTGTAGATTTTGTTGTTCTCCTCTATTTACTTGGCTCCCCGGACTATATTTCTTCTCATCCAAAATAATATAAGAGTGAGATAATTAATTTATAGATATTAAAAGATCAATTAAATTATTTTCTTAAAATAATCCTTTTAATAGTTATCTCCATGGATGAAAATATCCTTTAATATAATTAAGTAATGAATCATTACAGATAGCTAGGGAAAAAATTGATAAATTTGCAAAGGAAAATGAAGAGATTTTATATTTATGATAAAAAAAAAAAAAAAAAAAAACCTAAACTAACCTTTACATTTAGGATTAGAGAAGGAAAGAGTATCACGTAGGTTCTTATTATAATACACCAATAAGAAGGTGTCTCTAATCTTTTTTATAAGGCATTTGCTAGTTTAAGGAGCATTAAAAAATATTTTCATATTTGTCCATATTTAATAAAGGTAATATAAGAGAGTAAAAAATAATATTCAATCGATTCTTTTTATAAGTTCCTCCTAATTTGTTTTATTGGGACCAAGAAAAACCTTTCAACTAATTCACTTTGTATTAAAATTTAACAATTTTTCGACTTTATCCTTATTATACACTATATCATATGATAACAAAATCTACACAATACTAAATAAAAGGTAAAATTTTATTTCCAAATAAATATAACATTAAAATTACTTAAATTTTAGGGAAAATCTTTCTCGAGGGACCTTTTTGGCAAAAAAAAACGAAAAGGACCTAAGAATCTGACAATCCCGTAAAGGCCCCTTGGTCCTTTTTTCTCGATAAATTCATTAAAAATTTACAACTAAATCAGCCTTATTTACAACAATTTTTTTACTCGCTTACAACTAAATCAAGATCATTTACAACAATTTTTTTACAACTAAATCAGTCTCATTTACAACAATATCAAAATCACCAGTTAACAACTATATCAGCCTCATTTACAACTCACCAAAATTCGACAAACCCAAAAAGGACCAAGACCTTTCTGGATGGTCGATTCTTTTAGCCCTTTTTTTGGGTTTTTTTTGTCAAAAAGGTCACACAGAAGGATTTTCTCCAAATTTTATAACAAATTTAATATTTTAAGATATTTTTATTAATAGTTTGATTTAATTACAAGTGCCTGATAATTGGAATTACCTTGGTTGAGAGGACATGGGAGCCGCAAAAAATATCGGAGTCATGATTCATGAATTATTTATTTTTTCGTTGGGTTGATAGTGACGTGCTTGTGGGGTCACGCAAGCCCACAAACAACTTCTGTCACATCTGAATTCACAAGTGACAACACGAGGGAGGGATGGCCCATTGGGAGATCTTCAATTAGAGCCGTGGAATGTTTGGACGCATTTTTCTTATGGAACTCGACATGAATTTGTTCACGCCCAAAATCAGAAGCCTCTATCACACTTTTTTTTTTTTTTGTACATATATTTAATTATGTGTAAATGATTTATGTGTTGAAGATTTTTGCCCATAGTCAAGGATATGTTTCACGATGTTAAAAAAGTTCCACTCACTAAAAATAATTATGCCAGGTTCTTTCGAATTTTGATTTTAAAAAATGTCAAATGGGGAGTTTTCCCCATTTTATTCTTCAGAAATTTTTTTCCTTGATTTTAACAAGTTTTGACTTCAACTCTTAAATAAGTTTTGGTCCTACATTTAATGGCATTGCTGTTAACTTTGTTAATTCATTTAAACTTTTGATCCAAAAATCTTCGTAAAATTATTGAAACTAATCAATCAAAAGCTATTGTGAGTAGTTCAAAAGCATTTAAAATAGGGTTAAATAGAAAATATGCTCCGAAGACACACTTAAAAGCAATTTTATTCTAAAAGTTTTTTTTGTCTCAATGTAGTCCGAAAATTTAAAAATTTAGTAATTTTGCACTTTTCCATTAAAAATGTGACATTGACCGTTAACTTTTTAACGGAAAATAGCAACATTACGACGTCTTTAAACTTCCAGATTTACATTAAGCCGAAAAAAAAAACTTTCAAGATAAAGTTGTTTATGAACGTGTGTACTTCTGAGGAAAATTTGTTATTTAACCCTTTAAAATAAGTCAATTCAAATACTGGCCTAAATAAATTCAACGGCCACGAATTAACGTCAAATGAAAATTGGTACACAGGCATGTGAACCCTCCACTGGCTAACCTGTTGTTAATCGTTTTTGTTTTGTTATTAATGTGTGGAGTGTGGACAAGACCCAGATGTTAGTTCCGTCGTTCTCAAGTGTGGAACATAATATGAAGTATGAATTGACATTTGTCTTAAACACAAGAAATGAACGATGGGGAAAAATCGGCAAAATTGTGCAATGAATAGCAAAGAGGGATTTAAAAACTCTTATAAGTGGAGAGGGTTTGAGCCCTGACGCCGTCGCAGGGCTAAAGCTTGGGAAACTCATCTAAGATTGGGGTGGAGACATGTATACTTTTAGTTATGAATTTTCTTATAGAACAAGCTCAGATGCTATACTCTTAGATTAGATTATGGGTGAACCCAACTCCTCTTTTAAAATTCTTTATATGAAAAAAATAATAGCCAAGAGGGAGATTTTTAGTGATATTTGAGATTTTTTGTTGTTGTTATGATTAGGAGCCACTAATGAATGAAAATCATTTTTTAAGGGGGTGTTGTCGTTTAATGCATATATTTCAAGGCCCCAAAAGGCAGCTGCAGACGTGCAGGGGAATTTGCGGTGAGAATGCTCGAGTGCTGCAGGTTGAGGGATGGGCTCAATCTTTTTTTGATATGAAAAAGTTTAAGTGGGTTCAATATCGGTCCCCACTAAGGTTAGGATACAGTTTTAGGGTTCTTCGAAAGATTTATAAAGCGTTTATAAAAGCTTTACGAGATCGCTTCTACCAAAGCGAAATTGCTTTCACACATTATAAAAAGAAATCGAACCCTCGTCCTTTTAGGACTTGAACCAGTTCCTTACCATCTGTGCCAACTTTCATGGTGTGCTCAATGTGATTTGTACTCCTTGCAATCATTCATTCATGCTCAAGTTGACGGACCCGGCTTCTCTTAGCTGGCATGTAGGTCCCTTGCCTTCTTTTATTATAAAACGACGGCACAAAACACAAGCTGAAGACTCTCTCTTTTTTCTTTTCTTTTCTTTTTTTTTTTAAGAAAAAATATCTTAGGGTGGTGATTGGCAATTTGACATTACAAATATACTTCTGCTTATTGGTATTGAAAAAATACTTATTGATCTTAAAAATCATTTTAGGATTTTGAAAAAATATTTTATGTACTAATTAGTACTAAAAAAATACTTTACAATACTAACTCCAGATCAAAAAATAACTCATGATGTTTAAAAAATTATTTTAGAATCTTGAAAAAATATTTCGCTAATTTCTTGAATTGTACTAAAAAAGATATTTTTAAGATACTCATTAGTACTGAAAAAATACTTCATTGTCTTAAAAAATATTTTAGGAGCTTAAAAAATATTTTAAGATATCTTGATTGATACTAATTAAAAATATACCGCAAGATATTTTTTTTAAAGATCCTAAAATAATTTTTAATGATCATGAAGTGTTTTTTTAGTACCATTTAAGTATCCTCGAAATACCTTTTTAATACCAAATAAGACTGCAAATATTTTTAAAAATTGATCAATCTGACTTGCTATACCTATATGACATTGTTGTCAAAATTTACGGTTTTTATATTTATACTTTATAAAATTGAGTCGAGTTAAAGATAAACTCGTATCGATTGCAAATTCGGTTAAACTTATAAGTTTAGGTACTAAATTTACTGTTTCTATGTTTCTAATTAACTTACAAAAATGTGTTAAATTACTCCTAAAATCATGTGAAAATTTTCGACTTCATTATACTCGCTTTATATATGAATTTTATAAGAACTTCTTTATTAAGTATAATAATATTATGAATTTTGATGGATTCAGTTTCAATTACTTGAATTTAAAATATATTTATATCAAATTTTGTCTTTGTTTATATTTAAATACACGTTATTAATATCTATTTAATAGTAAAAGTAAAATCTTACAAGTTTGTGATTCAATTTATGATATGAATTTACGCATTATAAAAAATTTTATCAAAAATTTGTTTAAACTAGTGAGTTTATCAATCTAGCCTCTAGAAATTCATGGGAAAAAAGTAGAAATAATTGAAATGAGGACAAGGATTGAAATTTATCTTGATACTATAGCAGCTAATAAATTCTTATTCGCCTGGGGATGCAATGATTGAGACTATATTTCTTTATAGGGTTTTGTCACACACAACTCAATTTAAATCGTTGAAGTTACATTCACAATGTTCATGAAATGAATGCTTCATAGACTTAATAGAGAGGAGCTAAAAGCCTATTTAGGTCCTCTTATTTTTAAGCTAAAGCTAAAAAAAAAAAGAGTCTTTTTAAAAAAAAACTAAAAAAAACTGTTTGGTGATTATATAAATTTTTTTAGCTTAAAAGTTACTTAAAGGCTGAAATTAAAAATAAGTTTTTGACAAAATTTTTGTTATAAATACTTTTTCTAATAAAAATTATCATAAAAGGTATATTATAATAGGGCAAATGCCCGGTGGGGCTAGTGGCGCGTGAATATTCAATCGAGAGATTACGGGTTCTCTTTTCTTTCTTTCTTTTTTCTTTTTTATTAAAAAAAAGAGCTTATAAAAAAGCTCCTATGAGGAGCTTCTTTTTAAGCTCTTTTTTATTTATTATAAAATAAGCTCTTACAATTATAAGAGCTTATGTAAAATCATGTTTGACCTAACTTATACTTATAAATAAAAGATAAACTAAAAATAAGTTAGGCCAAACAGACACTAAATTGACCCTTGGTCAGGTCACTTTCTGTCACAGAAATATTCTTCTGGCTCTAATTATTGATGTTAGTTAAGAGGTTTATTTTTATCTCAAATGTGATATTTTCAATCATTTTGTGTCACACAAATTATAACCTTTTTTTGTCCTAAGTTGTTCCTATTGATTAACGATTTTGAAGATATATCTATCAATAATAATTCTAATATAAATGATTTTAGTCCTTCAAATTTCAAATCATAGATTTTGTTCGATCACATTTCATTTCTCTTGATATATCAACCCCTATAACTTAATAAATACCTGAACCGCTTTACTCTTAGAGGGACTAAAACCAAAATGGGGATAAATTTAAGGACCAAATATAATATTAATCCAATGATTAAATATGATATTTTATAAAAATCAATATATATTTTTATGAGCAATTAATTTAACTAATTAATTTTTATAAATTAATTATCTAGCTTTGTATTTAAAATAGGAAGGAGTAGATACTTTAATGACACTATAATTATTTTTGTTCGTGTGTATATAATTGAAGATAAATTTGCACATGAAAATAATGCCGACTTTGAAGAAAAATATCATCTTCTCCGCGTTGAAAATTCAAGTTGGCCTTGAAGATTTTTGTTGACTATCAGCAACTAAGAAATTCAACTTGTCTACGATCCTCCAGAAAGGACAAGGGTTCAGCATGTATTTGTAAAGCATATTATATAGACAATTTTTTTTTTTTAATTAATTTAGCCCAGTCCATATATCCTTCAATTTAAAACATGCTTCCTATAGTCTTTAATATAAGACATATTTAGAGAATAGATTTTGATCATAAATATAATACAGATTTTTTATTTTATCAATCTTTTCTTAATTTACCCATATCAATACTCCCTCAAAAATAATTAAGAAGGGAAAGAAATGTGAAAATTAAGGAAGATGACTAGAGTATTTAGAAAATATATGTCATATTAACTAATTTAACTAACTTTTTTAATTTAATCAAATTAGCTACATATTTCCTATATTAAAAACTAAAAAAAGTATATTGTAATCATTTGACTCAATTTGCACTAAGCACTTTCTTAAATCTTGACTTAAATAAGATGTTATGAGTTTGACCATTTTTTTCTTATTGATGAAAGGTTCACCTAAGGCAATGATTCTTACTTTTCTCAATAAGGGCGCTTTCTCGAGATTTGAACTTCTATTCTTTTCGTTACAAGAGAGAGACCATTTACTACCTCAACCAACAACTTATTATCGGTATGAGTTTGACCTTTTTTTATATTTGATCAATTGTTCTCTCCTTGAGGCTCGTAGAGGGTAAAGAGTTTTCACATCTTGCAACAAGTGTGCTTCTTAAGATTTAAATTTGTATTTTTTTTTTTTAATGAGGGTGAGGCCCTTATTACTTGAACCAATAACTTATTATTATGAGTTTGACCATTTGCAAATATGATGGGTGCACGCATTTTTTTTTCCTCATTAGATGAATGATGAAAAAAATAAAATTAAAAGATATCAAAGCTGTGATATTTATTATAGAATGACTTTTTATATCTAGAAATCATTTAACAAAAGTTTAAAATATGAAAATTTTCTTATTTTTTCTAAAACTAGTAATTTGCATTCTGATTAATAATACTAGTTATCTACTATGATAGTTTAACTGTTTTAAGAACTTAATCAGTAAAGATATCTACTAATTATTGAACCAAAAAATATATCGTAAATTTAAATGAACTATTAGTTGTTGTCTAGGTTGTTAGATTCACGAGTTTAAGTAAACTCGTGTCAACGAAGAAACTCGTATCGTAAACTTGAATTTTAAACTCATAAGAGTTTACATTCACTATTAAATAGATATTAATAGTGTATAATAAATAATTAAAATATAATAAAATCACAACAATTTGATTTAAATATATTTTAAACCTAAATAGTTGAAATTAAATCCATAAATATTCAAAAATCACCAAATTTAACAAAAAAATAATTTATAAACTCATATAAAGCTGATGAGCATTATCAATTTTTTTTTTTTTAAAAGTTAAAACGAGTTTAAAAGTGAGATAACACAATTTTGTAAGTTAAAAACATAAAAACGGTAAATTCAGTATATAAATTCATGAGTTTACCTAAATTTATAACAACCACGAATTTATCAGTAATAACAACCATAGATTTCAATAGCTAATTCGTAAATTTCAATAGCTAATTCGTGAGTTTGACGAGTTGTTACCAAAGTGGACCATCCACTGCCCTCTTTTACCTTAAAATTATTGATCGCATGAACGGTCCACTGGTGTGGACCGTAGTGGGATCCGTTACCAAGGGATTCTGACGGCTCTCTCTCCCCTATATATAAACGTCTGCCCAACCGTTCCTTCCTCACCAAAAGAAAACCATTTTCTCCTTTCTCTTCCTTCTTCTCTCCTTGGCTTTCTCCTCGATTTTCTCACCATCCAATCTTTCCAAAAGCTCGAAACCTCTTTTCCTTCACCAACATTGCTAAAGGTTTAGAACTTTCCGCATTTTGATACTCCCGAAGCAACCCCATCAAGCAAAACAAGAGAACCCAACCCTTACATAAATCTTATCGATTCTCTGATATACCCATTGAGCCATTATCCTCTAACTGTCAAACTTACTTCATTCCTTGTGCATTTCGCTCAAGCTAATTCGAAGTATTCGCAATGATTTCTTCAATCAAGTACACAACACCTTCACTGAGCTGCTCTGCTTTCTCAACAAGAAGCAGAAAGCTTTCTGTTCCAACAAGGCCTCATTTTTACACACTACCTGTTATTCAGAATGCTCAGCAAAACCCAGAAACTGAATCCTCCATCTCTTACCAAAGGCCCCTTTACATTTCATCGACTAAGAGCTTCACATTTCTGGCAAATCCCAGAAGGAGGGTTACAGAATGCCAAGCCTATGAGGCAGATAGGTCACGACCAGTTGAGATTAACATTGAACTGCCTCATGGACAGGCTCAGATGGAGGCTGCTCAGAAGCTCAAGATTGGCTTGTATTTTGCTACTTGGTGGGCTTTGAATGTGGTGTTCAATATTTACAATAAAAAGGTTCTCAATGCTTTTCCTTACCCATGGCTCACTTCCACTTTGTCTCTGGCTGCTGGTTCTCTTATGATGTTGATCTCTTGGGCCACAAGGATTGCTGAAGCCCCCAAAGTTGATTTGAACTTTTGGAAGGCCCTACTTCCCGTAAGTCAATCTTTTTTTCATTCAAATTTCTTGATTGACACGCAATCAATCATACTACAATTGAAGTAATAATAGTTAAGAGGTTATAATAAACCTATTATGGACTGTCTGTAAGAGCTTTAAGCTTATGGGTTTTTGAAAAAAAAAAAATGTAGAAATCAAATTTAGACTTAATCATGACCATTCATGCAGGATGTCAAAATTGATTTTTGTGAGATCCACAATTACTGTTAACATTAAATAAATTGATAGCAATAGCTTTAAGAACTTGCAAGGTTTTGTCCTTTCCCATTTTGAAGTCTAACCTCAGAGTCACTTTCTGTGTTCATGGCCATCACCCGTCAGAAAGTGGGTTGATGTGAAGGATTACGATTTAGGACTCACTGGGAAAAATTGGGTATGCAGGTGGCTGTGGCCCACACAATTGGGCATGTTGCAGCAACTGTGAGTATGTCAAAAGTTGCAGTTTCATTCACTCACATCATCAAGAGTGGAGAGCCAGCTTTCAGTGTTCTGGTCTCAAGCCTCATGCTTGGAGAGTCATTCCCTATGCCAGTTTACTTGTCTCTGATTCCAATTATTGGTGGTTGTGCCCTTGCTGCAGTCACCGAACTCAACTTCAACATGACCGGTAAGCAAGTTACTTGTCCACAAAGCCAAGAATTCGCAGCTTCATTACGTGTTTCAATATGATGTTGAGCTTTTGATTCTGATCCAAGTTGTTTCAATGTTCTAATTACAAAACTTTGTTCCAGGTTTTATGGGAGCTATGGTATCAAATTTGGCATTTGTGTTCCGGAACATATTCTCAAAGAAGGGAATGAAGGGGATGTCGGTTAGCGGAATGAACTACTATGCTTGCCTTTCAATGATGTCTCTATTGATTCTCACACCTTTTGCCATAGCTGTGGAAGGTCCCAAAATGTGGGCTGCTGGCTGGCAAACAGCCGTGTCTCAGATCGGTCCCAATTTCGTGTGGTAAGTGAAACAATCTATGACTATCAGATCATTGTTTATTTTCTATAGCCTCTCAATCACTTCATATTGGTAGAATTTTGTTCTACTTTTGGCTGAAATGAAACTTTCATCAGTTTTCTTCATTAAATGTCAACATAACCAATGGATTCCGGTTTGAAATTTTACAGGTGGGTGGTTGCCCAAAGTGTCTTCTACCACTTGTACAATCAAGTGTCATACATGTCTCTTGATCAAATATCTCCCTTGACATTCAGTATTGGTAACACAATGAAGAGAATCTGTGTAATTGTCTCTTCCATCCTTATCTTCCACAATCCAGTTCAACCCATCAACGCCCTCGGCGCTGCCATTGCAATTCTGGGCACCTTCCTCTATTCACAGGTGATTTTCTTGCAATTCTGAGCTCCTTACGTGCCCTTCAAAATACTCCTCTGGTTCTTAATATAGACATATTTACCTAATTTGATTATATTAAAGAAGTTGATTAAGTTAGGTAATATAACATGTATTTTCTAAAACACACTAGTCATCTTCCTAATTTTCTCTCCTCCTAGTAGGGGTAAATTAGGAAAAGATTGAGAAATATGAAAACTATGTCTTATATTTAAGGTCAATATCAACTTCCCAAATATATCTTATATTAAGGACCGAAGGAAGTATCATGTAAAGTATTGTATTGTACATGTCTCAACAGGGGAAAAACAGAGTAACTATAATGGAAATCCTAAAAGTAAACAAAGTCTTAATGGAATGTGCAAGAATTAGAACACCTCAATTAATAGCAGTATTTGATGAGATCATCTCCACAAATAAGTGATTATATACGTTTGGGACATAACTGAGAGTGTCAATATGATTTTGAGCAGGCTAAGCAGTAAACTGAAGGTGTCATGTGACTGAGGAGATGAAGAGAATGGACGAAGCTTGAAGTATCAGTGATCACAATCACAATTGAAGTTGGAGGAGAAGAATTATTGTGGTCAATGGGACTTTTATGCTGATTTTACTAATTTTGAGAGGCCATAGTTAGAATTTATAATTACGCTGAGTCTGGTTCTACTGTAGATGATATTCCTTCCTTCTTTTTCTTTCTGTGTTTTTCCCCCTGCAATCTAAAGGCTGAACGAGATGTACTTGAATGGAATAACAATGAATCAATGATGTTTCAGACATTTTGAGGCTCCAAAGTTCATGAACTATGGACAAAATCACTGCTATCTTTTTTTGCCCTTCCTTTGGAATCTAAGGCAATAAATAATAATAATAATAATAATTTATTTAGGGAAAAACCACACCCAAGTAATCAAAAAATTGTCAAAAAAGACCCAAAAAAAGTCTCATGTCAAAAAAGGCTTTAGGGCTATTTCTGATATTATTTTATAAATTTTAACAATTATATCAGTACAACATTAACAACTAAATCAAGATACATTAACAATAATATTCTAACAACTATATCAGTATATGTTAATAACTAAATTAGTACACGTTAACAACTATATCACTGCACCGTAACAACTATATCGCATAACGCTTTTTGAAATAATATCTGACATCTGACTTTTTTAAATAATATTTTGATAACTTGGGCAGAAGGGGATTTTCTCATTTATTTATTAATGGCCAACCTTCAACATGGAATGTATAAAATCATTTCAGAACAATTCAAGAATAGAGTTAATACTTTGATAATTCAATTGCAACATAATCATCAAAATGTAGAGCAGCAACAAAGAACACAACGTTAAAGGGGAAAAAGATTATTATTATTATTTTATATAAAAAACAAAGATTAGATTAAATGCAAATTAACTCATAATGACAATGTTCATCATGGTTAAAAAAAAAAAAAACTCATAATGTTCATCCGACCCCAAAAATTCGGTTGGCCCAATTCTGTTGGACTAAATTAGGCTGATTCAGATCATTTTTAAATAAACAGACAAACGTAAAACGTTGAGTTGAAACGTCAAATAAGATACTGGATCAAATCAAGTAAGTTCCAATAAGTAACACTCAAAAGGGCTGAATAGGTCTTTGTGCCGTTTCGAAATGTTTCTAGTCTACTACCCAAAAGTCCAAAACTAGTTCACTGCTTAGGATTTTCTCGCAGCAAACCATCAACTATGTAGAATTTCCATCACACTTCAGAGAATTCTCAAATAGCTTTAATAAATGTGGTGCCTTAACCTTTATTTGAGCTTACTAGCAAAGCAAGCCATTGGAGAGATTCAATCTTTGACACTTCAAAACACTTGGCCCGTTTGGTATACTGGAATTGATTTTGATATGGAAATAGATATGAATATAGATATGGAGATGGATATGAGTTTTAAAAATGTGTTGGTATGGCATGGAAATAAGACCTGATTTTTTAATCAAAATATGTATTGTTTGTATTAAAAGACTTCACAAATTTTTTCAGTTTAAAGAACCAAGATGACCCATCTTTGTCCCCATCAAAGCTCCAGACTATTCTGCAATTGAAACTTCCAGCTCAAGCCGACAAGGTCCTTCACCCTCCCCACAAGGCATTGAAGGTTCAGAAACCATCAACAAGAAGCAAAAATCGAAGTTCAACATAGCACTATTGTCAGATGTAATAAACACATTTTTCATTATTACATGTTAAACCCATATGGTTTTGTTCCTATTTCATAATAACAAGCACCGAGAAATCAAAACCATGAAATAGTAATAGAGTGTTGAACAATAAAACCATGGTTCTCTTGCTATTTCAGACTAATACCGACTTTTGATGGATATGGAAATAGAATTTTAGCAAATTCCATGCAACCAAACGTGCTCATGGAATTGGGCTCCATTTATATTTCCATGTGCCAGATTCCATCATATCAAACGGGCTGATTGATTTTCTTCATTCAAATTATTTTGGAAAAGTAACACTAATTAAAGTCCCAAACAAAACAAAATACGACCTAAAGGTTCACTAAAATTTCCAATTTATAGTAAAGTCTCATAAGACATTTGGGTAATAAATTCTAATTGTGTAAAGATCAAAATAACCCCCCAATTCTTCTTCTTCTCTCCAATCTTTTGATTTCTCTCTTTCTCATCGCCTCCTCCCCCCATTTCCATATTGTTTCATTAGATTCAATATTGATCCTTCCATTGCATTAATCTTGTTCAATGGTGACAAATACGACCCCATCGTCTCCTCTATCAGCTTCTTTATATCTTTGCTCTCCAAACACTAAATTCATCGCCATTGTCATCCTCACTATTCGCATCGATATTATCAACAGCATCAGGTTCCATGCTTGATTCATCGTCTGTCATCTCATCGCCGTTACTGTCGTCATCGTGTGACTGTGTGCTTTGGCGTCTAGCGATTGTTGTTGTTGCCTAACCGTTGGCGTCACCTGTTTGTTGTGGTTGGGAGCTTTTCCACCCATCGACCCTAGTATCTTCAGGGTCTCCCTTTCCCCACTGACGAAGGCCATTGATTCTGTCTGTCATTTGCTATGTTTTTGGTATATTTTAATTTGTTTATGTATTAAAAGTGGGAATTAATCAAATGATGTGAAAGTTTTGTGGTTGTAACTCTTGGCGTATGAAGACAGAATATGTTACTAATAGGGGCATCGATAGTTGTTAATATGAGTGGTAAACTTGTTAATGACAACTATTTATGAAGTTAGAATGTGTTGTTAATAGGGGTAGCGATAGTTGTTAATATGAATAGTAAACTTCTTAATGACAATTGTATCGTGTAGGTAGACAGTGGTGATGACTAGTACATCGGAGAAAAATCTCCTATGCTTCTTTCATTAAGGAAGATGATTTGTAAATAGTGGAGTTGGTGATATAACATATGTTGGGGCAGTGGCGGACCTTGATATAAATATTTGGAGGCCAAATGTATATTCATTAACTAATTAAAAAATTCTATGAACAATTTTTTTTTGGGGGGCCATGGCCTTGGGATAAATATTTGTCTATGCATAAATACATTAAAGTTTACATTATATTAAATCTATAAAAAAAAATTCTCAACAACTTTTTTTTAGGGGAGCCATGACCCCCATTGTCACTGAGAAGATCGGCCACTGGGTTGGGGTATAATAAGATAAAAACGATTAAAGAAGACACAAATTTTGAAGTAAACAAAACCACGTAGTTTTATCATAGTGAAGACTAAGGGCCTGTTTGGTACAGAAACTTAGGGGAGGGAATGAGAACTTAATAGAGTTCCATGCTGAAAACGTGTTTGGTGCGTCAAGTGCCCAGAAACTCTGATTTCCACCAACCTCCAAGCTCTCACAAACGTGGGAAAGTGAGCTCCTCAAAAAGTGGCGGGATTCTTAAAAATCTCCTGGATGCTGAATTATTATGACTAAAAAGCCCCTGTGAAATTATAAACCAGAATCGGAATCGAGCTTCGAGCTAGAAGAAGGAGTAGACGAAGAAGCTTGAGATGACAACGTAAGCTTCAATTAAAGGAGTAGGCAAGGAAGATCGAATCGAGGTAAGAGTGTGAATGGCTTTTCTTTGTTCATTTTGCGCTGTGCATGGTAAAAATGGCGATGGCCTGGTCTGTGGCTTTTTTCTTGGCATTCATGCCTAGTTAGGCCGTGTGTAGAAAATTCTTCTTCTCCTCCTTTGAACTGTTTGCCAAACATTATGAATTGTTTACTGTACTGGTTGACATTTTGTACTATGAGTTCGAACTTGACTGTGTTATTTTGCAACTTCATTGTCTAACTAGTTTTGTAATTACTTTTACGCAACTCGTTTTTCCTTATCAACATCGTCATTTTATTTCATCCACTTCACAATTTTAGGGGTTTAGCACCGAGAAATTCCAAATCTTGTTTTTTCCCTTATCAAAGCAAAGACTTGGGTTCAATGTTCATAGATTTTCTTCCCTCTTCCTCTTGCAATATTCATGTCCACACCCGCATTGGTTCATTTGGTGTTGCCCCCTTTATTTCCTTCCATGTCTCGTATCCTTCGCACCTCCTGTACCAAGTTATGATCGTCGTGGTTTCATATCCAATTGAGGTCTCGAGCAATTTTCTTTCTCCATGAACATGCAATTTGGTTTGCCTCTATTTCTGTACAATTCGCAAAAATAAATAAATAAATAAATAATGTTCTTTGCCTTTTTTTGGTGCGGCATTGTAGGAATTTTACCTAACCTTCCCATTTAACCAATACCTAATTCTTCTTACCAAACAATTTATTTTCCCTCAACTTATTTATATTCTCATGTCTAGCAAACAAATTTCAACTTTTTAAAGTTTCCTCTCGATCTTCCCTTCCCTTTCTTTCCTTTCTATAAGTTCATTTCCCATCTTAAATGTTCCATGTACCAAACAGGCTCTAAGTGGAGAGAAAATGCACTGGAGAGGCCCCGTACTGGAATATCTTACACTCTTTTAGATATATTTATTTATTTGATGTTAATGTTATTCCTCATTATGCTTTTAACTGGCCCATGGTTTTAAAATAGGATTTTGATTTTCATAATTTGAATTGTAATAGTGGACTGAATACATCAGAAGGTACGGTGTTCAAGAAAAATCATCTATACAGGTCAAAAACAAAAAAAAATCTGTAATGCTTACAATTTGTGGACCCCGGTGTCGGTTGTTTTTTCTTTGGGGTAGGGTCCGTTGTTGTATAATTTTAAAGTATATCACTGCAAATTATAATAATTAAAAGAGAGTAAGATTCTACCTTTTATAAACAAAACGGCATCTTAATGAAGTTTAAGGGTGTGTTTGGTTTGAAGGGAGGGAAGGATTGTGAGGTATCTTCCCTTGTTTGGTTTGTTAGAGAGGAGGGGAGGGGAAATGATCATTTATAATGAGAGCTAAAAATAAAGGGAGGGAAGAGAATGAGAGTCAAAATTTTGGCTTCTCTCCCACTCAAAAATTCAAATTAAATATAGGAATGAGGACACATCTCATCCCTCCTCTCAAACTAAACACACCTTGTATGGTTGGGACAGGAGGGGAGAGACAATATTTCCTAGGTCTAGACCAAATTGTCTTGGAGAGGAGGCGGGCCGTGACTTCACATTGGGACCCAATCAGCCACTCGTGGGACACGTGTCTGAACCACAAGGCCTTGGACTACGTGCCGAGTTATGTTATTAGGTCTGTCCAATTGGAATGCAGTGGGACCACTGAGAATTTTGACTTCTCTGACATTTTACATCATTGTTTTGCATTTTTGTAAGTTCGGGTCACAATCTCCATCATTTCAATGATGTAAAACGCAAAACATTGCTTCTTTGCGAAACTCCACGGCACAGTGGTCCCCAAATGTTATCAAGTCATGCTCCATAGGCAATTTGATAAAACTTTTGTCCTCCCCTCTCTCTCCTCTCATCCACTCCCTTCAAACCAAACATACTTTAAGTGGAGAGAAAATGCAATGAAGAGGCCCCACACCTAAGATTTTAAAGAAGAAGGAGAGAAAATCGAAAGACTTGGATTAAGTAAGGTATATAAACGATGAAGAAGGCAACATTTTGATTACTGACGGAGATATTAGAAATAGGTTGGAAGCTCACTTTTATAAGTTATTCAATTATGGAGGGGAGGGTCAATTTGTGACTTGGAAGATTGGACAACTTGAAAATGTGACATCAATTTGTCATTTTACCATAGGACTCAAGTATGCGAGGTTAAGGAAGCTCTTAAGAAAATAAAAAATGGTAAATCTATTGGACCTGAGATGGTATTTCCATTGAAGTTTGGAAATGTTTGGGTGAAGAGGGTGTGTTGTTGTTTACTAAGTTATTTAATGAGATTTTACAATCCAAGAAAATGCCAAATGAGTGGAGAAAAAGTACTTTGATCCCCATCTATAAGAATAAAAGGGATATTCAAAACTGTGTAAACTACAGAGGAATTCAGTTTATGAGTCATACTATGAAAATGTGAGAAAATGTGATTGAACACATGTTGAGGTTGAAGATTGATATTTCTAAGAACTAATTTGGATTCATACGAAGATGGTCCACAATAGAAGCAATTAATAAGAGGGCTAATGGAAAAGTATTGGAGCAAATTAAAGAACTTGCATATTGTTTTCATTGATTTGGAGAAAGTGAAAGATGGTGTGCTAACAGATGTACTTTGGAAAGCATTGGAAAAGAAGGGAGTGCGTGTTATATATATCAAAACCATTCATAACATGTATAAAGGGATAACAACCAGTGTTAAAATGCTTGGAGGTGAAACAAAAGACTTTCCTAAAAGGATTTGTTTACATCAGGATCAACTTTGAGCCCTTATTTGTTTAACCTAGTGGTGTATGTTTTAAATGAGCCTATCAAAGATAAGATCCATAAATGCACGTTTCTTGCGGATGATATAGTTCTGTTGATTTAATCCAAGTAGGAAATTAATTATAAACTTGAGATATGGAGAAGGACTCTGGAGTTTATGTGCTTTCATCTAAGTAGGAGTAATCTAAATATATGCATTTCAATTTTGATAAGAGATAAGTTAGAAGTAAAGTAGCACTTAAATTTGGGGGCAAGTTATTCCACAAATAACAAAGTTTAGATATTTGTGATCAATTATACAATATTATGTTGAAATTGATGGAGATGTCAATCATAGAATTCAAGCTAGATGGTATAAATAGAAAAAAGCTACTGAAATTATTTGTGATCGGAAAGTACCTAATAAGGTAAAATGGAAGTTTTATTGCACTACTATAAGAATAACGATGTTATATGGTATTGAGTGAATATAAAATGGGGGCAGCCAAGATGATGATATTGAGATAGATGTGTGGTCATACAAGAAAATATAAGGTTCGTAATGATTATATATGCGAACGATGAAGTGGCCTCAGTTGAAGAGAAAAGGTAGAAAATCGTTTGAGGTGGTTTGAACATGTTCAAAGAAGGTGATTGAGGGCATTGGTAAGGAAGGTTGATCAAGTAGTATGGAGTTTTGTAAAAATAGGTTGAGAAAGACAAAAAAAAAAAAAAAAAAAAAACACTCAATGAGGTTATAGAACGAGATCTTTTGGTTAATAATCTATCTAAAGATCTTGTTTTTGACAGAGCACAATGACGTTATACGATCCACATAATCGATACCATTTAGTAGGATAAAACTTTGTTGTTGTGTGTGTGGAATAAGGCTTTATTATTATCATCTTGTTGTGCGTGCATTTACGGGTGAGAACAGTTTATGGCTTACTTGTTTGGCAAATTTCAAAACCTTTGTTTTGACAAAAGTTTGTTAAACATCCCTAAATATGTCTAGAAGCTATTCTCAGAGCCAAACCTTGGTTTGAGGAAAAACTAAATTTTTTTTCAGATTTTTCTCTCCTCTACCATCAATATTTTTCGATCTAGAAAGTATTTTTTTAGTGTCTATTGGTATCCCGAAATATTTTTTAAGATCAGTCATTATTTTGAAATATTTTTTCAATATCCTAAAATAAATTTTCAAGATCATGAAGTATTTTATCGCACCAATTTATACCCCGAAGTATTTTAATTTTGTACACAAATTTATGTAATGTTTTGTAATTATTATGAAATTTAACGCTAAAACTATTTAAAATACAATATTATTCTTTATATGTAATTATATCAAAAGCTAATGTCATTTTTGCAAAATTTGACCTGAAAAAACTATTCTAATAATAATATTCAAACACTATCATTTTATCAAAATCACTTTTTTCAATAATCTATTCCACAAAAAGCTATTCTAACAAAGTTATTTTACCTCGTAAATCTCAAAAACTATTCTAAAAAGCTAAATCCAAATGGGTTCTTATTCATTAAATTTCCGATAATATATATACCAAGATGATCACTTGGTCAATATATTATCAATGGATTTTACTATTATTTACATCAATATCATTAGTATAAAAATATAAAATCCATAAAAGAAGGCCGAAAAGCTATAAAATCTATGAAAGAAGGCCAAAAAGCCATAAAAAGTCAAAATCATTATCAATTGTTGATGGTGTGATTTATTTGTGAAACCTTTTAATAAATGCGGAAACTAGTTTAAATAATAAATAATGTCTAATATTTTTTATTTCTTCTTATTGTATTCTTCTGAATTCGAATTTGAAATTCTGTCTCAAGAGTCATGCCAATTGGACGGCCCGTAAGAATTGACAACTACATACACATCAAATTGAGTCATGACCGCAAATTTCCTCATTTTTAGTTTATAATAATTAATTAAAACTATTCTTAAGCCTGTGTGGTTGGAGAATTTTTTTTTTTTTGAGGTGAAAATTTTGAATTTTTTCAGTGGGGGCTTTCGTGTGGAAAAGTATTTTCTTGAGCCCACCAATTTTTAATCATATAATAAAAAACGTGTTCTCAAAAAAAAAAAATTGGTGGAAACCAATTTTTAAGTGGAGAGAGAAATGACTAAAGACACAAAAGTTTTTTCATGTGATTTTATATGTGATATTAAAATGTGAGTGGGTTTCATGGACAATTAGATAATATTTTTGCTTCAGAGATAAAATGGTCTTTTGGCTCATTTCCCTACCTCATTTTTTTTTAACCAAATAAAATTTTTCCTATCAACTTATTTTATTTTCTAGTGGAAAACAAACGTACATATATAGGAAAATATCTTCAATTTCATTCCGCCATTCCTTTAAACCAAACGGGCTCTTACTATTCTCACTCATGGTTAACTAACTCAAATTAAGAAGTTTATATATATGGACACACACATGCACCCTGAGAAAGAGAGAATCATAAGATCACTAAGAATGGAGTTTGCAGCAGAATCATGTCTGCGTCATAAATCTGTCTTCATCATCTTGATGAGCTTATGCTTGTCATCAACTTTCACGGGAGCTTATAGTAGAACTGAAAATCTATCCATGAATCAGAATTCAGAATCATCATCTCCTTTTCCCAGTAATTTTCTCTTCGGAACTGCAACTTCTTCTTACCAGGTTCTTTCTGGTTTGCCTCATCTTCTTAATTCATATATTACAATTTAACTAAACATAACATACGTATGAATGGAATTAAGGGGTTTTGATCAGATCACATCATCTTCATCACACACACACACACACACACACATATTGTTTTGCAGGTTGAGGGAGCGTTTTCAAGTGATGGGAAGGGACTGAGTAACTGGGATGTTTTCACTCATAAACCAGGTTTTGTTTCTTTATCAACTCTTCAATATTATAGCCCTGAGGTATCGTTTTTGTAACGTGAAAGCTTCTGAGTAATTGGGAACTTATGCAGTTCATTTTTGTTTGCAGCCTCAACCAGTTAGTGCTCGCTCATCATTTTTTTTATTATTGTGCTTTTTAGGCAAAATAATGGATGGGACAAATGGAGATATAGCAGTTGATGAGTATCATCAATATCAGGTACTCGGTATTTAATATAAGACTATTTACCTAATTTAATTAAATTTAGAGGATTTATTAAATTAGTTAATATAACATATATTTTTTAAAACACTCTAATCGTCTTCCTTATTCCCTTTTCTCATTGATTGTTGTTGAGGGAGTATCAATAAGGGTAAATTAAGAAAAGATTGACAAATACTAAAAACTATGCTTATATTTAGCATTAAAATTAACTATCCAAATATATATGTCTTGTATTAAAGACCGGAGAGAGTATTATTCTTCTATCAGGTTTCTCTTTTCCGTCATTACAAAATTTCAGGTATAATTATTCTACTAATTTTGATTAGTTTGTGGAGAATATATTTAATTGTGAATCGTTAAAATTAAGTTTTAATTATTAGAATGAATTTTAAACCCTTACGATTTGTAAAGTGACTATAAGAGGGAGTGAATGGACAAATGGGCAGCCCCACTTCTCAATATCTCAAGACTTTTATCTCTTTTTCCATTATTTTCTTACCCCACCTGGATTTTTTGTCGCCTCTCTGGGTGATTAGTTAGAGATATGCCCCACAAATAATTCATAATCCTTTCCCATCACACATTAATTAAATTTTATATTTTTATATCTTATTTTTAAAATATGAGTAAAAAGCTATCGATATAAGTATTTATATGCTAACGTATACTCTTCTGGTTTTATTTATATGACAGGAAGAGAAAAAAAAATTTGGTCTTATCTAAATTGCAGAGAGATAAATTTTTATATGAATGTGGGATTTTGCCCTTCAGTTATTATTCTATTAATTTTGTTCTCATGAGGTATAATGTATAGTATTAAAAAAAAGGAAAAGTTAGAAAGTAAATGAATTTTATAGAGGAGTTAATGAAATTCAAGATTTTTCCTGTTTGTGTATATTATAAGTGCCTTATAGATGGGATTAGATAAGTTTATGATCTATAATGAGACACATACCAGCATACTAGTTGACTTTTATCTTTTCATTGCTTAAATCAATTATTAAACATGTTCAATAAAAAACTAAATTTAATCTTATTTCCTCAATTATTTTAACTATAAAAAATTAAAAATTAAAAAAAAAAAAAGTGTTGATTCAGGGTAGAGAGCTGATTTTACGTTATACAAAGTAAATCATGAGTAGAGTTTTATCTAGTAACGTGCAAAAGACAGCTTTGTTGGACTCACACAAAACTTCCCTATTAAGCTCCAATAATAGCTCAAAACCCCTTTTCTTTAAGTTCAACCCTCAGCCAGTTCGTTTCTCAACTCTACATGAAACACTCTAATCTTTACCATGAGATCTTTTCAACCATTTCATAGGATGCAATTTAATAAATTTGGTTAGATATAGACAAGCCCATTAGATTTGTCGATATTTTAAAACTTTCAAATTACTCTTAATATCTCTCTTGGTTTGAAAGAAAAATCATGGAGATATGGGCTGTTTGTTTTTTTTTTTTTTTTTTTTTTTTTTTTTTTTTTTTTTTTTTTTTTTTTTTTTTTTTGGGAGGGGGAATTAAAATCTTTATGCATCGAATTTAAAAGAATTGAAGAAGTGGGGCTATAAAGTTTTAAGGGTTAAGATGCAAAAATAAAAATGTGATTTTCTCAAAAGTGCACATAACACTAAGTATTTTATTTAGTATAAAAGTAACTATATTGTTACAAAAGTATAGAAAAAATACCATTGACCGTTAGTTTGAATTTTTTGTGTTTTTAAGGCTGATATAGATAATTATTTAGTTAGTTTGAATTTTTTGTATTTTTAAGGCTGATATAGATAATTATTTAGTTAAATTTCATCCTTGTTGGCGGTGGAGAACTGGAGAAAATTATGGAAAAGGGCCCAGATAGTTTTGAAAATTATAGAAAGGTAGCAACGACGACGAGAAGGCGGAGATGGGCGGCTGATGGGTAAGATTAGGATTGAGAGAGAAAAGGGCTGAACTGTAATTTCTAAAATATCTCTGTCATTTTCAGTAATTTTCTCTAGTTCTTTAATGTCAGTGGGATGAAATTTAGCTAATTCATTGTACATGTTAGCTTTAAAAATACAAAAAAATCAAACTAACGATCAATGAGTATTTTTGCTTCATTTTTGTAATCACAAATCATTTTTGCACACACAAAAAAACACTTGGTGTTGGGTACACTTTTAGGAAAACCACATATATTTTTGCACATTAACCCAAGTTTTAATAAAGAGAAGATGAAAATAAAAGAGTATAAAAAAATTAATTAAAATTTTTTAACCCCACTTCTCCCCTCCCCTCTCCTCCAAATGTTTCATACCAAACAGTCCCTAACTGCTAATTCGAGTTTGTTGTTTAATTGATTTGGTGGACACAGGAAGATGTGGATCTTATGGAGGACATTGGAGTGAACAGTTATCGGTTTTCAATATCATGGGCCAGAATCTTACCCAGCAAGTTTTTCATCCCTTTCTTCATATCTAAATTGTCAATTTGTGCCAATGTGAGTTGGCGTAGATGGTAAGAATTAGGCAGCCTGGGTCGTGGGTTATCCCAGCAAGTTTTCTCGTAAGTCCCCGCTCATCCCTTTCTTGGGGACCATCCAAAACTTTTTGTTTATAAAAAAAAAAAAAATTGTCAATTTGTTTGTTCTATTAATTACATGCATTTCAATTAATCATTCTTCTTCTCCTTCTAACAGAGGGAAGATTTGGCAAGGTGAACAAACAAGGCCTTGATTATTATGATCGCCTCATCAATGCCCTTCTTAGAAAAGGTCAATCACCTCATTTTATTAATCTCACTAAATTTTGTACCAATGTTTTAAAAGTCAGATCAAAACTAATTAAAAAACCTAACGAAGCTTGATTTTCTTTATTTATTTGATCAGATCAACAATAAGATTCATATTTGTCAATAAACAAACCCACAAGATTGAACTGTTCTGGTTTCATGTAGGAATAGAGCCGTTCGTGACATTAACACACTTTGACATACCCCAGGAGCTTGAAGACAGATATCAATCATGGCTGAGTCCTAAAATTCAGTGAGCTCAATGCTTCTAATCCTATTACCAATAACAATACCTAGAATACTAAATAGTATAATGAACGATGAAAATGAAGATTAATTAAGAATGTTTTGATCAGGGAGGACTTCAAGTACTATGCAGATATATGCTTTAAGAAGTTTGGGGATAGAGTGAAGCATTGGGTTACTATAAACGAGCCTAATGTAGCAGTAGTTAGAGGGTACAGAAAAGGAATTTGGCCTCCTTCAAGATGCTCTGCTTCCTTTGGAAATTGCAGCCATGGCAATTCTGAGAGGGACCCTTTTGTTGCAGCCCATAACCTTATCTTATCCCATGTTTCTGCTGTTCAACTCTACAGAACCAAATATCAGGTACACCATAATCTGAATAATTCGTATTATTTAAGATAGGAGTATAGTGCTCCTGGTAATTACACTTTTTGAGGTAATTAATCTTTTAGTTCCTATAGTTTTAACTCGATTATAACTTAGTTTTCAAATTTTGACCGATGTTTCTCAATCATATGGTTTTGATACTGAACTTTAACTCATTATAATGCAATTTATATGGTTTTAACCATTTAAAAATTTAGTTCCTAGGTTTCATGAAATTTATAATTTTATTTCTAAAATATATGGGGCTAATATTTTAATTAGTTAAACCATTCATCAAAGTTCAGGGACTAAGTTACGCTTAATTCAAAATTATAGGGATTGAGTTATGCCGAGTTAAAGTTTAGGGACTATATTACAATTGAATTAAAATTATAGTGATAAAAATATTAATTTTTTCTTAAATTTATTGCCTGACAATTCAGAAAAAGCAAGGAGGAGAAATTGGAATTGTGATGGATGCAATATGGTTTGAGCCCTTTAGCAACTCCTCAGAAGACAAGTTAGCAGCTGAGAGAGCTCAGTCATTTTTCTTGAACTGGTATTTTAGTTAAATTATCTGATATGTACGTATTAAACATTAATTGTGATTGATAATTATTATTTAATATATAATCATAATGCAACAGGTTCTTGGACCCTATTATATTGGGGAAGTATCCATCAGAAATGAAGGAAATTTTAGGGCAAGACCTACCAGAATTTTCAAAGTATGAAGTGGAAAAACTCAAGAAAAATGGAATAGATTTCATTGGAGTGAATCATTACACAAGCTATTATGCAAAAGATTGCATCTTTTCTGAGTGTGAACCTGGTTCAGGAGCTTCTAAAACTGAAGGTTTTGCCCTTTATGTTCATCACAGGAATGGCATCTCCCTTGGAGATAAGGTATGGAACTCTATATGATATATATGGTTTTTAATGAGTTTTCATATTTTTAAGAGTATTGAATAATTTTCTTATTTTTAATACTGTAAAATATTTACTATAGAAATAACTAAGTAATCATTCAATCATTTTAAGAATGTTTTTATTTTTTTATGGGATAAGTTGCAATTTTGTCCTTAAAGTTTTTGTTGAGGAGCACTTTATTGCTTCTGTAAGATTTTTCAAGTTTAATGTCATAGCGGAAGTTTTGAAACGTAGTAATATTGCCCATATCATTAAAAAACTCACATTGACGTTAAAAAATTGACATTAACCATTAACTTTGTTGTCGAAAAGGGCAACATTACTTCATATTAACACTTACGGGACAATATTGAACCTTAAATAAATTTCGAGATAATATTGTTTCTCAAAAAAACTTCCGGAACAAATTTGCACATTACCCTTTTTTATAAACAATTAAGCGTATGAATATATATTATGATTGTTTTTACACTGCTTTTTAAAATATTTTTTTCACAACTAAACTATCAATACAATCACAATTAAGTAATAAATCACTGAAATAAGAAAAGATGCCATGACTTAAGATAGAGAGGATAAGGATAGGGGAAAAAAGAGAAGTGTAGAAAATAATATAGAAGGGAATTATGTCTTCGTAGAGTCAACTTAGGTTTCAGGATCAAGATATACTAATTTTGGAAATGTAAAATTGAGTTTAACTATTCATAGAGTAGAATCATATATAATTGATAACTTAAAAAAAAAAATACGATATGTGTATAATAAATATGTGAAAGCGACAAAAATGTCACATAAGAAGTAATGCTAATAAACACTGGGGTCAATCAATACATTATATGCATGCAAATCTACACAGACATATATATTAATGTTTTTTTTTTCTAAAAAAAAAAAAAAAAAAAAAAAAAAAAAAAAAAAAAAACATTCCTTTGATGCATGTTGGCCGGCCCTGTTCTCATGTTATATTTTCATTAAAAAATTGATAATAAATAATAATAAAAAATATTCACGTCTTATCCTAATTAACAATTTTCCAAATCAAAGGAAATTATTATTGGTATATGTATGTTGGCCAAAAAAACATGTATTATTAGTATATGTAAATTATGCAGACTGCAGTTGATTGGCTGTATGTTCGTCCACAAGGAATGGAAAAGATGGTCACATATTTAAAGGAGAGGTACAATAATCTACCAATGTTCATTACAGAAAATGGTGAGTGCATTCAAATTAATTTTTATATAAATTGAATAAATCAGTTTTTTCATAATCTACGTGCCATGAAATCCCACATATACATTTAAAACGTTAACATTTGTTAACAGTAAAGGGTACCTTGTTGTGTTTTGAAATGTTTGATGAGAACGTTACACTACTTAATATATAGTTTATGATAAACAGCGTTCTTGATAGAATAATTTAAAGGCAAAAATGCTCTTTAACACCCCCCCTTTTTTTTATAAATTCAAATTATTAGAGTCACAATATAATATCTGTGATTGGATTATAATAATTATATTTGTTCATAAACATACTTATGGTTATGGGGTTCTTTTATTAATGTTTATAGGATATGGCGAGGTGGAAGATCCCAACTCTACCACAAGGGACATAGTCAATGATGTCCAAAGAGTGAACTACTTAAGTAGTTACTTGAATTCCTTGGCCAAAGCAATAAGGTATATATTATTACAATTCCACATCCAATTATTAATTATTCTATCAAATCATTATTTAATTTCATGCAAATTATATATAGTCTTGAATATAAAATTGTGAAATTAATAAATGATCAGGAAAGGAGCAGATGTAAGAGGGTATTTTGTATGGTCATTGTTGGACAACTTTGAGTGGAAATATGGAGAGAATGTAAGGTTTGGGCTTCATCATGTGGATTATGGCACTCTCAATAGAACAAGAAGACTCTCTGCTTTATGGTACAAACGCTTCATTGCTCAAAATCTCCCTCCCAAACCTCCAACACTCTCCATTCTTTAATAAGTTTTTCTTGGAGCTTATGAATAATAATATTTGGGGCCATACTCTTGGAAGATGATGAGAGTTATTGGTTGCAAATCTAGTGAATTTGGAGTCCTATCCTGTACGTTATGGTAGGATTTTTCTGCTGAGGATTTTCAAGAAATGAATCTTTATCTAGAAATACAGTTTATAACTTAGTTATTATTGTTGGATTTGTTAAGAAGTCTTGCTTGTTTGGTTGGATTTTCACATGGTGTGGTTTGCGGCTGAACAGTGCTATCCAGGGAAGAAGTTTTGCGACTATGATAGTTGAAAGGGAAGATTTTTTTTTTTTTTTTTTAAAAAAAAAAATCCCTTCCTGAAAAGCTGACGCTTTCTTAATAAATTAGGACTGATTTTGTTTGTTGAATGAAGTTATTTTCTGCAAGCAATATAAACTCAAACCAAATAGGGCCAACTACGACATTGAGCAGGATTTATATCAATAAAATCATTACTATCATATCATATATAGACACATACGACCCACACATAACAAATAAGGGAACGTGAGGGCAAAAACAATGCACACTATTATAGATTCGGGCGTATATCACACTTAATATATAAAGGTTACAACGAATAGACGTTATGTATGTCATATGTCAAGTTGGATGTCGCGTAAGAATATATAATACTTAAAAGTAACGGTTAATTAAGCGCATCGTCATGTATTACGAGGCGAAATTATATTCGGGAAAACACAAAAATAACGGTTATAATTAATAACTGTCATTTATTTAGTAACAAAAATAACGGTTCTTTTTTAAACAACGGTTATGTAACACTTACAAATGATTCGTCTAGCAACCTCTTATATCATCAAAGACAAAAAATTATGGTTTTTAGGAACAACTGTCATTTAGCACTTTCATAACCCTTCGTAAAATCGTCGAACCTATTACTCATGAGGAGGCTTTCTGGATTCTTTTCGAGTATGAACAGGAAGGTCAATCTATTACTTGACAAGTATGAGATTAGCCATGGTCTTGACAATGATCCTAGCCACTCCTCTGGAGACAAGTAGCCAAGTGATCTCAACAGTTTCATTAGGCTACTCGGCATTGTTCATTTTAAAAAAAAATCATTTTAAGTATATTATAAAACAAGAACATATAGTTCTTACCGAAAAACTGTCATGAAATAAAATAAATAACAGTTTTAAACCGTTTTTCTAAACAACCGTCATGAATTCAAAAATAAATAGCGGTTCTCTTGAAACAATCGTGATGTAACTCATGCTATCGGGAAAAGAATAATGGTTTTCATAAATCTCTAATTAAATTCACCTACTTTAATTTATTTTTTTTGTATATGGTGGTTGATATATGTAGCATGCACTCATTAAAATAAAAAAAATGCCAACTACATAACGGTTATTAAGAAAAACCTATCACTTATTAGAATTCCACTTCAATTTCTAACAGTTATTAAAAATCTATGATCACCATTTATAAAATAGAATGGTCTGTAAAACTAAAGGACGCGACAACTTAATAATCCACAAAACTCTCCTATATAAACGTTTGACAACTAAACTCCACTTCTATACTTCTATCTCAACTCCTTCTCATAGCCAACTGCGATATTTTATTTTCTTCACCAAAATTATTGACAAACACAAGAAAACTTCTACTTAAACATCGGGGACAAACTGAAAGGTGAACTCCCTCCACCTACAAGTCTTGAAGGGCTCGTCCACACAACCCACGAGCTCCATCATATGGTCCAGTTTACACCGCAAGAGCAAGGACTTATGGACTAGTACTTGAAGGAATTTACTACTCTCATTTTCTCTTTGAATGAGAAGGTAGACAAGTTATTGGAGAAGGAAGAAAGATGATGCATCGATTCTTAAAACATCTCCATAACTTGTTATTTTTAGTTTGTTTTTTCAACTTTGTCTTTTCATTTTTTTTTAATTTTGTTTGTAAAATGATGGTTGCATAATCAACCACCATTTTTTTAAAAAAAAAAGTGAAATACACGATAATTATTAAGTAAAATCCATCACTTATTAAAATACCATACAAATCAATAACGATTGTAGTTAGTAACTATTATATTTTGTCTCACAGAAAAAGGGTTGATACACAAAAACCGTCATGATGGTTCAAACATTTCCCCTTAACCACACTAATTATAATAATATGCACATGCTTCTTTGTTCTCTGATGATTAGGCATGAGAACCAAGTACCCACCATTATACGCGACTACTCCTTTTCAACTTCCAATCTGTAATGATAATTCGAACCCTTTACTTCCAATCTATTTAAAATCCCTATTTCCTTATGTTTTTCTTACCTTTTTTTTTTTTTTTTATCGTTCTCTTCTATTATCTCGAAGATGAAACACCATGTCAGACTTGATAGAAAATCCCCACCGTCATCCTCCTCCTCCACAACCTCCACCACCTCCTTCGTCTCAAACTCCTCTATTCCATTAAGTGGAGGCAATGATGTGTCATGTAGAATGCACCGACCATGTTGTAAGGAGGGTAACCGGATATCTGTCGATTATGAACAAAAAGGCCAGTTTATTGTTGATGAGTATGAGATTGGCCACCATGATCCCGACATACTCGTAGATGATTCAAGCCACTTCTCTGATGACGAGTACTGTGATGATTTGAGGCATCCTACTAATTTTTGAAATTTTGATTCATTCAAATTGAAGGAAACACAAGTTCCAAAATTTGCAATAGACTTCAAATCACCTATAATAGGGTGATATTTTTTGTTTTATTTTTATAAAATATAAAAATGTAATTATATGGCCACTATTAGCCAAAAAAAATGTTTTAGGAAAAATAGAACATACCTCATGGTTATTAACAAAGAACCGTGAGAAATGTGAACTAATAAATATTAGTTCTTACAAATGAACCATGATGAAAAATTTTAGGCATGATAACCTAAAAAATCCTACCATTCCTCTTCTATTTAAACGTCTGAAATAGAATACACTTTGCACTTAGTCTTTTCTTGACGACGAAACCCACCAACATCATAACCCTATGACTCTGTTGTCTTTTAATTTATGGCCGTCAAGAGTCATTTTCATTTGAACCCCACCATAAAAAGCTTCATTTGACTTCTTAGCAATAGCTACGCTAGTGAATACACTTGACCCCTTATCTCGCCGATCGCCTTTACGAGTTGCTTTTACTTGCCTTTACTCGCATTTTCGTTCGTGAGCCCTAGATAGGTATAGCAGTTATAATTTCCCTCATTCATTTCGCATTATCCTTCCTGCATTCACTTTGAAGGTTCCTCTTTTATTACTTGCAGTGTTCCACCCAGCCAATTAAGCTACCTTTGTGAAGTCACGATATGGTAAAGCATCCCAGGTGATGTTAAATTATTTTTGTGAAGTTATGTTTTTTTTTTGTTGGAAAACTTAGTATTGCTCTTATCAAAGGTTCATTTCCTGTTACAGGAAATTGTTAACCCATTGCTTTGATTCACAACTTCCACCCCATTGTTTTCTTAGAAATAACTTCTAGAAATAGGATCCCTAAGCAAAAATCTCTCCTTTTTTTTGGAAGTATCCATATAAGTATCTGCAGAAGTTACTTCCATAAGATAAATATAGATATGATGAATAAACTAGTTCAATTGTATTGAGATACGATAAAGTATCGAAGGTGACATTAATTGCTGTTGTGAAGTTATGTTTTTTTTAAAAAAACTCATTATTACCCTAATCGATGGTTCCTCTCTTGTTATAGGAAGTCAAACGTCAACCCATACTTTGACTCAAAGTTCTTACTTTGTTGATTTTTTTGAAGTAACTTCGGAGATATGGATCCCTAAGTAGTACTTCTCTGTATTTGGAAGTATCCATATCTTTGGAAGTTACTTTGAAAAGATTAATATGGATGTGATGAATAAACTAGTTTAATTATACCGAAATAAAGCGATAAAGCTCTTATGGTAACATATTAAATTGCTTTTGTGAAATTATGTTTTTTTTTAAAAAAAAAAACCCATTATTGCTCTGATCAAAGGTTCATCTCTTGTTCTTGTATTGAGCAGGTGGCACCAATTTAAAAGCTCTGAAATTCAACATTGTGATCAGTCCTAAACTCTTTAACGTGAGAGTTTCTGGACTACTTGGTGTTGACACTATCTAATAGAGTAGTACTTCCCACACTTATAAGCACCTATACAATTCAGAATGGATCAAGGTTTTCTAAGCTTTGTAAATAGAATCAATTACACCCTGACCTATACATCTTATAATACAAGTGTTTACCTATATTTTCTGTCTCTTCGGTAATTAAGTGAGGAAAGTGGGAAAAAAAAACTAATATCCGTGTATGAAAAGACAGCAAAAGGGTTGCATACCTCAAGCTCCTCACGAGGCCGTTGTGTTGGGTAATACTGATAAAAATGATGGAGAACTGATAGTGGCTGCACATCTGACTGATTCGGGTGACTGGGATTGGTCCAAAGTGAATGGGCTTTTACCGAACACTGTCATGCAATGTATTTAGCACGTAAGTTTATTCCCGAATATCCCGGTCTGGAGACTTTCACATAGCGGCGAGTTTACGGTGAAGTTAGCGTATAATTTATTTTGTGGACAGCGTCCATCACGGGAAGTAAATATTCTCAATATCTTTACATCCTTGTTGTTCAATGTTGATCCAAGTATTCAGAGAGAGTTACGTGATTTTTTTCAATCACCTAATGCGATAAAAATCACCTTGTGTGGTGGAAATGAAATTTTAAAAAAATAGGTGACGTAGCTCTCTCTCTAGATGCTTGAATTAATATTATATGGTCAAGATTTAAAACTATTGAGGGATATTGAGGGAATGGATATTGAGAGAATCTGGATTCGTCCAGTCCATCACGTTGTTGCAAATTAAAGGACTTTGTAACGTTGTTATAAGGGCAAGAGTATAGTGAGAACCTGAGAAACGCTGAAAAAGACATTTTAGTCAAGTTGGTTTCTTTAATTTTACGCTTGATACATGCACATGTATGAGCTCAAAAAGAGATATTAATTCAATTAAAGGCCTTTGTATTTCGTGATAATCCACGGAAATGAGCCGTCTATGATTTGACTTCAACAAGTAACGGCCCCAGTAGCGTCTGGATCCTCTCCTTATCAGCTCTACCTATCCCTCATCATCGAAATCCCGACCAAATGAAATCACGATCCAAGCGCCCCGTAACAATTTTTTAAAAACCGCATGAGGTAGATTTCAACGAACAAGATAAAAAATGAGGAGGGATGGGCAGAGACTGATGGACAGAGTATCCTCTTCCCGACCCCGTGATGGGTACGTGGTTTGGAGGAACTTGTCCATTCTGACGCAGTTTTGATGCACCATACATTGAACTTAGTAAAGAATATGCTTCAATGTTTGGTGGAGGCCAAGAAAACAGCAATCAATCAATCAGATTTTGTTATTATATTATTAGAAGAGTATTAGTATTATTGAAATGAACATACATAAGGCAATAAACAATGACTTTCTTCTCCCAAATGTGCTTGGCAAAAGAATAATAGGTTGCTTCTGTAGAATGAAAAGGTAAAAAGAAAAAAGAAAGAAAGAAGAAGCATCCATCTAATAAAGTATTTACCTCTATTCTCTCTTTCATTACACATTTACTCTTATTCAATTTGGAAGTTTTTATAAAAGATTATATATTTCTCAACCTAATAACTATTTAATTTATTATGAAATCTTTATAATCAACCTTTCATAAAATTATATATGAAAATTAATATAAGAAAAAATGTAATTTAATGACTAGATTAACATAAAAAAACGCTGCAGAATATAACATAATAATCTTATATCTATATATAGATTTTTTGCCAACATGCTGTACATCTATATATAGATATTATCTATTTTGTCACATTTCTTCTTGTTTTTTTCCCCTCCTTTGGATGCACCAAACATTGGACGAAGTAAACAATATGCTTAAATGTTTAATACAGGCCAAGAAAACAACAAGCAATCTGCTGGCCCCCCAAAAAACAACAATCAATCAATCAAATTTGGATAAAATAAAATTATTTTTAGAAAAAAAATCAAATACAGGAAAAAGTAACAATGTTATAATTGGATAAGCCAGAATTATCCGGTAGGCTATTTTGTAATACGGCCAGACACATTTCTTTCCCAATAATACTGTGATATGAATGAAATTAATAATACGAGATATTTCTGAAAATAAAAAAGAAACAATTATACAGATGTAACAATTCATTTGATGTAAAAAAAAAAGGTAGTAATAATTACGCCTTCCCCTTCTGCCCTGCTTTTTATGGGACACATTTTTTGTGGGACCAGTTTTTTTAGAAGCAAAATAAAATACTACTTGAACTTCAATATCCTAAAAATGAGTAGTCAATTGTTTTACTCTTATAATTAATACTAGATATCCTAAAAAATGAGTAGTCAATTGCTTTAGTCTTATAATTAATGCTATACTTTTGTAAAAGCAATAAAACTGATTTAAGATTTTAAAGTTCAAATGATATTTTTTTGTCTTTTTCTATTTTGAGAAAAGACGGAAAAATACCATTAAAATTGGTAAAAGATAAATAAGTATGTTGAATTTTCCAAAAATGTCTTATTTGAAATTTTAAAATGTTGCAAAATTTTTAAAATTACCTAATTACCCCTGGTTTTTTTAAAATGAAAAACCCTTAACCGCCTTGCTCTAGTGCCTAATATATATTTTTTGAATTTCTTAAGCAAAAGTTGTTAATATAGATATTTGAGTTGTTAATAGTGTGATATTAAAGTTGTAAACGACGGCTAAATATATTTTATTAATTTCTTAGGGAAAAGTTGAGAGTATTGATATATGAGTTGTTGATAGTGATACCCTAGTTGTAAACAAGATATTTGTTAGAATATGTTTTTAATAACTTTCATTGGAACTCCTATGGCTAATATTTTTTTGAAAAAAAAATTCTCGCGCTAAAGTTGTCAATATATATATTTACATGAGCCGCTAATAGCAATATTATTTCAACAATACCTCATTTACAACTTACGTATTCATATTGACAACTTTTGCATGAGCATTTTTTTTTAAAAAAAAACATTTGGCATGCTGTTTATAGCTTTAATATCATTATTCATAACTCAAATATCTATATTGACAAATTTTGTTTGAGAAATTCAAAAAATATATTAGGCCGCTAGAGCTTTGGTGTTGTCACCTCGTAAATCACCAACACCGGAGCTCTCAAGGCCGACAAAGGGTTAATAATCTTTTATTTAAAACAAAAACTAAGAATAGTATATAATCTCTTAAATTTTGCAACATTTCAAAATCTCAAATTAGTTCCTTTGGAATTATTGAAATTCAGCATACTTATTTGTCTTTTATTAATGTTGATGGTGTTTTTCTATCTTCTCCCCTAAGTTTTTGTTATTTTTTCGTTTTTTGATAACTTGTAATTTTTCTATTATACTCCCATTTAAATATTTAATCCCTGATATTATTTTATAATATCATTGTATTTAATTCTCACAACATATTCTCTCTTCCACATGAATGAGTGTTTTGCCAAAAAAAAAAAAAAAAAAAAAAAAAAAAAAAAAAAAAATCATATCTATATTGGATTTCACTTAGGCCCCGTTTGGATCGAAGAAGATTGGGGGAAGGAAAAGGAAAATGGGTATTTTCTGTCGCGCACGATTGTTTGGTTCGCATTTTCTTGGCAAAATGTTTTCCGGCAAGGGTGATTTTTCCTTATATATGGAAAATGGGTTCCCACCAAATTTGGTGGGAACCATTTTCCGCGACTACGAAAATCGAGAAAGACAAACTTACCCTTTGGGAGTTTCTTGTGTCTCCAATCCGCAAAGAAGAGAACAAAATTTGCTGGAATTGGAATAGGCTCTCCCTGCGTTGCGAGCTTCTGGTATGTCTTTTGCTATCTAGCAGGGCAACTCTCGCTAAACCTTGTGTTGTCGTAACTGTAGCTAATTTTAGACGCAGACCCAGACCCCCTATGGCGGCGAAGATTTTTCAGATCGAGCTCCCAAACGCCTTCTAGTCTTGTTTTCGATCGTTGCTGATAAAAAAAATTTCAGACACAGACCCATAAAAACGAAAGCAGTAAGTTGCTAATAAAAATGTTTCGACACACACATATGTACATTCGAGTGCTCACTTGAGAATTGTCGACAATTCTCAAAAATTCATCTAAAATTCTCGAGAATTGTTGAATTCCAACAATTCTCAATCGAGAATTGCCAACAATTTGCAATTCTTGAGAATTGTTGGCAATTCTTGAGAATTGCCAACAATAACAATTCTCAAGAATTGTTGGTAATTCTCGGAATTGCATGTCTTCATCAAGTCATTTTCGACAAGACAAACACTAATCCGAAATCACTTCTATTGCGAAAAAGGCATTGATGTTGTGTGGTTTAAAATAATATTTTATATTCAGGGGGTGAAATGGTATTTTGCGTCATTTTCTTACCTTATTTTCTTTCAACCAAACAAAAATTTTCCTATTGACCCATTTTCTTTTCCATTGCGAAACAAACAGATCGAGGGAAAATATTTTCCTTTCCATTCCATTCTTTTCATTTCCATTCCCACCTTTTCTTTGATCCAAACGCCTAATTCTTTTTAAAAAATTCCCACAATTTGATTCGGTTAATTTTTCGTGGAAAAAAAAAAAAAAAATAGGAATGGAGTGAGTTTTTTTTTTTTTTTTTTAAAGAAAACTAAATTTTATTGCCGAGTTAAAAGTAAAACTACAGCCGCCGTACGACTCCAATATAAACGACAATGCGCCCAGGTTCTCATCTACTGTTATCTAGTCAACTTCCGCTTCCATACCAAACGCAGACAGCACAAAGGTCAACAACAGCTCCTTTTACGCCAGTTTCAGGCTTTCAGCTTTCTCTTAAAAAAGCTTCAACCCATTTTCTTTCTCCGTGGATTTCTTCTGAACCCTAGTCCTAATGATCCCAACTCGAAAACGATGACTTGGGCATTGGGCTGGAAGAGGCCCTCTGAGATTTTCCATCTTGCGCTTAGCTATGGCTCTGAGAATCCCGCGAAATGCATTGACCGCACGACAACGTCATCCCGGTCCTCCGTTTCATCCTCATTGTCATACTCAACCACTTCGATTCTCTCACAAAATCAAGACATTGGGTTTCGTATTGAACTGGACTGGTCTGCGCCGGAGAATGAGGACCAATTGGCCTTAAAGCTTCAATCGCAGCTCATGGTAGCTCTGCCCATGCCGCAGGATTGCGTGCAAGTCGAATTTAGGCTTGAAGATATTGAGCGTGTGGTATTGGATATGAAAGTAATCAGGAGAAGAGATCCTTTGAGGGCTATAACAATGACCAAGACTGTTAACACTGGGCAACAGACTGATGGAGCTGGGGTTTTGACGCGCTTGTTAAGTTCAAATTTGGCTTCCTTAATGCCGGCTGCTGAAGAAGGGGTCCATGCCGGTGATCATTGGAGGAGTGTGTCTTTGCTCAGTATTTGTGGCTGTAGCTTGTCGGTGAGTGTTATCGGCTTGTGGGAGTTTTATGTCTTAGACGTTTGTTGGTTCGACTACTTGCTTGATCCATTTTACGCGAATTATATAAGAGATTAAAAATATCTGCCTTTGAATATTTTACGCTTGAAGTTGTGGAAAAGATAGTAGCAGCATTTGCAATCTGCCGGAGAAAAACATTGTTTTCACTTGGTGGAGGATAGCCTGAATAAGTTCTGGCTAGTTTATTCTTATATCTGCTGATTGTGTAATTTCCAATCGAGTTGTTATTTGATAGCGGTTTTGTCCGCCCCATTGCTAATATATTTCTGGAGCAAAATATCTAAGATTAGTATCGTGCAGTTATGTTTGCTTGTATTTATCCCCTGCTGCCAATGAAGCATTTTGATTTCTGCTATTTAGTTGTAGGTCAGACTTGATTGTGTTGAATCAGGCATATCTTTAAATGTCTCAGTTGCATGCAGGTACTCCCAGTTGAGCTGATTCAGTTGCCACATCTTGAAAAGCTTTACCTCAATAACAACAAGCTATCAGTTTTGCCGCCCGAGCTTGGTGAGCTGAGAAGCTTAAAAGTGCTTAGAGTTGACAATAACATGCTTTCGACAGTGCCTGGTAAGACTTTTATCTCTGAATTACTGTCTCAAAGTATATTATTGTAATTTGTAGGTTTTGGAACTAATATATATGGTGCGTTGTGCGTAGGATGTGAGTATAATGCTTATGGTATATGTGTTAGATAATGATTATGACTGTGATTAGTAGTATTGAATTCCTTGTCTTTGTACTATTGTTCTATAAACAATACTACCCCTGTTTGAACACAAAATTACCCAATTCTCTCATACCCAAAAAAAAAAAAAAAGTAACTAATTTAGGTCTCATACTTGGTTCCATTTTTCCCTTATTTAATGCTTAGTGCTTTGTTAACCTTAAATGCTTTATATTATAATATGGGCAAGTCCTTTCATACATTTACTAGGGCCATATTTGGTTCCATTGCACTTGCTGACCTTTGTTTAATTTATTGATTAAATTACGGTACAAGGACTAATTGGCTTAACCCTCTAGCTGATTAATACAATGGCAATATATTGAAAGAACATATTAACCAATTCTAATAAAATAATGAACTATAACTAAAAACAAAGAGAAGCAGAAAGTAAAAATTAGTGCAGAACAGTAACCAAAAAGCAGCCAAGCAATGTGATCAGTGACAGGAAGTATGCTTTACGCATCCTTGAAGAAGCATATGTATTGGATTGCAAACTAGCTGACCCTTGACTCTCATGGATACTAGCGTTAAACTTTCCCAATTCAATGCGAGTATTAGAATTGATGTATATTACTAGGATATGACCACAATGCTAATTTTATGTGTCAGATGATGTCTGAAATTTGGACTGCAATTAGTAGTATTGAATGACTTGGCTTGTACGATCAACACATAATTAATATATAATATAAAATCTATAGCAAACCATACTATTTATAGGTCATAAATAGTAAAGCTCTTTTCTTGAGTTCTATACAGTGCTTGGGGAAACATGCCTAATTGCACTATAAATAACATGTTCCATGTATAGCAAAACTCACTGACTACATTTCCTACCTAGTATTTCTCTTAATCTCCCTCCCATTTCTTATAACTTGCAGAAATTGTACTCCCTCCGGTCCTTAATAGAAGACATATTTACCTAATTTAGTTATATTAGGGAAGTTAGTTAATATGACATGTATTTTCTAAAACTCCCAAGTCATCTTCCCTAATTCCCTCCTTTCCTCCTTCATTTGTTAGGGGAGTATCAATAGGGGTAAACTAGGAAAATGTTGACAAATATGAATACTATGTCTTATATTTAAGACCAAGATCAACTCCCCAAATATGTCTTATAATATGGACCCGAGGAGTAGTAATTTGTATCTTATATTGAGAATATTGAGCATACACAAGAACACAGAATTGCCCCAATATCAAAGTGTCTTGCAAGCATGCTCATGGATCTGATGTTTGTAGTCTTTTGAGCAGTGGAACTGAGACAATGTGATCAATTGGTTGAATTGTCATTGGAGCACAACAAGCTTGTTCGGCCTCTTCTTGACTTAAGGTCATTCTATCAGACAATTTCATATCGATTTATTTATAATCTGGGTATTCCTCTCTTCTGATTGTCAGTCTATGTTAATGATAGGTCTATGACTGAATTGCGGGTTCTTAGGTTATTTGGAAATCCTCTTGAGTTTCTTCCAGAAATTTTGCCTCTCCTCAAACTTTGTCACCTCTCTCTCGCAAATGTTAGGATTGTAGCAGATGAAAATTTAAGATCAGTAAATGTGCAGATAGAGGTAGCCTTGAACAAAGTAACATGAGTACTTTTTGGCTCTATTCTTTTGAACCACAGCCATTACTCAGTCAAATATGTTTTCCTTTGTTATTGCAGATGGAAAACAGTTCGTATTTTGTTGCATCTAGGCATAGGCTAAGTGCCTTCTTCTCTCTCATATTCCGCTTCTCTTTTTGTCATCACCCATTACTAGCTTCTGCACTTGCAAAAATAATGCGAGACCAAGGAAATAGAGCAGTTGTTGGTAAAGATGAGAATGCAGTGAGGCAGCTCATAAGTATGATTAGTAGTGACAACCAACATGTGGTATGTTTATTTTTCTAGACATCATGACACTCACAAATGTATTCTTACACCTTTATTGTTTGTAATAGTTCTTATAAAATACAGGTTGAACGTGCCTGCTCTGCTCTTTCTGCTCTTGCTTGTGATGTTTCAGTTGCACTGCAGCTAGTAAAAGCTGACATTATGCAACCTATTAAAACAGTTCTCAAATCTCTGTGTCGTGAAGAGGTGATATCTGTACTGAAACTTGTGGTGGAGTTAGCTTTTACATCTGATACTGTAGCTGAAAAGATGCTATCCAAGGATGTATTGAAATCATTGAAATTATTATGTGGCCATAAGGATCCAGATGTAAGTATGCTAGTTTATTTCTCGCAGATAATTGTTAGGTGGTACCCTTTTTATTGTGCCGTTCTTTCATTTCAAGGTTATTATTTGTATAGGTGCAACGGCTGGCTCTGTTAGCTGTTGGGAATTTGGCCTTCTGCCGGGAGAATCGTCATATTCTTGTTACTTCTGAAAGTTTGCGGGAACTCCTCTTGCACCTGACCATTGCAGCTGAACCACGTGTGAATAAAGCTGCTGCCCGTGCTTTGGCAATTCTTGGTTGTCTTTCAAAATAATTTGCCTCTTATCTCTTGGAGTGTTTTGATCCTATTAGTTAGTTTGTTAATTGCTTCTCCATTTTTTATTTTGGTAGGAGAAAATGAAAACTTGCAGCGTGCAATCCGAGGCAGACAAATTCCAAGGCAAGGACTTCGTATACTATCAATGGATGGAGGCGGGATGAAAGGTCTAGCTACTGTGCAGATTCTAAGGGAAATTGAAAAGAGAACTGGAAAGCAAATACATGAGTTGTTTGATTTAATATGTGGCACATCAACGGGTGGAATGCTAGCTGTTGCCCTTGGGATTATGTTGATGTCTCTAGAAAAATGTGAAGATATATATAAAAATCTTGGTAGATGCTGCTAAGGAATGAAATGTGCTGTTTTTACTTATTGGTTAATTTAACTAAACTGATTGGGTGCTTCTTTTAAACCAGGGAAGATCGTTTTTGCTGAACCTGTGCCAAAGGATAGTGAAGCTGCATCTTGGAGGGAAAAGTTAGATCAACTTTATAAGAGTTCATCAAAGAATTTTAGAGTTGTTGTTCATGGATCAAAAGTATTTACCTCCTTTTTGATGTTTCTATATTCTATGAAGTCTGTTAGTATTAATGAACATCCAATTTCTTGCTACGTTTTTTTATGGTAACAAACCATCCAACATTTGATGCTATTGATTAGTCCCTATTCAAGTTAGATTTGACCCTAGTTTGGGGGAAGCAACTTGTAAATTGTATTAGGAACTTGGAGACTAAATGGGATTCATAACAATATTAAATTCTATTTATTTATTGTTGTATGGCTTTTTTAAGTTTGAAGATAATAGTGCAGAATGTGTTGTTTTCTTTAAGAGTAGAAGCTATTTCAACAGCTGTACCTATGCAATTTATGCCCTAAAAGGATACATTTTAATTTATTGTCTTGCAGCACAGTGCAGATCAGTTTGAGAGGTTATTAATGGAAATGTGTACTGATGAGGATGGGGATTTGATGATTGATTCAGCTGTAAAAAATGTACCCAAAGTTTTTATTGTATCAACCTTGGTAAGCGTGACGCCAGCACAACCATTCTTATTCCGCAACTATCAGGTGTGAGGCCCAGAACTTTTGTTCTTTATATGTAGCTTTAATGTTGTCAAATAGATGCAAATTCTCTCTCTAACAGTTCCTTCAATAAAAATGCAGTACCCCGCTGGGACACCTGAGGTGCCTCTTGTGAATTCAGAAAGTTCAGGTATCTCTGAATTATCATCTCCTACAATAGGTGGCCAAGTTGGCAATAAGCGGAGTGCTTTCTTTGGAAGTTGTAAGCATCAATTGTGGCAGGCTATTAGAGCATCATCTGCTGCTCCATATTATCTTGATGATTTTTCTGATGGTACTGCTCTTTCAAATATTGTTGGCCTTGAGTTAGTTGTGTTTTCATGTTTTATTTTCTATCATGTTCTTGACATTTATATGTTTTCACCCTCGTTCTCCCAACATTTCATAAGATGTCAACCGCTGGCAAGATGGTGCAATAGTGGCAAACAATCCTACAATTTTTGCCATAAGGGAAGCACAACTTCTTTGGCCTGACACAAAAATCGACTGCCTAGTTTCGGTAGGGTGTGGTTCAGTTCCAACAAAGGTATCTGCTCTTCTTTATTTGTTTATTTTCCAGGGAAATTAAGAGGCATTAATATATGCTACTTAGATATGTGGAAAGTAACAACAGCTTACAAAATTTTTTTCTTGGATGATGATCATGTCTCTCATATATAATCATTTGTATCACTTTAGAATCTAGTGATTTATACTAGTCTATATTTGAGAAAATATGACATTGACCATTGAACTTATTTATTTACTATAATTTGTGCTGTTGTAGATGCGAAAAGGTGGATGGCGCTATTTAGATACAGGACAAGTGTTGATTGAGAGTGCATGCTCTGTTGATAGGGTAGAAGAAGCCTTGAGTACATTACTACCTATGCTTCCTGAGATGCAGTATTTTCGTTTCAATCCAGGTGCAAAGCTTAAGTTTAGGAATGTGGGCATCATAACTTGCCTTTTCTCTCTCTCCTCAAAGAGTATATATTCTTTGAGTGAACTTTAAGTCTCATGAGTCTTTTTCGATGGTTGGCCATGCAGTTGATGACCGTTGTGGTATGGAACTTGATGAGACAGATCCAACTCTCTGGCTGAAGTTGGAATCTGCAGTTGATGAATATATTCAAAAGAACCATCACGCACTTGAAAGTGTCTGTGAGAAATTGCTTCTGCCTTTCCAACATGAAGAGAACTGGTCAGAGAATATAAAATCTAAACCGCCAAAGACAAAGGATTCAAATGAGGGTATTGTTTATGATATGCGGTCTGTTTGCCTCCTGTAATATTTTCACCTCTGGCAATCCCAATTTAATACCGCTATATCTTTTCCGTTTTGCATCACCAGGTGCCAGTGGCCCCACATTAGGGTGGAGGCGTAATGTACTACTTGTTGAAGCTTCACATAATCCAGATTCTGGAAGAGTGATCCGCCATGCCCAAGCACTTGACTCATTTTGCACTCAAAATGGAATACGGTTAACACACATGCAGGATTTATCTAGAACTGTAAAGGCAGTTCCTGCAACAGCATTTCCAACTCCAGTTGCATCACCTATGTTTACAGGAAGCTTCCCATCAACTCCACATGTCTATAGTCCTGATTTTGGTCAGAGGATTGGACGTATTGATCTCATCCCACCTCTAAGTTTAGATGGGCAATTGGGAAAAATTACTGCATCACCTCCAGTTTCTCCTCGAGGACTCAGACAACTCCCTCTGCCTGTCCTATTGTTGCATGAGAAATTACAGAATTCACCACAAGTTGGTGTTATTCATTTGGCTCTTCAGAATGACTTGGATGGCTTAATCACGAGGTACTTGCTCCTATATTTTCTGAATTCAATCATCTCTTGTTTCTTTTTGTGTGTGATGTTGGCATGATGTTTATGGCTATTTCTCAGTTGGCACAATGATGTGTTCGTGGTGGCTGAACCTGGGGAGCTTGCTGAGAAATTTTTGCAAAGTATTAAATTTAGTATGTTGTCATCAATGAGGAGCCGTCGCAGAAAGTGTGCACCTATGCTTGCCAATATATCTACTGTTTCTGATTTGGTTGCTACTAAACCTTATTTCCAAATTGGAGGCATTCTTCACCGTTTTGTTGGTCGTCAAACCCTGGTATGTGTTCTTTTGCTAATGGTGATTTATTCTAAATTGATTCATTGTTTTGGTGTTTGATACATTTATTAAAACTTGACTTTTCATGATCTGAAGGTTATGGATGATGATTATGAAGTTGGATCGTATATGTTCCGTAGGACTGTACCTTCTTTACACTTGACACCTGATGATGTTCGACAGATGGTATATACTCTTGTTTTTTTAATTTACTTATCTTCCCTCTCTGAGTAGATTTTTTGGCTTTATCACCATTTTATATCTGTCCAATTTTTGCTTTCACCAGTTGGTCTAGAGTTTTTAAAATTTTTGAATGACGTGAGATGTTAATAATTTGATTCTTTAGGAGTCACTTTAATATAGTGCCAAAAAGCATTAGAAGCATATTTGGATCTTTTATTGTTTATTGCATTTGGTCACACCAATTTCAATAATTTATGCATCAATTATATCACAACTTCATACGTTCTTGAGGAATTTTTCACTTATAAATTCAAAGGCTACCCCTTGTGTGAACCTAGCTTTGGCTATTGTTGTAAATGATCTGGACTGTTGGGTATACTACAGTTTGAAGGTCATCTACAGGCATGATCTGACCCTTCTTAATAGTATTGACCATTTATATTTGTTGAACCTTTGTGAAGTTTGGTTTACTAGTTTACTGGGAACATGCAGAACAATTGATGGGTCCTTACATCAAAGCTAGAGAATAGTGACCTTTGGTTTGAATAAGAACTTTAACAATTGACACTCACTGTGCAAAAGCCCTTGATATCATTCCAACTCAAGGTTTCCTTTTTAAAAGGTTTTTAAAGCAACAAAAGTAGTTATCATACGAGTTAAAGTTCAAACTTTCATTCCTTCATGCACAGAAGATAGATTGTAGCAGAGGAGTTCATGTGGTATGATATTTTTTATTCGGTGCCACTACAATTTCCCTGGTTAAGTAGAGGGAAGAGATTATTACTAGTAGTTTGAAACATATATTCTGTATCATGCCCACGCAAATGCTTTGATTGAATTTTCTTTCCTCGTTTTATTGATGTCTTGAATGACTCAGGTTGGAGCATGGAGAGACAGGATCATTATATGCACTGGTTTACATGGACCCACTCCAGCTCTCATCAAGGCCTTTCTTGACTCTGGTGCTAAAGCTGTCATATGTTCTTCAAATGAACCCCCAGAACCCATGTTGACCCATTTTGATGGTTCCGGGGAGATGAATGCATTCGGAAATGGAAAATTTGAGATTGGAGAGGATGAGGTGGAATATGAGACTGAACATGAAAGTCCATCAAGCGACTGGGAAGATAGCGACGCCGAAAGAATTGAGGAACAGACTACGTATATTTATGATGACAATGAGGAGGAACTTTCACAGTTTGTCTGTCAATTGTATGAATCGTTGTTCCTTGAGGGTGCTGGTACCAAGGTTGCTCTGGAACAGGCTCTCGCCTCACACCGAAGGTTGGGGTACGTGTGCCATCTCTCAAGCATGCAATGATTTTGTGCCCTTACACTAGAAACATATATACATACATACACTGAACGTATTCTTATAGAGGTATAGTGGATGTCTGATTTTGAGGCATGAAATGACGTACATAAGGAAGGTAAAGTGGTCTCTTGTTTCTTTTTAAACCTTAACATGGCTCCGATTATGCCTTTGTAATCTGACATTGTCAATCTTGTAACTCTGAGGAAGCCTAGACTCTGCCTCGCCCATATTGCACTGTTGGCAAGAACATTGGTGGCCTGGCCTTGTACTGGCTCTTGAAAATATGTACATTCGTTTTTTCATATAAATTGAAGATATGCATATTCTTTTGTGCATATAGTTACTTATTTGGGCGGCTACTTGAAATTTCACTCTTCACATAAATGAGCGTAACAGTCAATCGGACCATGAATGAACTATGAAGGCTGTCGTTTAACAGTTGGTTGGTTAGATCAGTCGTGAGTAAAATAATAGAATTAAAGATATTATATTCAAATACAATAATTTTTTAAAAAAAATTAAATTTGGAATGTGCTTCAAGGGAAGTGGAGCATTTGCTTTGAGGGGTAAAAGAATCATTGAAAAGACATGACACAAAACACTGTACCTCTGTTCTTTCATTCTCTTTCCCTTTTCTAGAAATTTGTTTGAAATCAGGTTTGAGATCATCAAAAGTGTTTATCTACATAAATTAAGACAAAACTCCTCACATACTTACCTTATATACCATAAATCACAATTGAAAAGCTATACATACCTTGTATTCACAATTGAAAAGTTATACTTACTTTATATACCATAAATCACAATTGAAAAATTTCTTTTGAAAGATCCAATCGTTATTATAAACAAGCACGAAATGATACAATTTCCTTTGACACCTCATCAGGCTTCATTTCTCCCTCCCTTGGCTTGAATAATTTTAGAACACCAGGAAAAAAATTAGGAATTTGAATCTTCATAATGGCTTTCAAGATTTTAGGCGACTATCTACTTTGAGCCGAAGTTTGACAAAGGCTTACGTCTCCAATTCTATCGTCGACTCTATCTCCCATCACCTGTAGTTTCTAAAATCGTCTCTAGTCCTAGCTTTCCTCTACTTCTTTAAGTCCTGTCACTGTCAATAGCCATTGCAATTTATGTTGCTCCTTTCTTTCCTCTTCAACCTTCCTCAATCTAGATCATTGATCTCCTATCCTTCCTCAAAAGGATCAAGTTGTAAATTGATGTATAGTTTCAGGAATAAATTATTAATTCTCCCATTATGGACATACTCATGGGATATCAAAGTTAAACAAAAGGACAAAAAGGAAAAGAAATTTTTTTTTTAAAAAAAAGGATAACATGGAAGACTTGCAATAGAGAATAGACAAGAGGAAAGAAAAGGAAAAAAAAAAACAGAGAGAGAACTCAGAGGCTTCCCCCAAAACTTACTGTTGAGTGGGAGGGATGCTGCTAGGTCAGTAGGATGCATACAGAAATCAGTAACACAGCAACTACAGGACTACTTGAACCCAATGTATGGAAAAAAGGGTGACATAGTGTATAAGACTCCCACCGGTGGAATCTAGGGAGAGATAGATGTATGCAGAAATTTGACCAAACAATAGCAAATGAAAAAGGTAGGATTCACCACTTGGAGATTTAAATTCAAGATATTTCAAGTAAACACACATCATATTCGATATGATAGTTACACTTTTGTATAAAAGAAGCAAACCATAATATTGCCATGCCCAGAAAACAAGAAAAAGTTCCATTGCAGACACAAGGAGAATATGAAGATCGTGGACCTTTTCAATGTTTTAATCATGGGAAAATTCATTATTTCTTTGAAACGTTGTAGTATTTACCATTTGACAAAGATCACAAGGCAAATGAAGATGCTCCCAATTGAAAAATCAAATTTAGACCTATGTCCCAAACTTTTTTCATCTATAATTATTCTCCAAAATCCAAGATAAAATGACTTCTTCTCCGACTCCCATTTTTATAGGCACAAGGAGTAGCGCTGGATCTTAACTGAAGAAAACAAAAAAAATAAGTACTTCACCAAGTTTGAGTTAGAAAGGCAAGGAAGTTCTCAGTAAGCTCAGCTACACATTGTAGTTACAATTTCTTGCAGAGCCTATTCCAAACCCAATTTCTAGGTCTTGATTAAGACTTGGAAGAGGAAGACGAGAAGATGCACAACTGCAGAAAACAATACTCAATTAAACAGAATTCCTGGTCAACCCTTTCAGCAATGCAAGTGTTTCTCTGGAGGTAACTATTTTTTTTTTGGTTTTAGTATCACAATCAGTCAGTATTTGGTACAATTTGCATGCAATTCATCTAATCTACGTCTCAAATCAAGTGTAGGGTATTTATCTATGCGTATATTATAATACTTGTGCATAATTAAGCACCTAAAAGTACCCTAACAATCGCATACAGCAAAATTTACAATCAAGCACACTCATTTTTGTAAGTTGTTGGCGATGAAGCTACACCTGTTGGTCTGTGCGCGATAAATTATTGAATGTAGCCAGCAGTTCTGACAATGGATCCAGTGTTGTCTATGATTCTCTATCTTTTGGTTTTGTTACAAGCTCAAGAACTTCCACAACTTCACCCATTGAAGGTCTTGCCTCAGCATCTTCTTGCAAACACATTGCTGCCACTGCAAGTGCTTGAAATAGACCCTTCTCAGGGTAGTTACCATCAAGCAAGGGGTCAGCCATTAGAGTAAACTTGCTTCTGTCCTTGAACAGAGGTTGCGCCTGCAAAAACCAAAACAAAAAGAGAACCCTTAAGGGCCTTATTTGAAGATTACTGTCCTAACCACAGAACTTCAGAGGAAATCAAGATACTGACATAAGATCATTAAAATTTTGAGTTTCATTTTTAACCCCATGTTAAAGTGAAACCAATTCATCGCTTGTTGAAAGGGAGAAAAATGGCAATATACCCATTGGATCAGGTTCTGCTCGTCTGCTGCTCGTGCATCGTCAATAACTCTTCTGCCAGAGATTATCTCCAAAAGCACAACCCCAAAGCTATAAACATCAGACTTGGTAGTTAGTTGTCCAGCAGCCGCATACTCTGGTGCACAATAGCCATAGGTTCCCATGACCCTTGTGGTGATGTAGAGTTGACCTTGTGTTGGACACATCTTAGCCATTCCAAAATCAGAAAGCTTGGGATTGAAATCCTCATCTAACAGTATATTTGACGCTTTAAAATCACGGTATATTACTTGTGGCTCAGCAATTTCATGTAGATACTCAAGCCCTCTTGCAGCTCCCTCAGCTATTTTCATCCTCATATCCCACGATAAAGGCGCCTTATTTGGAGCCAAGTCTAAGACACAACTTTATTATGTAAAAGAGCTTTTGGCTCTCACAAGTCACAACAATTCAAAAGCTGTTGATGAAAATACACTAATATTTCCTCCATTCTTTAATATAAGACTCAGTGATTGCTCTTAAAAAGATTAAAAAACTAAATAAATTAGTTAATTATTGAATATGCCGTATATCATTTGACTATATATTAATTTATAAATCAAACAATTTAATTTGGTATAAAAAAGATTTAATATAATATTTTAAAGTAATTTATTTAACTTCCTTAATTTTATTTTATTTTTTTTTAAAAAAAATCTATTGGATTTTATATCCAGTATGAGAGGTAATATTATTATTTTGTTACGATGTCTCATGCATCTTCTTACCTAGAAGGCGATCTTCTAGACTCCCATTGGGCATGAAGTCGTAGGTCAAAATCCTGTGGTCATCTTCAACACAATAACCAATCAAATTGACAAGGTTTGGATGCTTCAACAAGCTTAACATCAAAACCTCTGAGATAAATTCTCGAGTTCCTTGCGTTCCTTTTCTGTCCAGTTGCTTCACAGCCACAACCTGACAGCCAAACGAAGAAACCTCAGATGAATCTAACCTGTAGAAAACTCTTGGCAGAAAAATAAAATCTCTGTTAAGAAAGAGAGATAGAAAGAGACTTGATCAATGATTTCTATGCGTCCTTTGTAGACCACCCCGAATCCCCCCACGCCTATTTTGTGTTCATTGCTGAAACCGTCAGTTGCATCACCGAGTTCTTCGTATGTGAAAACTTTAACTTCATTTTGTACAACTCCATGTTTTTGTATCTCTTCGGTTATCCTTCTGTGCCTGCTGCTACCTGCAGTAACGTAAAACCCAATCAACCACCGGCATTGAGCACTGGTTCATATATGCAAGTTAGATTTAATTTTTATCCACTTTTCATGAACCTTTTGAAGAAATCAAATTCTCACCAATTGTTCGAAATAGCCGAGGCTTTTTTGAATTACCAGGAATGATCACTCAAATTCAGGGAGATCGATGGATGACAGAAAATTGAATGAAAATCTAACCCGATTATTGATAATCAATCTCGAAAAAAAGAAAAACCAGGTTTACCAAGTAGTTGTAGAAATTTTATTGAGGAACATTGCGAAGTTATCAATCAAATTCAGCAAAACATTAGCCTAAAAATTCAAATATGCAGCATCAATTGATTAACGCACCTGTCCTGAATGAAATAGTTGAAACAATCGATTTCAACGTATAGGATTTCAATTCTGCCCTGCGTTTCGAAACTTCTGTTGGTTCACCGGCGCCTTTCTCCGACGGGATAATGCAACAGTGAAAGCAACCCATGTGTTCTCTTCAAATCCTCTTAACCAAACCCAGTTGATAAAGTTTTTAACAATAATAATAATAATAAAAACAATTATTATTATTATTATTATCATAAAAACCTTTCACTGAGATAAACCCAGAATTTGATAGATCAACTCATCGGTATCAAACAAGATATATCTGATAACACCTAAAGATTATAACAACCTTGGCTATATTGCCATTTGTCTGGGAAAACATTGATCCACCCAAGTTTAGTAGGGGTTCATTTTAAACGATGTTGCTTGAAATGGATTAACTAAAATCTAGTTAATTTTAGCTGCTTTTTTTATCCATCATTTCTATTACCAAGAAGAGGTTTTTAAATAAGGGAAAATTACGTGTAGGTCCCAAAGAACAGAAATAATTACAAAAAGTCTCTTAAAATAACTAAATTATACGTGTCCCAAGGGACTTTTTTGATATTATTTGTATGGGAAAAAAAAAGGAAAAATTACGTGCAATTCCAAGGAACAAATCAAATTTCAAAAAAGTCCCCCGAAATCACAAAATTACACAAGTCCCAAAGGACTTTTTGATATTATTTGTATTAACAATAGAAATGCATATATTCACAAAAGAAATGCCTATATTTACAACAATATTTAAATATCTAACTATTTACAATGTATTAAAAGCTATATTTACAACAAGAAATGCACATATTTACAACAACATATAAACAACCTGGATTTTGAACGTGGAGAGGTCATTTACAAAAAAAGCCTAGATTTACAACAGAAGTGTTGTATTTACAATAAAATTTAAAATCCTGGCTATTTACAAATGTAAAAACGATGTATTTATAATAAGAAATGCATGTATTCATAACAATGTTTAAACACATGGATTTTGAATGTAGAGAGGTCATTTACAACATAAAAAGCATAGATTTATAACCTTAGAGGTGTTGTATTTACAACTAAATTTAAAAATCCCACTATTTACAAATGAAAAATGCATGTATTTACAATAGGAAATGCATGTATTTACAACAACATTTAAAAACCCTGGATTTTATTTCCATACAAATAATATCAAAAAAAGACCTTTGGGACTTCTATGTAATTTGGTGATTTCAAGGGACTTTTTTGTAATTTTTTTCGTTCCTTGGGACCTACGCGTAATTTTCCCAAAAAAATCCAGGTTTTTAAATGTTGTTGTAAATATGACTTTTTCTCATTGTAAATGACCCGATTTTAAGTTTTGTTGTAAATATAGCATTTCTGTTATAAATATAAAACTGTTTTTTTATAAATGACCTTCTACGCTCAAAATTCATGTGTTTAAGTGTTGTTGTAAATATGACTTTTTTCTCGTTGTAAATATGGCTTTTTCTATCAAATGGTCGATTTTAAATTTTGTTGTAAATATAGCATTTCCTTGTGTAAATCTAGATTTTTTTCTGTTGTTAATACAAATAATATCAAAAAGGTCTCTTGACTTCTCATTGTAATTTAGTTATTTCAAGGGATTTTTTTGTAATTATTTCTAATCCTTGGGACCTACACGTAATTTTCCCTTTAAATAAACTATGTATTATCCGTAATTAAACACTCTTATACACAAAAATTTATTGATAAAGAATATATTTATATAAAAAAGAATATTATATTTCGTGGGCTAATCTTATATTTATATAATCTAGTTATCATAATTCATAAATACAAATTTAATAATAACATGAATCAAAATCAACCGTTTTATTCTACTTATTCCAGTTGATGTTTAAAAGACACATTCAAGTAAGTCGAGACAAAACTCCTCTAATATCTTTAATAAATCACATCTAAAAAAGAGTTTCTTCTATCGCTAATCCAATCAAGCACTTAAATTAATCCATAAAAGTTCATTATGGAAGCATCTCTTGGCATTGACCAAACAACAAATGAAGCATCTCGACTCACATCAGAATCTGTATGAATTTTGCAGCAAATATTATACAATCTGCATTTTATTGTGTAATTTAGAAACAGAGATTTGAAAGTGGGGTCAATGGAAAGAAAAGAAAGACACTCCATACTCACTTTTATATGATTTAAATTTAAATAGTTTTTCACCTCTTAGACATAACATACATGACACACAAGGTTTATTAAACTCGGATCGGCCGATTTGGCATGGAAATCAATGAACCGGTCCAACATCAACCAAGTCCATTTTTTTCCAAGAAAAAATAGTTTTTATTTTCTTTAAAATGTTATATTAATAACCATAAATCTTTATTTTCTCACCAATTTAGCTCTAGGTTAGCTTTTTGACTTCAAGAAGATATTCAAGTTTAATAACCTTGATGACACATCATTATTGTAGAGAATTACAATCCACTTGCCCATTATTGTTTCTGACACTTCACAAACTACAATTTCTTGTGACCTTCATCATTTGAAAATGATCATTCCTGGACACATGAGAATACACAAGATTACAAGATAACCCCTCAAAAGCAGCTTCGGGTCCTAAGCTCCTTCACAGCCTAAAATTGTAGATTCCTTTGAAGATAGAAGGATAGAGAGAACATGAAAACTGCTAAGCTTGCAGGATTTTCCAATCGGTTGAGCTTCTTGGTAATAGGATGGCCAAGATGCTGAAGAAATAGAATAGAAATGAGGCTTGATGTAGGTGACCCCTGATAATAACTTTTACTCTACTAGTAAGCACTTGATCCAACAACTCAGCAAAGCTAACTCAGAATAAATCAAACCGAGAACTTATTGTGATCTCTTTTCCCAACCATAATTAGAACATGAGTATCACTGTATCAGGCATTGGCAATCAACAGTTTTCAGTAAAATGGTCAGGAAACTAATGGTGGGCCAGTACCTGAAGTGAAAAAAATCTCATGATAAGGAGTTGTAAGATTGTTATGTACCAGCATTTATATATATTCATAATTTGGTCAATCCGCCTATCGGTTTTTAATGAGTTGATCAATATAGACAGAGGACATGAAAGGACTTAACTTGATCAAGGAGGATGCAAGCCATTTACGAGCAGAAGCTCATTCAGTTTTCTGGGTGCTATCTGACTGAGTTCACAGCCACCACTACGGAGGCAATTTAGCTTCAATTTCATCCCATTGTCCATTTTTTATCTTGAACTTCTGCTTGATATGCTTAATAAGAAACTTAGCATCATCAAACTTGGAAAGGCCTATCAACCCATTCACAAGTCTCGTCATTACCGAGTAAGGTGGAAGCCAACCTTGCTTAAGACATTTCTGGGTAGCAATAAATGCATCTTCAAAACGCTCACCTTCGCACAGGAAGCTAATCAGAGTAAAGTGGCAAGTAGCAGTGGGTTTTATGCCTCTTGTTCGCATGTCACCGAAAAGTTTTGTTGCTGCATTAAACTTCCCTTCTTTACAAAGCCCATGAATCAAATGGCAGTAAGTAGCTGTATTTGGCTTCACACCCCTGGAAATCATGCCATCGAGCAAAGCCCTTGCTTCGCAAGACTTCTTCGTTTTACATAAGCTCTGAATCCTAGTGTTGTAGGTGGTAAGACCCGGTTTAATGCCATAATGTACCATCAGTTTCAACACCTTCCCTACGTCTTCCAATTTCTCTTCATTGTAAAATCCAGCAAGCAAATTCCCAAAAGTGGCTTCATCTGGCTTTACACCTTTTTTATCCATCTCAGCTAATATCGAATATGCAGAACTAGACTTACCCGCAATGCAAAACGCCTTGATTCCCACATTATACGTGTCAAGGTTGGGTTCTATTCCATATTTTTTTGGGAATTCAAGGAAAATTCGACATAACTCCTCGTAATTATTAGCAATCTGAAAAGCAACAAGTAAAGCATACAACGATTTAACTGAACGAGTAATACCAAACTCATCAAGTTGCTTGAAAGTGAGAACGGCATCTTCAAGCATGTTAGCTTGACCATACCAAATCATAACGTGGCACGCGAAACTCTCGTTCTTATTAAAGTCCTGCCGGGTCTTCAATTCCTCAAGGAACTGACGAATACCTTCGAAGTGTTTGGATTCAGTGAGCTTAGAAATGGCAATGGAGAAACAAATGCGATCAATATAAGCGTCAGGGTTGAGCGTAGTGGAGCGACAAATCTCGAGTATCCGCATTGGATCCTTCTCGGCCTTCAGACGAGCAAGAACCGGCCTGGCTTCCACCCTCGAGGAAGGAGAAAAGGGACCTGGCCATTTGATATGACTGTCAGCCTCAGATGAATTCGAAGGTGATGCGATTGTGCAGTAGAAGCGATATCGACACGCTTGGCGAAGTCGAGAAAACAAAAACATCGTCGCAGTCGGGAAGGGGAATCTAGGGTTTCCAGCAGAGAAGATGAAGGGGAGTAGTGGAGTACTAGTATGGGGGCGCGACGAGTGATCCACCGGTGGGTCTCTCGATCAAAACCCCATAGCGTATCAGTTTAATTTCATGTATCTGGACGCTGCGTTTTGATGGGGAAACAGTCCAAAAAGAAGAGGAACTTTTGGGATTTGAACCCGACGTGAATCGAACACGCAACCTTCTGATCTGGAGTCAGACGCGCTACCATTGCGCCACGGATCCCCTATGGAGATGAGGGCAACTTTCAAGTAAAATCTACTCTTTCCGATTATTTTTATAAATAACTTTTAGAGAAAATTCTATTTAAATACCAAATGAATTTGTAAAACTCTCGAAATGATTCGAATTTACAAAAAGACTTAAAAGTGACAAGGACCTTTGGGGTTTTTATAAATTCGCGCCAAAATGACCATTTTGCCCTTAGGGTTAAATAATTTTTAAAAAAAAAGAAAATACCCCGGTGGGCCCACGGCCGCCACCACCACTGCCTAGGCAGGATGGTGGCCGCCGGTGGAGGTGCTTACATACACGGTGGAGGTGCTTGCATTCTGGAGGTGGTGGTGGCCATGCGGTGGGGCCCCCACCTGGGGTATTTTTCTTTTTCTTTTTTTTTATAAATTATTTAACCCTAAGGGCAAAATGGTCATTTGACACGAATTTACAAAACTCCTAAAGGTCCTTGGCACCTCTAAGTCTTTTTGCAAATTCGAATATTTCCGGATTTTGCAAATTCATTTAAACATTTAAATGGAATTTTCCCTAACTTTATTGGACAAAACAAATTGACAGTTAATATTAATTAAAAACAATAAATATGTCAAAACGTCATGTTTCTTTTAAATATGCTCTTATTTAAGAAAAAGCATAGGAGAAATAATGAGTAACAAATATGAGAGAGTATGAGTATAAAACATGATAGAGAATATGTAATAAATGAGTAAATGAAAAAGAATTAATAGTAAGTGGGGTAATTAATATAAATATGCGTATTTAATAGAGGTAGAAAAAAAAATAGTTTAATTTTTAAGACACAAAGAAAAAAGTGCTTATAAAATGAATTAACTCTAAGAAAGAAAAAGGTGCTTATAAAAAGTAAATCTCTGGTTGTTATAGTTTTTCTTAAAAGTAAGAAGATAAAAATTTGGAAACTTTTCAGCTTAGAACCACTGTAGCAAGAAAATTTTCATTTTGCCTCTAAAGCATCCTGAAATTTTACTGCACGTCGAATGACTAAAGTCTAAAGTAAAATTAATTTATCAGGTGAAAAGACATTTATGTTATGACGTTTTTATAAAAGAATATGAAAGGATAAAAATAAAGTGGAGAGGGTTTTTGAAAAACTTGATGTACTTGAGAGAGAAAAAGAAATTGAAGTAAAGAATTAAATTTCTAAGCAACTTAAAAGAGGAGAGAAAGAGTGATGACACATAGGATAAAGTAAGCCTAATGTGACACAGTTTTATTGGAGGTGCATAGAGCATGTGGTGCACTGGTTGCATGCAAGAATTTCTCATGAAATCTAAACATGTTGTATGAGTAGGACCCAACTTTGTTTGTCTTCATGTGGGTCATTGTCCTCATGGACAGTACTAAAAATCTGCTCATGATAAGAAAAACTCCTATGTATTCCCATTGATTTATAACAGAACCAGATCAATCCCATCCCTTAAATGATGGAAGTTAAGGTTACGTTTGGTGTATTGGAAAGTTGGGACCAAGAAGAAGGAAAGGGAGATGGGAATTGAATGCTTTGATGTATTAGGATTAGTTCATATAAAGTAAAATGAGTTCCACTTTTAAAGGTAAAGAATTTGGATTATAGCATGTGGAATATTAAAAATAAAACATTTGTCTTTGACTTTTCTGTCATCTTCCTTGATTATTAGGCTTATTTGGGTTAGCGGTAGGAATGGTAACTTATTTTCTACTTAACTTTTGCAGAAGCCTAATAGGAAAAAAAAGTCGAGTTGTAAATGTGATTTGTGTTTGGATTGATAATGGTGAAAGTGCTTTTTTTTTTTTCAAATTGAAGAGTGTTTGAATTATTATTTGAAAGGTGAGTTGAGATGGAAAAATGTATGAATCTTATGGAATCTATATATATATATATGTATATATTAGTTGTATATATTGAGATAATTGAAGATAAAAATTTTAATTTTAATTTGAAAAAATTAAATGATTATTAAAACAGTTAATAAAAAATAAAGTCATTGATTGATTATATTTAATGAATAAAATTGTATTTATTATTTAAAAATATACTTAAATTTATATTCACATATATTAATTCAATATAAAGAATTTACATTTAAGGATTTAAATTTTGGAGGTATAATCCCAAATTATGTTTTTAGAAGAAAGAGAGAGAATATATGTGTGTGTGTGTGTATTATATATAAATATAGAAATTGTTAAAAAGAAAAGAAAAGAAAAGAATTAAAATAAAATAAAAATTATTTGGTGGCGGGCCCATGCTCAGCCCAAACATCATATGCATATGTGTCTGTAACTCACACTTCTTTCCTCAAGAACACTGCCACACACACGCACGCGCGCACAAACACAACAACAACAACAACAAAATGGTGGGGTCCACACTCAGTCCAACACAGACACTTGGAGACCAAACTTTTGTTTCAATTGGCTTTTTTTTTTTTTTTTTTTTTCAGAAGTCCACTAGCAAAAAAACTACCCTAAACACTTCCTTGTAGGCTTTTTTTTCTACTGCTAACGCCACTGGACATTTTTCCTCTAAAGGTTGTCCAAAAGCTCTCTCCAAACAAACTCACATATTTACACTCGTCCACCTGTGGCTTTCCCATATGATGGTGATGCTTTTTTGTTGGCAACCTTTCCTCCATTGTTTTTGTTTGTTCTTGTTAAGAATCTCTATGACTAAACTTTTCGAGCTGGTCCTTATTCATTCTTGTTTGAACTTCCATTGTCAAACTAGTTCCTATATGCTCTTGTTCACAATCTCTTGTGGTGACCTTCCTCCTCCACTCTTCATTCTTCTTGTTTATAATCTCCTTCAATCTTTACGAGGAAGACAAAGGATGAAGAAAAGGAAGACAAATGAGATATATTTCTTTCATTCAGAGTTTTCTTGGCTTTGAATGAACTTGCTTGTGGGAGAATGGATAGATGATGAAACATGATGAGGCGAGGGTTGCCAGTGTTATGAGGAAGACAGAGGAGGAAGGACAATGAGGGCGCAATAGTGATGGGAGGTTCCAATTGTGGATGAGGAAGACGAAGGAAGAAGTTGTGAATCTAGGAGAATTTTACTTGCATGTAAGGTTATTTTTATCCTTTCACATTTTTTTTAAAAAAACATAATGACATAATTGTTTTTTCACCTGTAGATACATCAAGTTTTTCAAAAACCCTCTTCTCTTTATTCTCTTCTCCCCTAAAGATGAAGCCATTGTCCTGGTCGGCCATTACATGGGTTCCTGGTCAGCCTTGAATTAGTGAGATCAAAGAAGGCCATTGTTCTTAATCAAAGGAAGTACACCCTAGACCTTATTTTTGACATGGGTTTGAGTGGTGCCAAGCCCTTGTCAGTACCTATGGACTGAAACCTCAAATTGACCCTAGGGGGACGAAATAGCAGCAAACAAAGCAAGTACAAGCAATGGAAATACAACACACTCAAGGATTCAGACCCTCTTCTCCAAGATCCAACTACATACCGAAAGTTAACTGGTAGGTTATGTTATTTAACAAATACATGTCCTGACTTTAGCTTCGTTGTGCAAGCCTTGAGTCAATACATGAGTACACCTAAGAAGTCACACATGGAAGCTGCAGTTCGAGTTGTGAGATATCTTAAAGGGAATCCCAGTTTGGGAATACTGTTAGTTCTTGGATTATGTTTCGATGATAAGAAATCTTGGAAAACATTGATGGCTTGATGATTCAAGTCACTCGAGTGTGTTTCTAGACGCTCAGTGATAGAAATGAATTTGAACTAAAACTTGAATCAACAAGGCACTCACTCACGTCAAGTGATTTAATATGATCACTCGAGTGGTAGGAAATCACTCGAGTGATGATCATTAACTTCCAGTGATTTTGCAAGTCACTTGTTGAAAGATTGAAGAGTGGTGTAAGATCACTCGAGTGACTAAGTGAGCAATCGAGTGATCCCTTATCACTTGCAGGAAATCAGCAAGTCACTCACAGAATTTTTGGAAGTTATCACATATCACTAGACTGATGGGTTTCATCACTCAATTGATAAGCTCAAAGCACTCAAGTGGATAAGTGACTACTCAAGTGCTAATGATCACTCACTGAGATTTTGCAAGTCACTCGCCCATTTTCTAAAAGTGTTGAGATTTCTACTCGAGTAAACATGTTGTCACTCTAGTGATGGTGAACACTCACGAGTCAACAAGAAGGCACTTGCGATTATTATACAAGTCATAACCAGTCTCACTTAAGTCCATATGTTGCCACCTGAGTGATGACCATCAATTTGCAAGTTTAGTGCAAGTCACTTGCTGATGAAATAAGAGTGCTGGACTTCCCATCTGGAGTCTACTCAAGTGATCCTCAAATTCACTCGAGTGACACAAGGCAACTTGCAAAAGCACTCAAGTCACTGGTAGAGTTGAAGTTATTTTCAAACGACACTCGAGTCAAGTTTTCGATCACTCGTGGCTTATTCCTTCAACACTTCACTACCGAGACAAAGTTTATCAACATTCGAGTTGAATTGCAAAAGCACTCGAGTGATGGACACACTTAAGTGATTCTGGAATCACACTCAAGTACTTGTTCATATTTTATTTCACAACGTCTTCAAGAATTCTAATATTGTGATTAACATCTGTTTATACTTAATTACTACTTATACTACTTCTTAATGATACTAATCTTGTTTGAGTGTAAGTTTCAGAAGCTTAAGATCATGAATTAACTCCAAAATCTCAAAAGTAACTTCATGTGTCAGAGTATTAAATGCATAACAAAAACATAACAAACAAAAGCAATCGCAGAGCAGATTTTTATGTGAAGCGTTTATTGCGGCAAAGATGAAAGGGACTAAACCTTAAAAGCTCTTATTGCATCGAAGAAGAAAGTGACTGAACCTTAAGCAATCTCAAAGCAGACCAAAGGGATGTCGTAAGAAGATTTATTGTAGTGAAGCGAAAGCAACTGAACCTTGAATTCTTCCAATGACTCCAATCTATCTCTAACGGATAGTTTGAATGCATACAACGGTCATTAATGACATTCAACTATAAAATAGTGAAGCATTCAATACGGAGCAACCAATGAAGTCTACCATAAATATTTTGCTAATTTATTGCTCATATGCTTTTTTTTTTGTAATATCTTATGATATTCATTATTCTTTAGTGGTTACATATCTACTATGTGAGAGAGTCATATACAAACGATTTCAATCTTTATAAAATCTCAAGGTAGTGGGGCATTGAGTGCAGTTGTTGAATTAATCATTAAACCAGTATAATCTGTTGTGCACACTTCAGTAATATTTTTCTAATTTTTGCTCTTTGAATTAATTGTTTATCATCTTTAGTTCTCATTTTTTTTTAATATCACTCAATTCACCCCTTATTGGGTGAAACATTCCAACTAACAAATACTTTAAAGCGCAACAGGTGCAAGTGAGCTAGAGTGTCACATGGACTCAGATTGGGCTACAGGTCATGATACGAGAAGACCAGTTATAGGGTATGTTGTTAATTATAGAGGTTCCTTGGTTTGTTGGAATTCCAAGAAGCAACGTACTATGTCTAGAGCTGGGAATCAGGGCCGGCCCGTGAAGGGCCATGGCCTAACAGAGCCGGCCCTCCAGGGCCCAAGGTAAGAAAAATATCTGTTTTTCAAAGCCCGGCTCGAGAGCACCAGGCTGGGCACCGCCTCCGAGCCCTAAGTTACTAGTCCAAATTTTAACTATTTTTTCTCCGTTTTTTTCAAAGGAATATAATTATTAAATTACAACACGAATCATCCAACAAATAAGCACAATCACTAATTAATAATTAAAAGCAAACTATGTTCACAAATAACTCACATATCCTAAATATAAGAAGCTTATCACTAAGCAACATTAGTACGATGACTATTATTGTTGTCATCTTTTCCACCATCATCAATTTCAATTCAATGAATTTGATTGTTCTTCATTTTGAGTAGTTGTCTCTGGTTCAAGAGTAAGAATATCATGAATTTCTTCTCCCGCATCATGAACACGTCGATAATCTTTATCTGCAACAAATAATAATGAACCAAATTATAAAATTAGAGTATAGTTATTATGTATATGTACTTAAATGGATAAATAACTCTCTAACAAATACAAAATAAATACAAATTAATAAATTACCATCATATGTGAATCTATGCATCCAATTTGAGTACAAATAAGAGCTTGAATATTAGATAAAAGACTGAAACTTCTATATCTTGTTAGAACATGTGGGAAAAAAACTTCACTTGACCCCAACTTCAACTTCAATCTTCAACTTTTTAAGGGGAAAAAAAAATTGAAGGGCCTAATGGGCTGGCCCGTAGCCCTCCAGGGCTGGCCCGTGTAAGCTCGTGGCCCTCCAGGGCTTAACTTCACTTCTCACCTCCAATTTCCAAACCCGGCCCTTAAAGGGCCAGGGCTTAAACGGGTCGCCTGGCAGGCCCAGCCCGTTTGCCCGGCTCTAATCGTGTCCAAGTCATCTATTGAAGCCAAGTACAGAGCTCTCACTATGGCTATTTTAGAGTTGGTCTAGTTAACACATAGGCTTAAAGACCTTCATGTGAACAATCTTGAACGTGTTAAGAGTCTTTTGTGACAGCAAGGCAACTATATATATTGCAAGTAACCCAGTGTTTCATGAGCGTATCAAGCATATTGAGATAGATTGTTATTTTGTAAGAGAAAAATTACAAGAAAGGGTTATTGATTTACAACATGTGTGCTCTAAAGAGCAGCTGGTAGATGTATTAACGAAGGCGCTATGCGAGGAAGATCACAAGAGATTATTGGGCAAGTTAGGGGTCATGAATTTTTGTGTGACCCCTAACTAAGGGGGTATTAGACATATGTTGTTTGAGCCTGACATATGCTTTGGCCTTATGGTTGTATCACCCCAAATTCAACACCCGAAAACTTGGCCAAAATATTTGAAATACCTCCAACAGGGATGATCAATATCTAAATCATTAAATTACATAGACATTTCAAATAAAATCCATAATACAATGTCAAAATAAGTTTCCAAAATGTTTCAGAGTTAAATACAATACGGAAGCCCTAGAATCATGGCAAATAAATATAACATAACATAAGCTACAAGAGTACAAAGGAGCTTTCAAAGCTCACTCCATAGGTGTCTTCCCTTGCTCCCTACTGGAATGTTCACCTGAAAAATGTTAATATAGGATGAGATTTCACGTCTCAGTAACTACTGAAAGTTTGTACCATATACAAGCAAATTATAAATGACAAAAAGTAGGAGTTGATTACACACACACACACACACACATATATATATATTTGTCTATATCAATCTCTCATACAAAATTCTTTTTTCAAAAGTAATCATCATTATGTCATGTGAACTATATAATTATACAATATGCAGCCTCCCTTATATCACCGTCCATCCTTGTACCACTGACTGGAGCCATAGGTTAACATATAGTCCAATAGAAACTCATTCATTTGACTGGATGGTTCCAAGCTCACCGAAACCTAAGATATACTCGGCCAAATGTAAAAAGCTTAAGTATGGACTATGGCTCCCTCTTTAAAAAGGACAACTAAGGAGATGCCACGTGTCTCACAACTCCAATGTAATCCCGGCCAGAGGAAAACATGGAAGATGGGGCCCTGACAAGTACCATCCACTGTGCACCGAGTGGTGGCATAAATAAATCTTATCTTTTAAATTCCTCCTTACTCCAACCCATTACACATGCAGCCGTCATGATAATTATATCAATAAAATAAAGTATATTAAAACACGCTTCCATTTATATCAAATATCATAAAAAAAGGGTAAACCAAACATATCATAAAACCTCATCGGCCCAATCATCATTCTTGAAATTCGAAGGGCTAAACTGTCATTTTGAAATTCGGACTAAACTATCATTTTTGAAATTCGGGACCCGGTCATTTTACGAAATTCGGGGGCAAAACCGTAATTTTTGCTGGGCACAAACTATAATTTTCAAATTTTGTTATAATAATATTATAATACCTATACATATAAATCGATCTATAAAAAAGATATAATTTATAATCATATACAATTCACAAGTATATGGAAGAATATTCAAGTTACCTGTTACTTCCAAATTCTCAAGTAATCACCAAAAAGCTACTACCAGTCTCCCTAAATAATTATCTCTACGCTTTCCCTTTCTCCTTGTTTCTCTCCTCTCTTTATTTTTCTAACACTCGGTTATCTGCCTAAATACGCACTCGAATGTATGTATTTATAGTGGTTGAGGAGGGGGTAAACAGTAAAATTTGGGGGTGAATATGGGGGTGAAAATGAAGGTAGTTGGTAGAGCTAGGAATCAGGGCCGGCTCGGCCCTACAGGAACTGGGCCGTACAGGGCCTGAAATAAGGAAAACATCTATTTTTCAAAGCCCGACCCGATAGTACCGGGGCCGGGGGCCCCGGCCTACAAGGCACCGAAATTTACTATTCCAAATTTTAATTAATTTTTTTTGGGTTTTTTCTAAAGAAATATAATTAGTAAATTGCAACCATTAAAGTTCTAATCTATCAAATAAATATTATCAACATTAATATCTAAATAATACAAATCATTCAACAAATAAACACATTCATTAATTCGTAATAAAAAAACAAATTATTGTCCACAATTGCCTCACATAAAACGTAAGAAACATTAAACTAAGTAACATTAAATAACTCACATAAAATATAAAAGCATACTACTATCATTGTCAATTGTCAGTTTGTCACCTTCTTCATCACTATCATCAATTTCATAGATATTTGATTGTGTTTTACTTTGAGCAGAAGGTTGTGTTTCACTCTTTGACTAATTTTTTTTTTTTTTTTTTTTTTTTTTACAAAAATGAAAATGCTATAGTAACGGGGCCTAACGGGCCGGCCGAAACCCTGCGGGGGCCGCTCGATTAAGCCTAGAGGCCTACGGGGCCGGCCAGGCCGATTTCAAATTTTAGGCATATTTTTCAAGCCGAACCCTACGGGCCGGGGCTTAAAAGGGCCGGCCCGACGGGCCTGGCCCAATTTCACGGCTCTAGTAGTTGGGGTGAAATGTGGGGTAGTTGGGAGTGAAGTTTTATTACTATCCCTTTTAACTTTCAAACCGACCCGGTTTCTAATATATATATGTATATATATTATAATAATAAAAATTATTATTATATTATTAATATTATTATTTTTACTATTGATGTATATTTTATTCTTATACTAAATCTTTCTTGGTAAATTCATTACCATTAATCTACCCTATCATTATTCTAAATAAATTTCGGTTGTTACAATGATACTTGGATATTGTGTTAGTGTATTGCAATGGGCCTTTGGACCTCATGGACAGTTATGTAAACTCTTGTACAGTAGTTGTATAGAGGTTAATGTGCAAATTTAGCAACAAACTATTTCTCTATGGACACCCAACACAACTAGCTATTTCTCTATGGGCATCCAACACAATTAATTATTTTGGGGAGCAAAAAGTACACATGATCAATTTTCTTGGTAGCATATTTAGCAACGCCGTTAACCTAGTTAACTTTTGTTATTTTTTGCATTGTAGCCTTGTGGGTTTCACCAATCTTCTCAATATCTATTAGTTTAATAAATTTTTAGATATGTCCATTTTTTTAATGGGAAAATATGTCCATTTTTTTAATGGGAAAATATATCACTTAGACCTATGGAAGCAATTTTCTTTCAATTAACCCCAAAATATTTTGAAATTTTACTGCACCTTGTTGGTTCAAAATGAAATTAAGTTTTTGCTAGTGAAAAAAAATAATGCCTTTACTTTATTTCTTCCATAAGAGCATTTACAAAATAGATAAGGGTATTCACAAGATAAATAAATAAATTTAAAAGAATATAGGGAGTTAAAAAAAAAAATTCAAAAAAAATATGGGCATTTACAAGACAAATATGTGAATGACCAAATTTTCTAACTCCTTGGGGATTTTTTTAAGATATCTTTACAAGACAAATATAGTCATTTACATGATAAATATAGGCATTTATAAGACAAAAATGTTTATGTCTACTTTTAAACTCAACAAAAGATAACCGTGTCGGTGTTCATAGTATTGCTAAACTTACACATTTGTCCTTATAAAATATATTAAAATTTTAGATTGAGAAGACTGTTGGACTCACAATATAAAAAGTAACGGAGGTTAACCAAGATTAACTACGTAACTATATATGTTACAAAAACAATCGATTATATCTACTTTTGTAGTTTACACCCTAAAATAGTTAATTGTGTTAGTTGCCTATAGAAAAATAGTTTGTTGCTAAATTTGGACATTCACCCTTATTATAAATATAAAGCCGACCAATCAATTTTGAATTTACTGGGGTATTATATTTTGGATCCTTTCCCTTTTGGCTTTCAATAATTAATGAAAAGGAATGAGAATTCAAAAATATCAAAGAGTTTTATTTTTTTAATAACAAAGTTTAGGTAGGGGTAGACACCAGTAACTCACTGCAGCTTAGACGCCGCCTGGCTCTGCAGGCTCGTTTATAAATGTATTTACGATTAGCACTACCAAAGGTCTCACATCGCCTGAGGATATTGAACTTTCTCCTTTTTGAGGTGAAAACCGACGCTTAACAATTATATCACTCTTCGTTAACAAAAAAATATGAAAGAGCAAGTTTTGCGGGAGAGAATGACAGCTCTGGATTGCGGGAGTTTCAAGCTTCAAAATATGAAAGAGTTGAAGCTTGACACTTCCGTGATTCTGCGTTTGAGCTGTCATTCTCTACCGCCAAACTTGCAGGTGGAGAGGAGATACTCACTGTAATCAAGTCCACGTGACCATCTAAATCCACACAAGAATTTTATTATTTATAACTTAATAAAAAATTTATTAAGTTTTAATTGAAAAGAGAGACTAAATTTTAAATAGCAAGGACTGGTTGGTGCACAGAAGGACACCAGTTAGGTTTTTGCCAAGACTACTCACATTATGTTATTCAATGTTGTATTCATACGATGACGATGAGCAGCCTTGATTAGGTGACATTTATTATATATGAGTATATGACCTTTTTTTATAAGGGAGTATATGAACATTTTTTAGACTTTTGCGGTTCTGTCACATTCTTAGACTTAAAGTATACCCAGTGACCGACCTTTGTGTATACAATCCTTTGTGTATACAATGGGAGGCCACCCAAAAAAAACAAATTATCCCAAATTTTTAATATAAATTAGATTTTTTTTTTCACATTTGGCGCCCCATATTTTTTCTTAAAAATTAGTTAATGGGTATGCATTTGGCCCCTCAAAATTTTTTTTTCCAAGGTCCATCCCTGAGTATACCCAAACTCAATTAATGTGGATTCGGTTTTAATGTTTTTGCATTTCTTTTTTTTTTTTTTCTCAAGCACTCACATAAAAAGTGAGTGGGTCTTATTAATTGAGTGCTGTTGAAAAAATGTTTCTTTAGTAAATGCAGAAACATTAAACCCTTCTATAAATATATGGTATGCAAGCCCACTTGTCTCATGCTTCTTTTTTTCTCTTTTATTTTTTTTTTAAAAAGGAGTAATAGACGTCTCATCTCGCCCAATATTGGTATTACCTAGGAGAAAAAAAGATTTCATCATTCCTTCGATCGTGATCGTGGGTGAAATAAACCCATTTCCTAAAATTTTGTTATAAAAACAAAAAACAAAACAAGGAAAATCTCACTAAGCTCCCAAGGTACGCAAAAAAAAAAAAAAAAAAAAATCTCAATATATGATTCACTATCTAAAAGCTCTTAAAGGATCTTAGTGGTATAAATTCGGATTGTGAAATTACTTGTTTCCTTTATTTTTAATATGACACGTAAACTTCAATGATAACACTATGATTTATCGATGTGATACATACACTTGTTAACATATGGATTTGTCAATGACAATACTAAGACTTGTTAAAAAGGCAAATATGTAATTTCACAATTTGGTCTAAATTTTAATTCTTTAATATAGTTACTTTTACATTTTAATTCTAAATAAATCTCTTGAAAAGAAATATCAGCATTTCATTTTTGTTGAATCGTCATTTTAAATTTTGTTAGTGAAGTTAAAACAAAAAAAACACACTATTTAAAGTTGAAGGACTAATAAAATGGAACATCATCTAAACTTAAAGGGAAAAAAAAAAAAATACTTTAGCCTATATATTAATTATAGATATATTGCTATGAAAACTATGAGAAAATTGGTCTAGATTAGAAAAAGATATTAAACCATGTTAAAAAATATAGAGAGATGTAAAATGATATGATACTTCTTTCTCTCATTTTTACAAAATCCTAAAATTTAAATTACCTTGATTAATTTTATAAGAATCTATAAGAGTTGTTTGAATATTTAATAATTTTCTGTATGATATTAATTAAAAGGTTGGTAATACCTATATTGATTATCCTTCTCTCTCTTATTTGCCACTAATAAATAAAAGTATAATTGAGAAAAAATTTATTTAAGACATACTTATTATTTTAAACTATTTTAAATCATTTTTTTTAAATGACATAATTCGATTATCTTTTATTTATAGGACGTGTCTTGACATTAATGAGGAAGAATTACATAACATTAATTTTTGAAAATATGGAGAGAGAAAAATTTAAGACAACGATTAGATTAGAAATCAACTCAAACTTTCTGCGTTGTCATAAAAAGATAAAAGAAACTCAGAAATCGATGATCAGATTTTGTGTTCGAGTCCTTGGGGCAGTTCAATGAGTTCGTTAAGAGAATCACTATAGAGTGGTTCTTCAGGGACTGAGAGTGGTACTTTGTGAGTGAATTTGAATTAGAACTGCTTGTTCGTGTACCTGAATCGAATTGGCTTCTCCGCTTCTTTAATTGATCTCGGAGTCTTCATTCGCATGAGGGATTTGCCACTGAGCTCGACGTTCGTCGAGCAGATTCCTTCTCTTCTCGTCTCCAATTGGTGGGGCGATATCAACAACTCCCCTGTGTGGCAGGCCGCCTGCTACTTCTCTCTGCGGATGCTATGCTCTTATCTCCACCGCTGCTCTGGTCTCGCTCTCCCCTTTACTGTGACTGAAATTTTCCCTGATCTTCTTTCTCGTGTGATTCTTTTATGTGATTACTCGCTTAAGCTACAACAGAAAAGTGATTGTGCATCCACATTCCGGGTCCTGATTGCGCTTTCTGGATCAGTTGCTTTTATAACTTAGAGTTTCGATTCTTTTTCCCATTAAATTCTTGTTGCGAAAGGCTTGTCGTGATTAATTGCTCTTTAACATATATAGCATTGTGTATTCCTGTTTAACCTTCATAAGCACACTTGCTTAAGCTATTTCAGGAAAGTGATTTTGTATCCACATTCTGGTCCCCGATTGCGCTTTCTGAATCAGTTGCTTTTTTAACTTAAGTTTCGATTCTTTTTCCTATTAAATTCATGTTGCGAAAGGATTTTCGTGATTAATTTCCCTTTAACATATATAGCATTGTGTATGCCTGTTTAACCTTCTTAAGGATCCTTCTGTTTTTGACATTCGCCGAAGAACAGGGTTTTATCCATTAAAAATACCGTTTTCTGCCCCTGAAAAGGGCTATATTTTAATTAATTATTAAAGCTTGGTGGCCATTAGGTGCGCTCATATCTTGTATAATTATCTTTAAGTTGTGCATTTGGAGCGGTTTGATAATAAAATAGAATTAAGAAAAAGTGATTTCCGTCTATGGAAATGTCTGTTATACTATTAAAGAAAATGATGATGATGATGATGATATCACTGATAACTAGGTTGTAGAAGAAGAAATCAGAGGAGAGGGAACATAATCGAAGCAAGTGCTGTTGCACTACTCATTACTTTCATAGACATCAAAACTGAATCAATACATCCTTTCATAAGTCTAGCCTTCCCTATATATATAGTGTTAGGTCCAGACTCCCAAGGCGAGGCCCATTAACTAATCTAACGGTCATATCAGCTAACTAATACTAATATCCCTATCTAATACTAACCCAGCAGCCTCATGGGATTAATATAGTGCCGCTGGTTCTTCCTACTTAACTATATATCCTACTTAACTAAGTGGCTGGCCTCATAGGATTAGTGTAGCCGCCACCTCAACCTCAGCTATTCATATTATATGCCTTACGTATCAGATAATTACTTTAAACTAATGATAGTGTGTACATCTATAAGATTTTTTTTTTTTTTTTTGGCAATGTAAAAGAACTGATGTCCCATTGATCATACAAAACGCCCTGTGCTGGACTTCAAGTGGTTGTTTATTTCCTACTACTTGTTTTGTTCATATAGCTTTATGTCCCTGAAGAATGTCCCTCCTCATGTTGTCTTCCTGGTTTCAAAATACTGCAGATTCAATTGATAAGAATTGAATTAAGAGTTCCTGAATATGGTTGGACAACACAAAAAGTTTTTCATTTGATGAACTTCATTGTCAGTGGAGGTGACGTTGAGAGTCTTGCTGCTTTTTATATTTTCATTGTTGTGGGTAATGTTGGGCGTCTTACTCTTTTTGCATTTCCATATTGCAGTGCGTGCAGTGATATTTGGATTTCACCACCAAGTTTTTATCTTACATCCAAAGGTTAGTATTGCACCCATACTCTTTATAATTGCTAAGTGGAAGAGGGAATCTCTTACTAAGATCAACATTTTTTTCAGTTTTTATATTGATACAGAGTGGCTGTATGTTGGATTAGGTATCAGTTTTGGTTCTAATGGATCTTCCTGGACTACTCTTTTTCTCGACATATACACTTCTAGTTCTTTTCTGGGCAGAAATTTATCATCAGGCAAGTGTTTGTTCTTTCTTATCATATTTACAATTATTGATTTTAATTTTGATAACCAAGGATCTTACTTTAGTGAATTAAATAAAACCTACTCAAAAATAATTACCGATGAAGGAAATTCTTTGGCTTTCTTCATTTGTTTGTCTTAGCATTTCTATTTTTTTCCAAAATTGAGCAGGCAAGGAATATACCAATTGAAAAGCTCAGGATAATCTATGCATCTATCAACATAGCAGTGTATTTTATTGAGGTATCTATCTCGTATCATGTTGTAAGAGCATTTTATGTTTGCTGATTAGAACTGTATTCGGTTGTCTAATTCCATTATACTTATCTTAATGCACTTTTCAATTGTTATCCATCTAATTTCCAATTGCTCATATCATATTCTCGGTTTGCACTCCTAGGAATTCTTAAAATCTTGCATTGCTGAATATTCTATCAGAATTTTTTAATATAGTGTTGGACAGCATCTTTGTGTAGCAACACCTCGTCTTATGAGCTATAATAATATTAACAGCAGATCTTGCCTCCAAGTCTCCAATCTCTTTTGCTTGAGTGAATATGTTGTCGATGATAGTAAGGGGAGGATTCAATCTTGAGATGTTCTTCTGGAATCTGAAAATTCTTTGCCCATGAATTCCTTGAAAATTCATCCATAGTTTATTGGCTTTTGGTGACATACAAGATATGCAATTTGGTTTCTATTTTGGGTGGTATTTATGTTTTTTTGTTTGTCATTTCTGCTAGATGATGTCAAATTTGGCATAAATCTCGGTGGCTTCTAGAGCAAACAAGAGCTTGCCTTTTTTATCATGTTGTCCATATATAACTGTAGAATCTCAAAACTTAAGGAGCAAGATCAAACACTTAGAAAGCAAGTTCAGATCCGAAACTATAGGGAGTGATTAGGATAATTAATCTTGATTATTTCCTGATTTATATAGCATCATATCGGGAACTAATTAATGCCTGATTTTGTCGATGTGTATATATATGTAATCTGCCGAGTGTGAATAATATACCGATCAATTCAGTCCGATTATTCTCTTCATGGTATTAGAGTGAAGAAGAGATTAAATCAGACGTGTTCTTGTTTGAATCGAAGGTGTTTGCTCATCGTCAATTCTCGGCAAAGTTCGAAATATTCCTCGTGTCCGAGCGAGTTCGTTCTCGGTTTAGAATCGGGCGACGTTCTTCAGTCACACACAGTCTCGGCTTGTCAAGAGCAGATCGTCAGTGTAGGTGGTTCTTTCATGATCACACGTGTCTGTCAGTGCAAATTGTCAATTCCAACGATTCCTTCACAGCTGCACGTGGTCTTGGTGGTTGATTTTTTTTTTTTTCCCGCGTTTCAAGTCGTGCTCAGTTCATGATCATCGACAAGTTTCCTTTGGCTTTTGGTGGTTGTGATCAACTCTCGTCATCTTTGTTCACAAAAGTACTTGTCCTAATACATCTCAAATAGAACCGAACGAAAGAATCGCCATTTTCTCGAAACTGCTAGAGCCATCATGTTTCCCAGTAATGTTCCTAAACATCATTGGGATGATGCTATCCTTACTGCTACTTTCCTCATTACTTGAATGTCAAGCTGACCACTATCTTACAAAACACCACTTCAGCTCCTACACAAAACTATAACCTCCCATACCTTGAAAACACTCTGCCACTTAGGATGTTTGGTTGCACATTCTATGTTCACCTCCATGACAGCAACAAACTTGACCCCTAAGCCCTTTGTTGTATCTTTCTTGGCTACTCTAATTCCCAAAAAGGATACAAGTGTTATGACCCAATCTCCAAACGTTTTTTCGTCACTTGTGATGTCTCTTTCCATGAAAATACTCCCTGTTATTCCTTGTCTACAATTCAGGGGGAGAGAGATGGTGAATTCCAGACAAAAGAAACACCAGAAGATGACCAGACAGTTACAATTTATACACCTATCCAAACAGAACCTGATCTTACTTCTGATAACTCTGATAACCTTGATACCTATGATACTCCTAATAACCTTGATACCCTTGATAAGGTGCCAATTCTAGAGGGAGACACAAACAAATGGGGTAATAACTATGTACGACGATACAAAAAGGTAATGATCCACATGCTATTAGCACTCACTATGAGTTTGAACGGGAGGTAGGTCCAAGAGAAACAGTGGGTAACAAAGGGTTCTGACCTTGATCTTCCCTTTACAGTATGAAAGAGGCCCAAATCATGCACTTGACACCCTATTGAGAGGTTTGTCTCCTATAAGGCCCTTTCATCTAAATACAAGGCATTTGTCTCTCATTTTGATAGTATGAAGGTACCAGACATGACTGGTGAGGCCATGGCTATACCTGAGTGGAGGCAAGATGTCTTGGAAGAGATGAAGGCTCTCAAACGAAATAAGACATAAGATGTAGTAGATCTACCTCGGGAAAGAAGCCTATTGGATGCAAATGAGTGTTCACTACTAAGTATAGAGCAGATGAAACCCTTGACAAATACAAAGCGAGACTGGTTGCATAAGGTTTCACGCAAATGTATGGGGAAGATTACACAGAAACGTTTGCTCTGGTAGCTAAGTTGAATACCATCAGAGTTCTCTTATCTATTGTAGTAAATTTAGATTGGGATCTGCACCAACTCGATGTAAAGAATGCCTTCCTTACCAGAGAACTCAAGGAAGAGGTGTACATGAAGTTACCTCCAGGGTTCCCAGGGAAAAGGCTAACCAAGTTTGCAAGCTAAAAAGGTCATTATACGGGTTGAAACAATCTCCATGTGCTTGGTTTGACAAATTCACTCAAGTCCTGAAGAGACATGGGTATACTCAAGGGTAGAGCGACCATACTTTGTTTGTTAAACATCATAAGGGTAAGATGGTTGTCTTGGCCGTGTATCTTGATGATATAATCTTTACAGGAGATGATGAGGTAGAAATCAATCAAATCAAGTCAGCCTGGCATGAGGATTCCATATCAAAGATCTTGGAGAAATGAAGTACTTTCTTGGGATGGAAGTTGCTCCGATCCAAAGGAGGAACCTATATCTCTCAAAGGAAGTATGTAGGGATGTCCAAAGACTGGGTTGGAGATCAACCCGAGGTCTGGCCCGATATGACCTCAGGTTGGAAAAATCAGCTCGAGGTCTGGTCCGATTTGGTACCAGCCCGAGCTTGGGTCGGACCGGACCGGCTGGACTCCGGTTTTTTTTTTTCACTTTTTTTTGTTCCAATTTTTTGTTTTTGCTTTCTTAGGATGCTATATTTTAGCTCTGGTTTCACTTGACTTCCCAAAGTAATAAAAAATGACATAGTGAAAAGTGATTCCTATAAATTAAAAATCACATTTGGATGTCCGGACTCAAAGTGAGCGACTCAATGTAGTGGTGATTTACCAAAAAAAGGACCTCGGGTCGACCGGACCCGATCCGGGGGTCTAAGCCCTTGGACCGATGTCTAGTCCAACTTTGAGCAATTTGGTCCAGTCCGGTCTAGCCAAATTGTCTTGGACCTGTTTTTTTTATCGTGGACCGGGTCGGACTGGAGCAACCAGACCTCGGGTTTTTTGGACAACCCTAGAAGTATGTACTAGACCTTCTAAAAGAAACATGGATGACAGGTTGCAGACCTAGTAACACACCTATACGGGTTGATAAAATAGATGAAGAAGCGAGATCTCGGTAAAGTCAGTGGACATAGGGAACTATTAATGGATGGTAGGCAAACTAATATATCTGTCTCATACTAGACCAGGCATTGCACTTGCAAAGCAAGTATGGTCAGCCAAAGATTCCCATGATCCTAAACAAGAACATTTAAATGAAGTCTACGGATCCTTTATTATTTGAAGGTGGGACGTGGTTTGCTATTTAAGAAAACTAACAAACGGAATGTAGAGTTGTTTACAGATGTTGATTGGGTAGGTGATCAAGATGACAGGAAGTTCACATCTAGATATTGTACATATGTGTGGGGTAACTTGGTCACATGGAGAAATAAAAAGTAAAGTGTAGTTGCAAGAAGCATCTGAAGCTGAATATAGGGCTCGTAACACCGGGAATATGTGAATGCATATTAATAAAGCTTGTCCTTGAAGACTAGAGGAAGTGCACAAATTTGCCAATCAAGGACTATTGCGATAACATGGCTGCGATTAATATTGCTCATAATTTGATTCAGCATGATAGAACCAAGCATGTTGAGATAGACAGACATTTTATAAGGGAAAAAGTTGATGAGAGTATCGTTGATCTAAGGTATATACCCTCTAAAGAACAAGCTGCAGACATCCTTACTAAAAGACTGCCCAAGGACAGGTTTAAGTATCTAATTGGCAAGTTGAACTTGATTGATATCCACAATCCAACTTGAGGGGAGTGTAGAATCCTAAAACTTAAGGGGCAAGATCAGAAACTGAGGGAGCAAGTTTAGATTTGAAATTATAGAGAGTGATTAGGATAATTAATCTTGATTATTTCCTTATCCGTATAGTATCACATCGACATAATTAATGCCCGATTATGTCATATGTGTATATATATGTAATCTGCCATGTGAATAATATGCCGATCGATTCAATCCGATTATTCTCTTTAATAACCATTTTACTAAAGTGTTGCTTTGGTTTCAGATTTTCATTTGGTTTTATCTTTGGATGGATTACAATAGTGTTGTGGAGGACATGGGAAATATATTTTTTGCTGGTTAGTTTTTCTTCTCTTAATAATAATATAAGGTGCTTTATATTTTTACACACGTGCGCTTGAGACTTTGTTTTGGTGCTGTGGAATGAAACATTGCCTTCTGCAATGACGTCTTTTGGAAAAATTGTTTTCTTTTTCAGTTGTGTCATTAGTGGCGGCATTGGGCTTCTTGCTTTGTGGAGGAAGGTGATGCTTTTGTGTTTTGTTTGTATTGCTATGGTTTATTAATTTGGTCACAGTTCTTCACTAGTTTTGATGCTTGTTGTGGTGGTCTTTTCAATTTTGTCTAATACGCATTGAACATATATAGATTGTTTCTCATGCTGAGGCACTTCCCCATTGAATCTAGAGGGAGAAGGAAGAAGCTTCACGAGGTATGTGCATTTCCGTCTCAGTTGGTCTATTTGATAGAAATTGTTCTGGGGAAATATTTTTAGTGTTATCCTTTGCCCGTAAATTTCGTTGTGTGCCAGAGGCCAATGTATGCAGCTTAGTTTCTTCACATGGCGTTATTTGCTTGTCAAAAATAGCAATTTTAAGTTTTGTCACTTCTATCCTTATTCATTGCCCTTTACTAAACAAAACAGTAATGGAAAGAATATAAATCTTTTATTGTTGCGCAAGTATTTGGAAGTACAAGGTTAAGGTTTTGGAAATTGAAATTTGTTGAGATTGTGATTAACTTCTTTGCTGGCTTTTCTTCTCTTCTCTTTTTCTTTTTGGGCCAGAAATTTCTTTGCTGTCTTTAACCATAGAAATGTGTAAAGTACAAAATCATATGTGTCGCCATATAACTAACCTCTTCAACCCCCAACTAAATTATAATAGCTCGAGTTTTTTCTCTATAAAAATTCATACATTCTGTGTCAGAACTTTGGGGTAAAATATGAAAATGAATGGATTTTATGCTTGTATTGTCGTGCATCATTTCTGCCACATTACACATTAACGAAGGAAGTCAAAACTTTGGGGATCTTGGATTGCATCATAAAGTTATGGACTAGAATAGAAAAACTTGTTAAAAGCTTCTCATTTTATTGAGTCTTGACATGGATCTCGAAAATGAAATGCTGATGTTATCAAAAATGAAATTGAAGAGTCATTAGTATCATTTATTAGTTGTATTGACAGAATGTGAGCTGTGTATTGCAGGTTGGATCTGTCACAGCCATAAGTTTCACCTGCTTTCTAATCAGATGCTTTATGGTAACCACTGACTATTTTATTATTGTTATTACCTTAAATATGTTGACGGAACTTTTTCTTGAGTATTTGGACGTTAATTCACCGTGTGTGTAAATTTCTTATTGTTTCTTCTTGAACTACACCATCTGTGCTCTGCTAGTCCTCTCCCTTATCCTTGCTACTGTTGGGAAATGCTTAAAGAAAGCAAAAATAAAAACACGAACCTTTCCACCAGTAATTTAGCGTCATATCCTGTATGCATAGTAGATTTAAATTTAAAATATTCTAAAAGATAGAGTATTTTAATCTAAACTATGGCTGTTTTTGTGTTCTATAAATGAGTATATTGTGTCACTGCACAATTAATAAACAAGGACAATAAGTGGAAGTGCAAATTTTGTATGGTGGCTCGCAGTTAATAATGTTGAAAATAAGAATGTAATGGACTTTGTTCATTAGAAGCCAATTGTGGCACTGCATAAATGGGAAAAATCCTATCTCGTGTTTTCCCGAGTGCTATGAAGACTAGTAGAATCGCTGGTAAAAAGTCTTGGTATTAGGTTTAGAGTTATTGATAGGCAAGATTGGCGGGGTCCAATGCAAAGAGTGGTAGAAGTAGACAGAATATAGGGGAAAAGGAGGGGAAAGGCTTGAAGTCTTTGTCTTGGGAACTAAAGCTGCAGGATTAAAGTTAATTGATAGTATCAATAATTATGCTAATATCCTTCATGCGTTATAGCCTTCTAGGTTCTTTCTTATTTTTTGTGAATACTCTTGCAGGTATTTCTTGGTACATTTGATTCAAAAGCATCACTTGATGTTCCGAATCACCCAATTTTGAACTGGATTTACTACATGGTAACCTGCAGAATTTTGCTTTTTTGTCAATTGCCTCCAGTATCTTGGTTTGATTATATTGACATCTGGGCATTTTTCTTGTCAAACAGCTAGTTGAGATCATTCCTTCAGCCTTAGTCCTTTTCATCCTGCGCACATTACCCCAAAAGAGGATATCAGTTCATTATCATCTTGTCCAATAACAACAGTGCCTTTGGGATTAAAAAAAACAGTGCCTTTGGGATTTGGGTTAAGGTGCATTTTTCCCAACAAAGTTAAAAGGTGTAATTCACCAAAACCGTTAATTTTTACCAAATGCCGTTAGAGTTTTCTTTTCTTATAATGTAACGGTTGTTTGGTCAAATTTAATAGTTTTGGTGAATCTGCACCATTTTAAATGTTTATTGGTATTTTTGCCCCTTACAAAACTTATTTATGCCAAATACTCTTCGGGAAAAAAAATTATTGGTAAAATTGTACCTTGATCCTTGGGGTTTTTATATATTCTTTCCCCACTGACCATGATTTTGCTGGATGCAATTGAAATTCAGCTGATGCAGAGAGACAATCCAGTATAGTCCATCAGATACATCAACCCCTGCCAAACACACAGCAGCTACTGCTTGAGACTGATAATTTGGATTTATTTTTCTAGGTTGTTACTAGAGAAGCTATTAATCTTTTTTCCCCCTTTAAATTTGAGGAAGGGGAGGAGTTTGTTGAGAGGGTTTAGGAAATAGAAATTTTCATGTAAGTTAGGGAAGTAGCATGGGGTTTTGAGCCCCCAGTTTTTTTACTTCAATGTAGGTGTTACATTTTACTAGTTCTCAAAAGTCATGCAAACTTTATACTCCCTCTGCTCATAATTATAGGACCAAGTCGATTTTTTTGAAGAAATTAAGAAAGTCAATTAAATTCCTTTGGAGCATTTTTATTTTTTCTCCAAATTAATTAGTTTGATTAATAAACTACCATATAATCTAAGGATGATTAAATAACCTATTTAGCTTCCTTAATCTCTTCAAAGAAAAGTTAACTGGTCTTATAATTAGACTTTGGGAGGAGAAAGTAATATATATGAATTACTTCTTTTAGACAAATGTCATATTGGTTGATTTGAAATTTTGTTTCCAAATTATAAAGAAATAATTTATCTTTAAATTGAAACCGGTTCAATTTGTTTAATTATCCCCCTCCAATTGTTATTATAAGAACTAAATTTTTAAGTTGGTTCATCCCCTTTTTTATCATATTCACTTTGGTAAGTAATTTTCACTAGGTAGGATTTGGGGGCACTTTAATATTAAATGGTTGCAAAGGGTGCGTTGAAATTTTCTGTATTAGATTCCCAAACAAACTATCCACCCCATTCATTTTCTTAAACAAAATCTTGCCTTCAAATACGAAGGGTACCGAATGCAAGAAGTTCTAGTGATGTTTTAATAGTCACGCTATACATTAAAATAAACTATCAACCTCAATGATCCAAAGTAGTTTGTGGTGCGATAGAAATAACAAAAGAACATCAATAGTTAGAGATGGAGAATTCAACCAACAACCAATAAGGCATGTGTACTTTTAGTCTTAAATTAAGAAAAACAACCAACACCCACTGGGATCGAGTGGTAATGTACTTGTTCTTCCTTAAGTAGATCCTTAGTTTGAGGCTTGTGAATAGAGCAGGTGGCATTGGTAGCTCTTTCCTCCTATCGTGGAGATCAATCGGATAAGTCCGGACCGATAAATCCTCTAAGTTAAAAGGGATAAGTCCAGGATACCAGATGCTCATACAAAAAGGAAAAAAAAAAAAGATGGAGAATTCATTCATGTAAGTTTAAAAATGTAGGACTAAAAAAACAAGCATAGGCAAAATGGAGTTGGATTAGGGTTAGATGGGGCCTCACACTGTGAGTGTTGCCTGGTTGTTGCTGCAAATTTTTCGAGTCTTGTTTATTTTGAACAAAAGGAAAAGCAAAAGGTGGCAATGCATATGTAAAAATGGAAAGATGGAGCGAATACCCGTTATTAAGCCACCAACTGGAACGACTTAAGAAAAAATCTGTGAGCCTGAGAAAGAAGCCTAGAACAACATAATAGAAATGGAAGGAGGAGAACGAAAATGAGAAAGAAAAAATAAAAGAAAAGAAAGAGGAAGATAGGTTCAAAAATGATGGAGTACAAAAACTTCAAGGTGGAAAGGCCACTTTTTGAATGAAAAGGCTGGTTCTGAGGTTTCTTCTCGTTCTGAGCAAAAAAGAAAGGTTTCTTCACGTTGCTTTTCTTCATGTTAACTATTTTTATTTTCAATAACGGAACTTTTCCCCAATTAAATGTATACTTATTTTAAAATAAAATATAAAATAGCCAACATAGGTTGGTTTAATTAGTAAAAGAGTTGGTTCATAATTATAAGGTTATGAGTTTGAATCCCGCCGACGTAAGTAAGTATTTCTGTAAGCACTATTTGAATTTGAATATATGACAAGACCCTGGTCGGTGAGCATCTGGAACACACCTCACCTAAACTTTTGCACCAAAAAAAAAGTACACATTTATTTTACAGATAATTAATATGCACATTCTTACCGTTTCAAAAAACTATAGGATCTGATTAAAAATAACTGAAAGTATAAGGATCTGATAAGAAAAAAACTATAGGGATCTAATAATAAGGACCATATAAAAAAACTGTAGGGATTTAATTAAAAATTAGTTAAAACTACTTTAACTTGTTGATTAATTATTCCATATTTTATTAACATGATGCTAAGCTCTAGTCATGTTATCCCCCTTCCTACTCTATTGATTTAGGCCCTGTTTGTTATAGGGAAAATTTGAGGAAGGAAAGAAAAGGAAAGGAATAGAAGTGAAAGGAAAGGAAAGGAAGATTAGGAGGGAACTTAAAAATGTGAGTCGTTTGGTATACTAGGGAATGAAACTTAAGTTGAGGGAAAATGAGATGTTTGGTTTGAAGAATTGGGTGTTGGTTAAGTGGGAAGGTTAGGTTAAATTCCCACAATGCCCCTAAGCCGTTCGAACGCTAGCGTTGGATTCGAATGTAAAGCACTAAAGGGACAACGCGTTCGAACGAAAAATTGGACAGTAACCAAACTTGTGCAGCTGTTTATATCAGAACATTTCAGGAACAACAATATGATAGAAACCGAAGTAGGCATTTTCGAAAGAAACAATAGTAATAGAAATGCAAGATAGTTGAAAGTCACATCACAGACCCACAATTGGTGAAGCGTCGAAGACACTATCTCAAGAACCTTGTGGTGGGTGTTTTGGGTTTTGGGTTGGGTTCTGAAATCGGGCACGGCGAAGACACGAAGGCGGGCTGCTAACTTCCTGTGGAGATACTACTGTCAGTCAAAACTCTCGCTAATAAGGCGTAAGAAGGCTTGGTCAGGCTGAGGTAACCAAGCGCACCATACTGAAAGGGCTCAAGACTAGATTAGATAAGGCAAAGGGGCTATGGGCAGATGAGCTGCCTAGTATACTGTGGGTCTACCGGACTACGAGTCGAACATCCACTGGAGGGACCCCTATCCTTTGGGACCGAAGCAGTGGTACCGGTGGAGATAGGAATGCCAAGCTACAGAGTTGAAAGTTTCAACGATAAAGAAAATGCCGAAGAACTAAGAATTTATGGGTTGGGTTTTGCAATCAGACGAAGCATCGAAGCAAGTGGCCATGAAGAAGAAGCAGGAAGAAGAAGAACCAGGGCCAATTTTGTCACATGATTTCACCTTCCTAGAAAATTTTAGTTTTCCTTCCATTTTCGGATAGAATCAACCTTCCAATGGTTGATGGAACAACTTTGACGCTCGCGGGAATACTACTCGACGGAAGATGGGCGCACCAAACACATTTTTTCAAAGGGAACCTTGTTATGTTCTCTTTCCATTCCCAACTTTCCCTCTAACAAACAGGGCCTTATTATTATGACTGAAATCTTCCCTCACCTACTTTCTGGTATGATCATCCTTTTATGTGATTACTTGCTTCAGCTATTTCAGAAAAGTGATTTGGCTTCCACATTCATGTTTCAGATTGCGCTGTCCGAATCTATCTCTCTTATAGCTTGGAGTTTCGATTCTTTTTCTTAGTAAATTCATGTTGGGGAACGTGATTAATTGTTCCTGTTTAAAGAGCAATTAATCACGAAAAGCGTTCCCCAACATGAAATAATTTTGTTTGACTGTTTAAAGTACGTGGCAATCGCTTATTGGTCGTTAATCCCCTCTCTCTTTCTTCCTCTCAAGTCTCATCTCTCCACTTAATTTCTTTATTATTGGGTTGATTTTTTATGGTTGAGATTTGAAGGGGAAAAAAGATAAATAATTTTAAAAATAAGAAAAGACAAAAATATGTTTTAAATATTCATAATACCATAATGTGTTAATACCTAATTTGTCCTTTTTGAACTTAAAAGGAAATGACATAAATGGCCTCAGTTATTTTTTTTTTTTTTTTTTGAAAAAAAAGAGTAACCTCCACTCCTCCCCGCCAACAAATACGACGACACCCAACGACATACCCACACCGCCGCGAGCTCGCCGTCACCGACAGAAATAATTATTGGCAAAATAAATAAAATTTGTTAAGGAATTCATGACATTTCATTAGGTTTTAACAACTTTAATTTACCAAGTAACAAATATACACAATCATGTTTTTACAAGTTTTGTTAAGGAATTCACAATATTTCATTAGGTTTTAACAACTTTCATTTACCAAGTAACAAATCCAAACTATCGGGTTTTTCACAAATTTTAGTAAGGACTTCACAACATTTTATTAGGTTTTAACAAGGGAGAATGACATCTAGGTCCCAACCAAGGAAATAATACACCGACAAGTCCCATAAGTTGTTAATGATAATTGATTCACTTATTGATCCCATATTCACTTGTCAATGAGACTTTTTTTATATTATTTCCTTTGATTGAGACCTAAAAGTTATTATCCCATTTAACAACTCCTGTTTACTAAGTAACATATATGAACTATCGATTTCTCAAAAATTTTATTAAGGAATTCACAACATTTCATTAAGTTTTAACAACTTGTGTTTCTCAAATAACAAATCTAAAACGAAAAGTTTTAAGATGGGTTGAACAAGTTCACGTATAACTTTCTCAACTTTTAATAAGTGGTTGACTTTTTTGTCATTTCTATTTAATTTTAAAAAAGATAAGTGCGACCGTCATATCTTTATGGCATTATGAAAACTGGGAGCACTTTTCAAACTTTTAATATTTTTAAAGTCTTTTGTGGGATTTTTCCATGAGATTTTTACTCTATTAAAAATATTAGGGAAAATTACATATAGGTCCCAAGGAAGAGATATTTACATTTAGGTCCCTTGAATTTACGAAATTACTCTACGAAGTCCCAAGGGACTTGAGTAATTATTTCGAATGTAAAATTACTTTGCTTTGCCCATAGTGCATATTTCACACGAAGCGATTAACAACACAAAATGCATAAATTAACAACACAAAATGTATAAATTAACCACAACTTCTCGAAAACCTTCAATTTGTCATGTCTCACTTTCGCAGGCGATTAACAACACAAAATGCATAAATTAACCACAACTTCGAAAACATTCAATTTGTCATTTCTCACTTCCAGGCGATTAACAACACAAAATGCATAAATTAACAACAAAAAATGCATAAATTAACCACAACTTCGAAAACCTTCAATCTATCATGTCTTACTTCGGAGTGATTAACAACACAAAATACATAAATTAACAACACAAAATGCATAAATTAACCACAACTTCTAGAAGTGAGACATGACAAATTGAAGGTTTTCGAAGTTGTGGTTAATTTATGCATTTTGTGTTGTTAATTTATGCATTTTGTGTTGTTAATCGCTTCATGTGAAATATGCACTATGGGCGAAAGTAATTTTACATTACGAAATAATTACTCAAGTCCCTTGGGACTTCGAGTAATTCGTAAATTCAAGGGACCTAACTTGTAAATATGTGTCTTCCTTGGGACCTGTGAGTAATTTTCCCAAAATATTATTGTAATATTAATATTTAATATTAGAATAATAATTTTACATAATAACTCTCAACAATTAAAAATCAATCCAATAGTTGAGAAATTTAGTGAAGAGAAAGTGAAGAAAAGGGTTAGTAAATACACTAGTTTGTCCCCATCTCATATCACTTGATTGCTTCATCCTTATACTAGCTTTCCAAAAACAAATAATTAAATGCTACCTCATGTTTTAAATATATGACATATTTTATAATATAATTTAGGAAAAATTCCATTAAAATACCTTTTGAATTTGCAAAACCCCCGAAAGTCTTTTGAATTTGTAAAAAGACTGAGAGGTACAAAGGACCTATGAGGGATATGTAAATTCGGGTGAAATTACCATTTTACCTTTAGTTTTAAATAAATAAAATCCCCTCCACCCCTTCCCCCACCGGCCGACGGTGGTGGGGCTCACGGCCGATCGGCGGTGGTGGTGGTGGCGCCGGTGGGGGGGTGGAGGGGATTCTATTTTATTCTTTTTACTTATTTATTTAAAACTAAGGGCAAAAGGGTAATTTCACCCAAATTTGCATATCCCTCATATGTCCTTTGTATCTTTCAGTCTTTTTACAAATTCGGAAGACTTCTGGGGGTTTTTTAAATTCAAAAGGTATTTTAATGGAATTTTCCCTATAATTTATGGGTTTAATGTTTCTACTTTTCTTTGGAGAAACATTTTTCGCACACTTACATAAAAGTGAGTTGGTCCCATTGTAAAGAGAAGAGAGAATATATTATTGGGACCCACTCTTTTTTTATGTGAGTGTGACAGAAAAAATATTTTTGCAGCAAAAGCAGAAACATTAAACCCATAATTTATACTACAAACTATATTTTATATTCAGAAAGTATAATAAAGTGAGAAAGACAGAGAAGATGCTTGAGCAAAGAGATAAGAGGAAAGTACCACCAAACGTTTAGGTCAGCTGGTAAGGAGCTGCCCCAGCTTAACCACGGATCTTAAGTTCGTGGGAATGTAGCGTATGTGGGTGGTAAAGGCTTCCCCCCAAAAGGAACCAACCTGGTCTCGGTCCGGATCAGTCTGGGACCGTTGATATGTCTGAAAGATGGCCTGCTTTGGGACATCGGATGCACTACGCAAAAAAAGAAGGAGAGAGAGATAAGAGGAAAGCGGGCAAACGCTGGAGCGACAAATTAAGGAAAGAGCCGTTAGATGCGATGAAAGAGGGGAAGGAGGAGAAAGTGTGTAGAAGAGGTGAAATCGTTCAGCCCATAACCGATTTTGCTTTTTTATTAAAAAATATACATGTCGGAACTAATCATGGTTTTGAAACCGGGCCGGACCGGCCGTTTTGGACCTAAACCGGTGAATCACCGGAAACCGGTCCGAGTTAGGCAAAAACGAGTCATGAGTTGGCCCGGTCAACTCGGCCTAAACCGGCCGAGTTGGCCGAGTCAAACAGATTTTAAAAAAAAAACAAAAAAAATCAACTGAATGAGAGAAGGAGGGGAGAGTGTTGGAGGTGCTGACGGCGAGCTTCATACCTTCCGACGGTGAGAAAAGAGTGAGTGGAGGCCAAAGGAGGAGCAACGAATGGGAGATCTATGGTGGGAAGGAGAACGAGAAAGAGCCAAGCAGGGGAGAGAGAGAGCTTTGAAGTGGTGAAGATGGTGGAACTGTGGAAGAGATATATCTGAAGGGGCGACGGTGTTCGTGGGAGAGAGAGATGGGACTCTGCACTTCATATACCGACTAAGAGCAAATATTCAAACTCGAAAGAGTCTCGCACTCGCACTATGCAGCGAGATATCCCAGGAGACAATATTGGGCCTGTTTGGGTTGGCGGTAGGAACGGTGGCTTAAAAGCTATATGACTTTTATAAAAGCTCGGTAGGAAAAAAGTTAGGTTGTAAATAGTGATTTGTGTTTGGATTGCCAGTTTGGCTTTTTGCAGAAGTAGCTTTTTTCTTAACTGATGAGTGTTTGGATTGTTATTTGAAAAGTCAGTTAAGATGGAAAATGACTGAAAAGGGTATGAATCATATTGAGTACTACTATACATATTAATTGTATATATTAGGATAATAAAAATTTTAATTTGGAAAAAAGTTAAATGATTATTAAAAAAAAAATTAATAAACAATAATTTCAACTTTGGAGTGCTTTAATATTATTGTCTTTTTATAAATAAATAAAAAGAAAGAACATGTATAGTACGGAAAAGGAAAGGAAAGAAAATTTTATTTAGAACAAGATAAAAAAAAGAGGGAAGCAGGGAGTGAGGATTTAGTGACGGGCCACGCAGAGAAATAAGAAGAGCATCTTGGCCCCATCACTACATCACTGCAAGCTTTTTTTTTTTTTTTTGATTGGACAAGACGAGAATCCGAGCCACCGCTGGCAAATAAGGTCCAAATTGGGGCGTTGAAGAAGTCATGTGGCGTTGGGCTAAATGAGATAAATCCACCAACGTCGAATACTCTAAACAAGGCTCATTGGACTTTTTTTTTTAACTGTTGAGTCATTTGTTTTAAAGCTACTCAATTTTTTGCACTAAAAAGCTGAAAAAAAAAAAAAAAAAAAAAAAAAAAAACAACCCAAACAGCCCAAAGCTTTCTTCTTTTCTTTTTCTTTTTTTTTTTGTTGGGATCAAGAAGCACATATAGGTCTTGAAAGACTTCATATGTGGCAATAGCTCATCTATGGAAAAATTGATTGAAGACATTGATGAGTGAGAAAAGAAAAGGCAAAAAACCCACTGGATATTAGCTTGAATCACTGATGGGTCACATCATACTTGCTTATGAATTGAGGTCCGGCGTACTTGTTGCCAGGAGGGAGGACTATGAGGTGCCATTTTTTTTTTTAAAAAAAAAGTAAACATAAAAAAAAAGTATGTGAGATTAAAAAAAAAGAAATTAATTTCTTACCGGTTTAGTCTTGGTTTGACTCCGATCTGATCTACTCGACTCTTAACCTAGTACCCTGACCAGTTCAGTGACCGGTCCGGGTTTAAGAACCTTGGAACTAATATGTCATTAAGCAAACTCGGTTTTGGTTGGAACAAGTTTCTCATAATTTTAAACCTGTTTTTGGCCTAAATGATTTTAAATGTAGTATTTTAGTAAATAATTTCACCATGTAAGATTTAGGTCATTTGTTATACAGTTTGTAGCATGCTAGTAAAGAAGACTCCATTATGCTAGTATCTTATTCCCGTTAAACTTCCAAAAACAAGAAATTCCAGTGATGTTTTTATCAGTCATGCTAATCATTAAAACAAATGATCCAAAGTAGTTTGTGGTGCGATAAGGCGAGCCAGTAATTTACTAAAGCGCATATTATGACAGAAATAACAACAAAATACCCGATATTAAGCCGCAAATCGGAATTGCTTAAGAAAAGAGTGGACAAGTGTATGTTTAAATTTACTTTTAGAGAATAGTTTCTACGATTTTTGAGATAAGTATGTAAGATGAATTTTGTCTCGGCTTATAAAAAAATGGCTTTTAAAACTACGGTTTGGGTCTGAGTAAAAAGCCTAGAATGACGTAAGAGAAATGGAAGAAGCATAACAGAAATGAGAAAAAGGGGGAAAAAGAAAGAGAGGAAGATAAGTTTAGAAATGCAGTTTTTGTGAAAGGTTTTATTTTATTTCTGAACTTGTAAGGTTAAAAGGCCAGTTTCTGAAAGATACTTCACGCCCGCTAATGTTGGTGACCACTGACCACCCTCTACTAGTCTCCCAGTATATTAGAACTCACATGTACGTCTTTCCATGTCAGGCCTCAACATTTTGTTTGCCATATCAACAATTTTTCAACTCTGTAGAGAACTTGCTTAATAATTGATATGGACTATAGGGAGAAAATAAATAGTTTTCTCCAGTTTCAATTACAATTTTTAAGTTGTAAGTCATTAAATTTTTCAAATTATTATGTGATGACATTTTTAACAAGTCAACACATGGTGTTAAGTAGTTAATTTCATACATGAACTTCATGGCAAATGGTGAAAAGGAAAAAAAGAAAAAAGAAAAGATTGGTCTCAAACTATATAACCTGAAGCATAGGAGAGAGAGGCAATAATCAATAGACACAATTTTAGAAACCAGGAAAGAACCAAAATTAAAAAAGATTTATACCACTTCTTTCTAAACAAGGTTGGACAAAACTCTAACACTTGGGCCAGTAACTTTCAATAGACATCTAAGTATTACCTCTAGTCCTAAACATGAGGCCACAAACTAGGTCATACATTTAGGATCAGAGGTATGTATTTGGAATTTTATGCAATGCACAGGCGCCTGCAGGTTAGATCACCAGGAAAGGGGGTTTCTAAAACCTCTCAAGTGTGAGGCTTCATCTGTGAATGTTTATTCAATCACGGTGAGGGGCTTCGGCTTGTGGCGGAGCAAATCTAACGTTTTCTGGTCGGGCCACCATGATAGGCTCATCAGCAAATAGTGCCTTGATGAATGACGGAGTTCTTAGAGGCTGCCGGCCGGTCATCCGAGGATAGACATCTTCTAGAAAGTAGTATGCATGACCAGCAATCATTCCCTAAAGAACATACGCCATCCAGCACATAAACAAATGATTCAATGCAATACCAAATAATGTATATATTACTTAAGCAAGAGACATACCAGTAAATCCACCCAAGGATTAGCACCCACAAGAACAGAGAATCCCAAGAGAACCTACATTCATACAACAAAAAGATCGGATTGCTTATTTTCAAAATTGAGAGGAACCTTAGTTACAACATCATATAAATATTACTCCTCCAGTCTTTAATAGAAGACATATTTTAGGAGTTGATCTTAGTCTTAAATTTAAAACATTGTTTTTATATTTGTTAATCTTTTCCTAATTTACCCCTATTGATACTTTCTTAATAATAATTAAGAAGGAGAGGGAATGAGGGAATTAAGGAAAATGATTAAGGTGTTTTCAAAAATACATATCATATTAATTAACTTAACTTACTTCCTTAATCTAATCAAATTAGATAAATATGTCTTATATTAAGGACCGGAGGGGATATAACAAGAGCATTTACACTTTACTCACCCAAGGAAGGTAAGCTGCTGTGAAAGTAAAGAGGCCCAGGAAGCTCATGTGGATGAAGGGATTTTGTTTGCTCCATACATACACCTGGAAAATGCACGTTGTTAAGTCTTTTATAGACAGTTTAAATTTAAAAATGAAGTTTTAACAACAAAACATTAATGAAAACACAACTGACCATCATAAATGTCAGTGAACTGCTAAGGAATAAAATTTTTGAAAATGACTCTGCGAAGTATGGTATCATCCCACCACCAAAAACAATCCCAGTCAATAAAGTAGCGCCAAATAAGAGCATGTAAAAGAAATCAGCTGTCCTTCCCCTGAAGGAATTCTCCTCTAGAAGCTTGCAGTACCGAGCAAGAAAGAACATATGAAACAAGAAATCCAAGTCTGCCAAAGCCATGTCAAAGTTAAGTCAGAGGGTAATTCACAACCTTCAAACTAAATATCATCTGATATGAAAAAAAAAAAAAAAATAAATAAATAAATAATGGAACACAATTCAGGGATGCATAGTCTTTTCTGGTAAAGTGTTCCTTAACTAACGTGCATGATATTTAATAGTGAAAAAAGAAACGAATACAAGGTTGTTCCATCTTACTTATCAGCGTTTTTGGAGGGAATATGATACAATTTTAAGTGTGCAGATAAGCTATCTATACATATTAGCAGCTAACAAACTGACCCATAGATCGAAAACATCATCAGGAAAAGAATGAAAGAAGAAGACTTTGTGAACCATCCATTCAAATTAAGAGTGTCATGATTAAGATATACATATACATTACTTATACAATCAGTTCAAGCTTTTGTTAATGATTTTAAGAAAAAAATTCATGTCTGAAGGGTATCACATGCATGTATGAGCTAAAACTAAATAAGGCATCCAAAGCTAATAGACTGTCAGAGATACCATACAATAATTCTACAGGTTCTGCCTTCTAACAATAACATGAAAGCCCACCACCATAATCACTCATGTCCTATGAAAAACGGTAAGTCAACTTGTTGAAACTAAAATCCATAGTCAACTGATTGCCACAGTTTCTGCTTACAATTCTTTGCTTCAGTGGAGGACATATGGAAAACCTGTGGTTGCCAGTTGCTACTTCTCTTCAAATTCTCCTGCCTATCTTCACCCTCTCTTTTAAGTCATCCATCTTCTCATTGTTATTTTGAAGTTTGTGACAATAAAACAATCTATATGTGGGAGTACAGTTTCTCCTAAATATAGTTGGGCTTTTAATATATTGTTATGGTGTTGTCTTTCCAAATCTAAATTTAATATAGGTAGTATAATATGTGCTGTATCATATTTTAATGTAGGCTAAGCTATGTCACATATAGCGTTAAGAGCAGAAAACATTTTGAATATTTTATATAAAAACATTACAATGCTGTGAAAGCAGAGAAGAAAAGGAAGTCGCTATGAACTAACAAACCAATGTCAATCAATAACAATCCTTTACAAGGTAAATTGCAAGCATTACCCATTCTACGGAAGTAGAAGAAATTGGTAATGAGACGCCAGAATTGGTGTTGCTTAACCACCAGTATAGGGTTCAAGTACAAATGATACGGAGAAATTATCTGCAGAGCCATAACAAAAATCATTACTCGATGCATAAGTTTGAACAACAAATGTCAAAAGAAATAGAAACAGTAACTGGACCGAACCCAATCATAACATGTTTCTAAATTTCTCAAGAGAAGCACTATGGTTAAAGACGAAAACTACAATAACCCAATCAATCTTTTACGCGATTACGATTATCCTATCGATATGTCCGGTGCACTCCCTTCTGGAAGGGATATCCCAAGAACTTTAATTCGAAAAATTGACCCCAAATTGCACACATACCTCATCTTCTTAACAGAGAATTATCGAAAGCTAAAAAAACTCATCGCCAGTATTGGAAAAGAACTAGCAAAATCATAAATCGATGAGAAGAGAAAGAAGAGAGTATATACATCGAGAGAACAGCTGAGGGTGGTAACAATTGAAGCTGTAACATAGGAGCGCGTAATGATGGGCATCTGCTTATACCAATCTTCAACAGCTTGAGCCATTATGTGAAAATATGAATTAGAAGACGACGAGTGAGGAAATTTTGGATTGCAGGAATCGAGTGAGAGAAACAAGACGAGGAGACTTTATATATCTACCGAACCAGGAGGAGGACAGTGGAGGGGGCCGCAAGAGGAATTTTGGACGAGGAATGACACAGACGTGGCGAATCTCAGAGACGGTGTTTATCACGCACCAATTAAAAATTATGTGAGGGTGTTTCATAGTCTAATCTGATTATGTGTATATATTATAATTAGCAATTAATTAGAATGAAAATATTTCATAGAGACTTGATAAATTCAAGGTTATACACATGGGGTTTTTTTAAAAAGTGCACTCAATATGAAGTGTTTGACTGTGATTAAAAACGTGAAATAAAAATACATATTTATCGTTAATTTGACTTTTTTGTATTTTTAAGACTAATATGGACGATGAGTCGGCTAAATTTCATCTCAACTGGTAATGGAGAACAAAAGAAAATTACAGAAAAGGGCCCAAATAGTTTTAAAAATTATAGAAAGGCGGCAACGACGGTGAGAAGGCGGAAATGGGACACCCGATGGGTAAGACTGGGATTGGAGAGAGAAGGGGAATTAGAAAGAGACGGATTGAACCGTAATTTTCAAAATATTTATGTCATTTTCTCGTAATTTTTCCTAGTTTTTACTATCGGTTGAGATGAAATTTAGCTGAGTCATCGTCAATCATGTCAACTTTAAAAATACAAAAAAGTCAAACTAATAGTCAGTGAGTATTTTTATTCTACTTTTATAACTAAATAGTCATTTTTACATCCAAAAAAAGCACTTGGTGTTTGGTACACTTTTAGAAAAATCACATGTATATTTTTACACCTTAACCGAAAGAAAAATGATAAATATGAAAAATAAAATGGATTAAAATATTATATTTTCAATCAAATCAAACTCCCAACTAGTTATTATATTAAAGATTGAGATAATCCTTCGTAGACAATGAATTTTAGAGGGTATGTTCATTGATTTGTTCAATGAACAAATAAGGAGCGAGATAATAAGATGTATGTTACTTTTATTTGTTCAATAATCAAATGTTTTCCTTATTATAAAAAATAAACAAATGTTCAATGATTGTTCACATCTTTTTTATGAATAAATAGCAAAAATATTTTTATGTAGAATTAAACAAAAATTATAACACATTCCTATACATTGCACATGATTTGAAAAATGAACATATCAATTATGACACAGAAATAAGTCGGTCCCCCTTTTTTCTCTCCTCCTCCTCTTGACCTAATGGGCAGGGAGAGCTCTTCTATCATTGTTGGGCAAGCTTTTGTCAAGGCTTCTCCCTCCTGGTTTTGGCTAGGGTGGAAATGTCTATATTTTGTGTTGAGCATAATTTATTTTCATGTTTTTTTTTTTTAGCTTCTTATGGTGGTATTGATTTTCTTTGTGGCAATAAATCGAGTTGGGAGTTTCAATGGCAGAAAATCTCACCTAGTAGCTACATTTCGTGGTTTTGGGGTTGGGATTTGATAATTATAGTCTTATATATAGTTGACTTCATCTTTCAAAAGACTATTATGAGTTGTTGTCAATGACGAATCCAAAGTGTATGTCATAGTGAAGACCATGTGGTTCATTGTTCAGTTGATGACTTCTCTGTCTTCATCTTTCTTAATGGTGCTTGTGGGTATCTTTCCTTATATGAGATCTTTTCATGGAGTTTCTTCAACAACCAATCTGGTTGCTTTATTGCCAATAAAAGCAATAAATCCTTTGGAATGGTTCTTCGAATAACCACTTCTCGCAATGGCTTTGTTGCCGGTGATGGCATTTTCTACCCCGTAGATTCCAATAATGGGATCATAAAGACAGTAGGGTTCTTGGCTATAACGAAAACTCTCTCTCTCACCTATTTTAGGTTTAGGTTAGTTTTAGGGCCCGTTTGGTACGCTGAATTCGCGTGAGGGAATGGGAAGATGATTATTTTCCCACTGAGAAAAATAGTTTGGCACTCCTCTCTCTTAGAATGCTGATTTCTCGCCTGCGCCATCTTCCCATAAAGGTGGGAAAATTGAATCCCTAAAAAACTGGCGGGATAATGGTGAAGTTCCTGGGAGAATGAATTTTGTTGACAAAAAGGCTCTTTAAACAGTGAAGCAGTTTATGAAGAGACTAAACTAGAGGCCGTAGATTCAGATCTGATCCTTCCTTCCTCCGCATTCCGTCTCCATTTCCGCCGCGGTGACTTTCACTTTCTTCATCATCGTTGCCGACAACATTCCTTTCTTCCCTCACCTTCCACCACAGTCGCGACAGACCCGACTTTCGAAGCATAACCAGAGCGCTGAGGAGAACAGAGAGCTTCGAAACTCTTCCATCATCTTCGCCTTCTTCTTCCTCTCTACCAAGCACCATCGCCAGAGAGGGAAGACTAGACCACCACCGTTAGCTTCCTCTATTTCTGAATTCTTCTCAACCCTCTGTTCTTTCCATCTAAACTGTTCCTTCATCCATTCATCTTGGCAGAAGCTTCACATTGGGCACCAATATTATTAATTTGGCCAAAGCCGATGCCTTGTTCATTTTTTGGTGTCATAATACGTATGTTTGTGGGTTAATAAATGAGACAAGCAACTGGAATAGGGCATTAGGTTATTCCTCTACACGTGTCTATGTTTAGTTTCTGTGTTCTGGTGGTCTAGTTTTCTATCTATAGGGTTGTGAAATTGCTAATGTAAACCTCAAACCACTGTCAGATTTTACGTTCGAACACAGGCGATTTGGTGCCTATTTTGTTCAAACGTAACTTTTGTGTTCGAACGTCCGAACGAATAGAGGGGCATTTAATGAATTTCACCTCACCTTCTCACCTAACCAACATCCAATTCTTCATACCAAACAATTCATTTTCCCTCAACTTAAGTTCCCTTCCCATGTCTACTAAACAGCTCAACTTTTTAAGTTCCCTCTTAATCTTCCTTTCCATTCATTTCCCTCCTTTAAGTTCATTTCCCTCCTTAAATCTTCCCCGTACCAAACGGGGCCTTAAGGTTTCTTTTAATTGTTATGTATTTGGGCTTTCTTTTTGCAAATCTTTTATTTTGGGTTGTATCACTCGTTGGATTAATTTTAATGAAATAATATTTTCTAGCCAAAAAAATTATGATACATAAATAGTTATACTCCTCTTATCTATAGGTGGAAATATGTTAGGCTTTACCTGAATAGCCTAGGCCTGTAACAGAGATTTAAAACCTGAGCCTAGGCCTAGGCCTGAGTACGTATGTAGGTTTCTTTTAGGCCTGAGTCTGGGCCTTAAAAAGGTCTGACAAGGCTCGAAGCGCATTTAAAGGCATACTTAAAATGTAAGTCTTTAAAATCTATGTCTCTAAATTCATATGGAACCCTTCTCGCTACAATCATACATTATGTTTTAAAAGCTTAACATCCATTTTTGTTGTCATATAAAGACTTAATAAGGAAAAGAAAATAATATCTAGAGACAACAATTGTCCGAGCAAATAGGAATAAGAAAAACTAATCGTCAATAGCAAGTGTTTTTTTTAGGTGCAAAAGTGATTATGTGGTTACAAATTAGGTGCAAAAATACCGTTTGACCGTTAAGTTTGACTTTGATGGTTAAGTTTGACTTTTTTTGCTGACTGGACAATGACATGGCATTTCAAAGGTGCAAAAATACACATGTGGTCTGTCAAAAAGAGCGTCGAACACCAAATTCTTTTTTTTTTAATTTAATAATTTTATTTTAATTACTACCGGTGCTAAAAAGATATTCGGGATCTTGACACATGTACTAAAAAATACTTCATGATCTTGAAAAATTATTTTAAGATCTAAAAAAATATTTTAAGTCTTGACCGGTACTAAAAAGATACTTTGAGAATCTTTGCACAGTACGAAAAAAAAAAAATTCATGATCTTGAAAAAATATTTTAAAATCTTAAAAAAATATGTTGAAGTATATTTTTAATACCAAAAGACTCGAAATATTTTTTCATGATCTCAATATAATTTTTCAAGATCATGAAATATTTTTCAATCACTCGAAGATCCTTTTAGTACTAGTCAATAGCTTAAATATTTTTTCAAGATCCTAAAATAATTTTTCAAGATTATGAAGCATTTGTTCGTACCCGATCAAGATCCTAAAAGTGCTTTTTAATACCAAATCGACCCTAAAATATTTTTTTTCGGTATTAGTTAGTATCCTTTTAGTACCTTAAATCGTCAATACCGAAATATTTTTTCAAAATCCTAAAATAATTTTTCAAGATTATGAAGTATTTTTTCTGTACCAGTCGGTATCCTGAAAGTACTTTTTAGTACCAGTCAGTACCCTAAAATAATTTTTTTAGTATCAGTTAGTATCCTTTTAGTACCTAGGTCCAATACCGAAATATTTTTTCAAGATCCTAAAATAATTTTAATTGAAGTAAAATTATAAAATTAAAAAAAAAAATTAATTTGGCGTTGGGCGCTCTTTTTTGACAAACTACATGTGTATTTTTGCACCCTTGAAATGCTACGTCATCGTCCGATCAACAAAAAAGTCAAACTTAACGGTTAAAGTTAAACTTAACGGTCAAACGATATTTTTGCATCTAATTTGTAACCACGTGTGCACTTTTGCACCTAAAAAAAACACTTGCTGCGGCGTTCATCGAAAAAAAAGCACATGTGTATTTTTGCACCCTAACCCTTGTTGATATATATATACTTATGTAATAGTAGTATAATTTTTTTTTTAAAAAAATAAATAAATGGGCCGGACATGTAGGCTTATATGTTAGGCCTTATGAAAATATGTCTCGGCTTGTTTACCTAAATAGGCCTGATTTATTTTCACCCCTATTCTTATCATTAATGTAAGATCTAATTTATAAGTTGATCTTAGTCTTATATATAAAACATATTTTTCATATTTTTCTAAATTACCTCAATCGAATACTCTTCCAAATAAGAAACGGAGGGAGGGAAATAAGTCATATGATTAAGATATTTAAAAAAATGTCATATTTATTAGAATTAACTAGCTTACCTAACTTTATTAACTAATCGAATTAGTTAAACACATGAGGAACTTATTTTTATTGTTGGCATGTTGTTAAACGGTAGATAGCGAGCTATTGCAGCTTCATTGTTTTTAAGTTGTTTCCTCCTGCCGTTGTTATGCTTCATTCATTCATTGCTTCAGCTTCACCAAGTACGTTGTGAAAATTTTGGTTATATGATGTTGTTTTCCATCTTTAATATAAAAACTAGTGTGTGTGTATTGCTTTGAAATATAAGACTTTCATCAACTTTGTGTTCCAAATTTATAATTATTTTCACAAACTCTTCTTAGTGATTATATATGTTAAGGAGATTTTTACAAGTGATACTAAGTCTTTTGTTTGGTCTAGCTTATTTTTAGTTTATCTTATTCTTATAAGTATAAGCTAGACTAAACAAGATTTAACAAAAACTCTTATAATTATAAAAGCTTATTTTATAATGAAGAAAAAAAAAACGTAAAAATAAGTTCCTCATAGGAGCCTTTTTATAAGCTTTTTTTTTTTTTTTTCATGTGAATGGAACACTAGTTGACAATTTGTAAGACCAATGGATTTTTCTTGATTGTGCTCCACTATTGGCAAATCTATTCTCATAGTATTTTTATTTTGTAAATATATTGATAGTTTAAAGGTTATTTTATAATATATCTTTTATGATAATTTTTATTAGAAAAAGTGCTTATGAAAAAAATTTTGCCAAACAGCTTATTTTTAATTTCAAATTTTAAGTAACTTTTAAGCTAAAAAATTTATATAATCACCAAACAGCTTTTAGCATTTTTCTTAGCTTTAGCTTAAAAGTAGTTTTTAATTTAAAAATAAAAGAATCCAAATGGGCTCTAAATGGATGCTTTAAGGAAACAACATACAAGTAGGTTTTATAAAAAAACACTATCTTAACTAATTTCCTTAATTTTTGTAAATAAGTCATCTAACTATTGTATTTAGAGAAATATTTATATATGCGAAGAGTGTCATGTCGCCTGAACTCGTCTAATAAAAATTAAAAATAAAATAACTCATATTATTTTAATCCAAGTTAGTGATGACTCGTCTAAAAAAAAACATCACATTTCATTTTGTTTTTAAGAAAAATATTTATAGATAATTTTATTTTTAAATTAAAATGTTTATTTTTCTCAAATACATAATAAAATGTGAATTTTTTTTTCATATGAGTCATTAGTCCATTAAAATTAAATTGATATGAATTGTTGTGTTTTCATTAGATAGAGTTCAAATAATATGGTACTATTGGAATATGTAGATATTTCTCCTATATTTATGACCAAGGGGGGGTATATTTTTCCCCATTAACAATAAATTCTTTGGAAACATTAGAAAGTATGAGAGAATCTCCTATATTTATCAAATTCATTTTCATTAAAATATATTCACTTAATATAAGGTTGGTCCTAGTTTAACTACACTTCACGCCAAGAGCTTTTTTTTTTTTTTTTTTTTTTTTTTTTTTTTTTTTTTTTTTTTTTTTTTTTTTGATACAAAAATTTTAGGAGAGTGGTTAGGCTTTATCCACGTCCAAGAAAGCGTGAAGCTTGGAACCCATTCCGTAAAGAATTGGACTAAGAATACACATGCCTCCATCTTAGCTTTGGGTTCTTGTTGTTTCATAGGCCTTTAGAATGTCTCTCCTAACGCCAAGATCGAACCCACTCCCTTTTGGTAAGAGTATCTAACCTTTTTACCAATTGAATTCAAGGACGAGGGTTACGCCAAGAGCTTATAACTCACAAGTCATGATGTCAAGGAAGTTGTGGGCTAGCCTAAATAGATGTGGGTATGTGAGTAACTGCATATTTAAAACATATACGTTTATATGTGCGGTTACACACACATATATACATCCTATAACTTAAAGGACCACATGACTTTTCCTAAGTCCCATTCTACTTAATTTTTCAACCTTTTCTTTTCATAATAATCCAAGTTTTCATAAGATTTAAGGAATTATTCATGACTTTCATATAAAAAAGAAATATCATGTCATGATAAAGTTATTTTTAAGGGAACTTTCTCATTAATTTATTGGCAAGACTCAAGAGGTACTCCACACTTGTTTAAGGACTCAAATGCAACTTATCTCTAATGTAGGTGCAATTATTCTACAATATGTGTGACGGTGACCTATCTTTAGTTTATGGGTTCTTAGACACCTTTAAATAATAAATTTTATAGTGAGGGATTTTTCTTTTTTACCTATTTTTCATTCTTTTAAATCTTAATTTTAAATAACGAACAATAATTCATTATTTATTTTATTCTTTAGAGAAAATTAATCTTTATAATTTAGTCTCTCAACTATGATCCAAACATGACTCGCCTCTAAACTTTTGACTCGGTTATAACTTAGTCCTTCGTGTTTTCATTTGTTTTTTATATTATTATTTTTAACACTTACGACTTGTGGCAAAAATTGCTTCAAACTCAGCTCATCATCCTTACTTTCAGACGAGGAAGAATTAAAAGGCACGAAACATCTCCAGTATGAGATGAAATTTTACTCATTATTTTAGTCAAAGCCTTCCAACAAGAGATGAAATCCGACTTTATGCTCCTCAATGCTGTTGAGGAGCTGGAATTTCATCAGCTTGGTCTTGTATATGTAAAGCTAGCTAGTTTTAATGAGGCAACCACATGAAACAGAGTAGAAATTTCCAATGATCCTGTAATTCATTGACCTCTTCATAATGAATGTAAAGAGTTAACACCATTTAGCTCTAAGTTAGATATGCCAGGACGAATAATTCTCCACTGTAAGAAGTGCAAATCTTTTTCACAACCCATACTAGGAAGAACCACTCAATACTGTTGGGTTGGTCAATCAACCCAATGAAAGTTGAGTTGGAGGCAATTTTTGCCATTTGGGATGACTCAAAATTGAGTCATAAGTGTGAAGCTATGATGCACCGAAACCGAAACGGCGTTTTCGAGACGTTGCTGAAACGTGACTTCAAAGATACTAATATTTCGAGACGTTCCGAAATGTCTTAGTGTTAAACATGAACAGTGGGAAGCTATAGCAGAAACACTCAGAGTCACAGAAAATGAGAAAACAACCTAAACTAAGGAAATCCTCAAATCCAAGCATTACCTCTTGCAAGTTGCAACTTCTAAAGATGAAACACTCACAGAGTCACAGTCGATGAGTTGCACAATGCACAGAATGAAAGAACACAGATCATCGGAATAGCGACGAGTCGAACTAAACGCTCACAGAAGAACCGCAGAACACCGGAACAACGACAGAGAGACGGAAGCCACAGAGAGACGGAGGTGATGGAGATGGAGGCGACGGAGATGAAGGCAACTCGATTTTAGAGAGACAGAGACAATTGCGCGTCGATTTTGGGGGAGAGAAGTGATTAGGGCATGTTTGTTGCCCAAAAACTCAACCGGAAAATGCCCTCCGGGTTTTCAAAAATTACAAAAATGCCATTATGATAATTTAATTCATCCGATACGTTAAATTCACGTCTCCCAGCGTTTCGGCCCGATACGCGAATCGGAAACGTTCTCCTCTGAAATTTTGTCATTTCCGTGCTACATAGGTGTGAAGGATAATAATATGGAAAAAAAAAATGAAAAAAAGATGAGGGACTGAGTTATAATTAGGATTGAGTCGTACTTGATCATAGTTGAAAGACTGAATTATAAGTGTGATATTAATTGAAGAGCTAAAATTCTTTATTATATTTCGTTCAAAATACATCTTCCATCTGTGAAGGTCACAAACTGTGTAGTTGTTGGTTTTTTTTTTAATAAATATTTTAGAGTCTTCGACTTTGGTATTAAAAAAATATTTCAAGATCTTTGACCTGGTACTAAAAAAACTTCATGATTTTGAAAAAATTATTTTAGGATCTTGAAAAAATATTTTAGGATAATGAATGATGTACTAAAAAGATACTTTAGGATCCCGACCGTCCTAAAAAAATTTCATGATCTTGAGAAATTATTTTATGACACGAAAAATTATTTCAGGCTACTAACTTGTATTAAAAGGATACTTTACAATTTATTAAAAAAATACTTCATGATCGTAAAAAATTATATTGGAATCTTGAAAAAAATATTTTAAAGTATCTGAATATACTAAAAATATGCTTAAGATATTTTTTCAAGATTCTAAAATAAATTTTCAAGATCATAAAATATTTTTTTTTAAGTCTACAATATATTCGAAATATATTTTTTTATACCATTTACTACATATAAATATTTTTTTTAAAAAAGCCAACAGCTGTACAATTTTATGCCAAAATGGGCAGCATAGGAGAAAAGGAGGAGAGCGGACCTTAATGGCAAAAGCCAGGTCCTGCCAAATCAAAGGCCACCAGCGAAGCCCATGACGATGAACCTTTTTTTCCCCCTTTCATTCTGTGTCACAAAATCTGGTCAAAAGCATCTAACACCATTTCCTTCTGGGAAAATTACACCAAGCTCCCAAGTAAAGAATTTATAATAAAATGATCTCTCAAAATCTCAAAATTACAGTAAAGTTTATGAGACTTTTTGCAATATTTTTTATATGTGAAAAGACACAAATAATCCCATGTATCTGTGTTGAAAAGTCTATAAACTTGTTTTGATAAGTCTATGTACATTTTGACAAATTCACATACTTGTGTTGACAAATTCATGTGAATATGCTGATAAATGAACATGTTTTTATAAGTCCATCAGCGTGTTTTGATAAATTTATATGCCTGTGTTGACAAGTCTATGAGATTCTATGGGGTATTTGTGTCTTTTCACATATGAAAAAAATTGCAAAAATGTATCAGGGACTTTACTTGTATTTTCATATTTTAAGGAACCATTTTGTTGTATTTTTCCTTACTGGGCACCTAAGTGCAATTTTCCCTTTCTTTGTAGGGTTAGGGTTTGAGGCTCTATATAGCTCAAGCCAGAAGGTACTTTTGCCCCCTCTCTTTGCCGTTCACTCTCTTATCTCCCGAGAATTCCAGATTTCTTCCCAACGATGATGCAGCCTGGACCTGGTATGGCTCCCCCAAACATGGGTCAACAACCCAACCAACAATACCAGCAGCAGCAACCCTACATGATGATGCCACCGCAGGCTCAGGCGCCGCCTATGTGGGCTCCTTCTGCCCAGCCCCCGCCGCCTCAGCAGGCCGTTGCTCCGCTGCAATCCACCCAACATGTCCAGCCTAGCAGCGCCGATGAGGTCCGCACCCTTTGGATCGGCGATTTGCAGTACTGGATGGATGAGAACTACCTGTATAATTGTTTTGCGCATACAGGCGAGGTAAATGTTAGTATTCCCTTTTTATTTTCCTTGTATTGGTCTTTAATTATATTTTATTAGGTTTGATATTGCCGCTCTAGTTTATTTTCCCCCTACTTGATGAATCGGTTTGTTAGAGCCTTGGATGGGGATATAGCATTTAATTGCGTTGGGATTATACGGTGGAATATGATGAGTAGTGGGTTGGGATGGACTTGTATCAAATCAAGTCCACAATTTAGGAAATGGAAACTGGATTCCTTCAGTGATTTGTATGCGGACTTTTATCTTTGTTCTCATGTTTGAGCCCATCGGTGGTCCGCCGCCTTTCTTGTCTCTGATGGAAGAAATCATTTTGTTGCAGGTCGGTTCTGTGAAAGTCATTCGTAATAAGCAAACTAATGTATCCGAAGGTTATGGGTTTATTGAGTTTTATACTCGTGCTGCCGCAGAGAGAATTCTTCAAACATTTAATGGCACAATTATGCCTAATGGTGGGCAAAACTATAGATTGAATTGGGCAACTTTTAGTGCTGGTGATAGACGTCATGATGATAGTCCAGATTACACAATTTTTGTCGGAGACTTGGCTGCCGATGTCACCGATTACCTGCTGCAGGAGACGTTTCGGGCTAGATATCCCACAGTTAAGGGTGCAAAGGTTGTAATTGATAGGCTTACTGGGAGGACGAAGGGTTATGGTTTTGTCAAGTTTGCAGATGAGAATGAACAGATTCAAGCTATGACTGAGATGCAAGGGGTTCTTTGCTCAACAAGACCCATGCGAATTGGACCTGCCACAAACAAAAATGTTGGAGGACAGCAAAAAGGTTTTTCTCGTTCATGAATTATGTGCTGGCCTTTTGTTGCAAATGTCTGCTTGGTGTGCTTGGCTAACATCTTTGAAAGAAAGCTAACTTTCTTCTTGTTTGTTTCTCCTTCGTTATAGTGAGGAATACTAATTTATATTTAAGATTTTAATCTTATAATTTGCTATTTTATTGTTCATATTTGCCTCCTTTCAGTTACGGTATAGAAGATATGCTGTCCCGAGTCATTTCTTCCTATAATTTCCTTTAAAAATTTCGGATAAATAAATGATCTAGAATCATAAAATCTTATAGTACTCCTGTTGTCTCAAAGCAGGGTGTCCGGAGGCTCTGTCATCTCGGAGCCTGGAACTGTTTTCAGCTGAAATGGTTACCATTTTAGTGCATGGCCTTGCTTAGGTCAGTTACCAATTTATGTCTTGCCCGTTACTTTCCACGTCATTTTCCTTTCCACTACAATTTCCAATAGTTCTTTTCACTTCATCTGGCTGGTTTAGTTTTTAGCCAAGTTATATTTTAAGGCGATTCTAGTTATTTATATTTGTTCAGTCAGCCTTTCTTTATCTTTACTCCTTAAATTTTATTCCTTTTAGCTTGCCAGAAAAATTACATCTTTAAAGTTCTTTCTGTGTTCCCTTTTTCCAAAGCGAATTTCCATACATTTTTATAGTTTCTTTTGATATTCCATCTACTGCCTAGCTGCATTACTTTCAGCTTCCAATCTTCAGTCCATAAGACAAAATTTGGGGAGTGCCAATGCAGGCTGATTGTTATTTCCAGAAACTGCAGTTCACCAGTTGTGATGTCATGGTTATGGTTTCATAGCTGCTATTTTCTTATTAAAATGCTACATATTTGAAGTCGTAGTTTATCTTTTATTGGCCAATTTCCATTTAGGTGGGTAACTTGTGAAATAGGTTGGCAATAATATTTGCTTGCACAAGCATTTGATGTCTTCCTTGTTTTCTGTCTCTTTTGGCAACTTCAAATCTCATTTCTTTTGTTGGAAGTTGGCTGTTAGCAAGTGGAAAAAGATGTGGGAAGGTTGGGTAGTAAATGATGTGGGATGATGTTTTAGTTTATAACACAACTTTGCCCATATCCTAACTTTTTGTGTCCTTTTTAGCTTCATTTGTCTGCACATCCTCTACAATGAATCGATTATTTGTCGCTGCATATTTGCCTCCAATTATGACTACTGTCCAATTAGAATTGTAATGGTGCCAAAATATTTCTGTCGAACTCCCTCCCTAACTTACTACGTGGAGGCTTCGTCTTGTATATGACTTGTTTTTTGCTATAGGGTAAATAGTATTTAACTTGTCTTCGAGTTGTGGTTTATGTATGGTACAAAGATTTTTTTACGATTGTGTAATTTCTAAAGTAATTATATGAATATTCTATCCAGTCCTAAATATAAGGTACATCTATTTCTTCACAAGTATTGAGACAACTAATTTAAATTTGTTAATTTTATTTAATTAGTCACTAATTGCATAACTTCATACAAAAACGAACTGTAGACTTGGAATGGGATGCATGGGCTGCTCAATGGGGTATTTGAGTGGGTTGGTTTTCTCACATTAACAGCTAGCTTTTGGGTTGGGTTTTTCATCCAATTTAGCTTGAATCAATTGGTATCAGAATTTGGTTATCATCTCTTCGTGGAGTTGCTCTCGTGGAGCCTTCTGACTGGCATGAGGCTGCTCGAAATGTCGTCCATAAAGCCTTCTGACAGACATGAGGCCGAATGAAGAAATGTCGGCTTTCCGTGGTTTCAATTGATGGAAACATAATTTAGGACAACTGTTATTTTAAACCTGCACAGTAACAAACTATTATGGCTGAAACTATTATGACTATTTCCATGGTGGCCAATATTTCATCTATTTGTTTGCTATTTGTTCATGGTGTTTTATGTACGAAGTTTTCCCAAGCCTTTTTATTTTTCATCTTTTTATTTTTCTTATACCTTGAACTTGCAGCTTCCTATCAGAATCCTCAAGGTTCACAGAACGAGAATGATCCAAATAATACAACTGTGCGTACTTCTTCGCAACACAAAATTTACTTTCATCCCTACTTGTTTCTGACCTGTTATTTTTCATGCTGCAGATTTTCGTCGGCAATTTGGATCCTAATGTTACTGATGATCATTTGAGGCAAGTTTTTGGTAATTATGGAGAATTAATACATGTGAAGATTCCAGCAGGCAAGAGATGTGGATTTGTCCAATTCGCCGATAGGTAACATTGTTGTCTCATTCATCTTATTAAAACATCTTCCAAACATGTAGCAAGCTGTCTCTGATTGTGCCACTTGTTTTTGTTTTTGTTTTTTTCACGTGTACCAGGAGTTGCGCCGAAGAGGCTCTGCGGATTCTAAATGGAACACAATTGGGTGGTCAAAGTGTCCGACTTTCATGGGGCCGCAGTCCTTCAAACAAGCAGGTAAATATCAATAAACTGTTTTCAGTAAATATGGTATCCCCTCCGCATCGAAGATGTTTCTGGTATCGAGCTGCATCATCTGATACATTGAATTTGTTGATGTTCAGGGTCAGGCAGATGCAAGTCAGTACGGGGGATATTATGGGTATGCTCAAGGGTATGAGAATTATGGATACCCTCCTGCTGCTACACAGGACCCCAACATGTATGGAAGCTACCCAGGCTATGCTAACTACCAACCACCACAGCAACAACAGCAAATGGGGTATAGCTAAGCTATAAGTAAACGAGGCATTTTCTGCTTGTGTAATCGTAATTATACTTATTGGTGTGGCCGATCTGTTCGTCTCTCGTGGCTAGTTCTTGTTTACTTTGATTGCTGATACCATCATTTATCTTTATTTGAACCGTATGTAATATCAACCCTATATTTACTTATTGCGTGTATTTTCCTACTTTCATCTATTTATGTTATTGCTAGAGCATAAATATTTGTGAATCACCCACTCATTGTCATCCACCCAGGATTTTATTTATCGAGCACTCTGTCATATCCATCTTTTAAGTAATTTTCTTGAAGGTTGCAGACCTTTCTGTTATGCCCTCCTGGTTTGGCTAGATATCTTCTTAATTATCTTCTTCACAATGCCTATGAAAATTAGAAAGTAAATGATTACCTCTCAAATTCAAGAGTAACAAGAATTTCACTTAAGACGGGTGAATTGGGTGATAATTAAAATCTTAAATTTTAATTCAAACTGTAATAGTTATTGGTCTCAAGTCATCACCTGGGGGATGTTTTCTTCCAAACATTTTAAAGTAGCATTATTGGAACAAATCACTCGAGTCGAGTGTGTTAGTGATGAATTTTAACCCTTGAGTTGGAAATTCACTCTAATAGTCATTGGAGTGATTTTCTCTTTGGAAGTTTTTGAAGTCACTGATCACGTGATTAATCACTATTGTAATGGATTTTAATATATCCTTCGTGTCGTCTTGAAATTATAATTTATCTAGGATTTACTTGAGTGGTCACCTTAGTAATATGTTTTTACAACCTCCAGTGATAAATTCTATCATTCAAGTGATCAAACAAATTTTGCAAAACATGGTTCTTTTTTTATTCAAAATACTTTGTTCATCATTCAAATCCTTGAATTTTTTTATGAAAATTACCTTTTCTATGAAAACAAGAAAGTAAAAGATCAAGCAAGTAGGTACACATATGCATAATGAAAGAACTAATATCTAAACCAGATGCTTTTAATGGCTAGAGAGAAGAGGAAAACAAGCGTTTTTTAGCGATGATTATGAAAGCACCAGATGCCTCTACAGCTGTACTAAGAAAAACCAGGGAGAGAGAAAGAAGTAACTAGAAAGAATAGAACCAAATCGAATCTGTAATTGGAATGGGGAATACAACTACAACCGCCTCGCTCTCAACTCACGCTCTCGTGTTTTTGCCCTTGCCCTTTCAAAAAAGGGGGAAAAAAAAGATTTGACTTCACGATTCATTTATCTTTTCATTTATTGAAGCACCTACCCCTGCCCATTATTGCACTACTTACGCGATAAATTCAAAAAAGCAAGGAAGTTGTCTTGGGTTAAGGTGTGAAAAATATCCATAAACTTATTTCAGAAGAGCACTCAAAATCTATAAATTTTTTTAGTACGAACGTGTTTATGAACTTTTTTGAATGAGGGTAAAAATGTCATCATCATTGAAACAAGGTAACGGCAGTTATTTTTGGCTGAGGGGACCCCACATGTTACTTTTTAGGTGTAAAAATACCCTTAAACTTTTATCAAAAGTGCATTGGAAGAATTGCAACTGGTTTAACGCGGGATGTAACAAAATATTGAGGCTCTCACTCAAGAAATTAGAGCCTTAACATTGGAGGCCCAAAGGAATCAGCAAAATGGGCAACCTAGAATTCAAGAAAATCAAGATTGGGCTAAGTGCACCTCACACGTCGAATGGTGGTACAATACAACATACCACACGGCAGCAAAATTTACACTGTATGGTCAATGAGAGTTGGCGTAGATGGTAAGGGATCCAGACTGCGCTTAAATGGTCGTGGGTTCGATCCCCTCTCGCCGTCGTCGGGGATCCTTTGGTAGCGATCTCGTAAGTCCCGCAAAATGCTCATAGAGCCCGGTCAAATCTTGACTCGCGAGATGGGAGGCGATGTCGAACTCTCCAAAACTTTTTTTATAAAAAAAAAAAAAAAAAATCTACACTGTATGAGTTGCTTTATGGGAAGCAACCTCCTCTCCATACTCCTTATTTGCCTCACCATTTGGTGTTGGAGTTAGTAGATCGTAGCTTCACGACTAGAGAAGAACTTCTAGCACTTTTGAAGCATCATTTGTACGTGCAGCAAACTTAATGAAGCAAAGCGCATATTTGAACAAGACTGATCATGAATTTCAGGTTGGACAATGGGTGTTTTTGAAGCTCAAGCCTTATAGACAGATATCTACAGCAGCAAAATCTTCTCAGAAGTTAGCTCCTCGATTTTATGGGCCTCATAAAGTTATAGGGAGGATTGGGGCAGTAGCATACAAGCTGAATTTGCCATCAGAATTCAGAATTCACCCTACTTTCCATGTCTCAATATTGAAGCTTTGCCCGGATCCTAGTTAGGCTAAGACACCCTCCCACTGAGTTTCTAGAATTACCTCCAGCCATGGAACTAGAGAGAATTTTGAACCGAAGAACTAAGAAGTGTAGAAAGAGGATAATTACATAGGTTCTAGTTCAATGGGAGGGCTTACTAGATGAAGAAGCATCTTGGATACCTCTCTATACTTTTCAACAATTTCCTACGTTTGTGGTTCCAAATCCTTGACGGCAAGGATGTCTGGAGGGTGTTGATACGATATTGTGGTTAAATGATTTAAATGTTAGTTAGGTTATTTAATTAGAAGAGCGGCATTAGTTATTACTGGCACTAGCCATTGTTTAGAGCAACCCTAGTCAAACTAGCCGTTCTTGGTAATGATATTAATGGGCAGAGTTTTTGACGATAGAAGTATAATGATTATAACAAACATCTTTTCCTTTTTTTGTTTTTCTAGTTTTTTATTTTTCTAGTATGGATTGTTGATCATGATTTCTTGAAACTGTAGATGGTGATGGTGGTGTGGTAATGAAGATGAAGAGTGAGGAATATGAGAGAGAGAGAGAAGGTGAAAGCAAGTGTTAGAGAAAGAGAGATGAAAAATTACCCAATTGCACAATAGCTACTGTTTTTTATTAAGTCGGGTATTTCAGTACTTTCATATTGTAATATACGGATATTAGTTGGGTGTAATGATTTTGCCTCAATTTTGAAAGTTTATGATTATTTTTCTCCAAAAAATAGTTTATGGTTACTTTTACACTTTTTATAAAAGGTGAAAGTTATTTTAGCATCTTAACCCTTGTTTATCGTGTTTTCTCTAAGCTAATTTGTCTTAACATATAAAGTGACATATAATTTAATCTTACAAAATGTATGGTATCATTAAGTAATTTATTTAATTTTCTTAATTTTTTTAAAAAGTTAAATATATCTTATATTTAATATCGGTAACCCTTAAAGTTATCAAAACTGTTAATGGTTTGTCGTGCAAAATCAACATCTTTTCGTGAAGACGAATTTGATGGAGGCATTGAATTTTAAATAAACTAATATTTGACGACAAAGTTGTTTATTTATGAACAGGAAAGAAAAAGAAAAGAATTAGCTTTTTTTTTTTTTTTTTGATATAGAAAAAGAAAAGAATTAGCTGTTGACACAGGAGAATCATGATTAGACGATTAGTAAAAGTGTCTTAAATTAAGGGCCCAGAAGCATAATCAAATCTCACACACATGTGGCTGTGTGCATTAGAATTTTACTTTCTTAATGTAGTACTAGCTGCCTGATCTAACATATAAGAGCCAAAAAATGAGTTTATTTTAGTGTTAAATATTCCTCTAGTCTTTAATATAAGATATATTTATCTAATTTGATTAAAATAGGGAGCTTGTTAATTTAGTTGATATAACATGTATTTTCTAAAGCACCATGATCATCTTTCTTAATTTTCTCATTTCCTCTCTTCTTTAATTATTATTGAGAGAGCATAAGAAGATTTCAACTCACTTTGTCACAAATTTGTACTTTGACTCTCTTTGATTCTTAATATAAGACATATTTATTTAATTTGATTAAATTAAAGGAGTTGGTTAATTTAGTTAATATGATATTTATTTTTTGAAACAACCTGGTCACCTTCCTTAATTTCTTCATTATCTCTCTCTTCATTGATTATCGTTAAAGATCATTAATAAGGGTAAATTAGGAAAAGTTTGGCAAATATCAAAATAATGTCTTATATTTGGGATTAAAATCAACTCCCTAAATATGTATTATATTAAGGATCAGACGGAGTATAAGAAGATTTGATCTCAGTTTGTCACCCAAATTTATACTATATATATCTGCTCTTAAATGTAAGACCTAGTGTATACTTTGTAGATGTAAAACTTAGTTTACAGTGAAAATTACATTACAAACTAAGTTTTACATTTAGGACTAGATAAGTAATATCTTTCCTAATTATGAATTGTACATATGAAGAGAGTTTCCATCAAAGGTAATTTCAATGTACATGATTAAAGAGAGTATTTTAATAAAAGCACCAACACATATTTACTACAAAAAACTAATTTTTTGAATTTTCACAAATTAATTGTCTCACTTTTATATTAAAGATCGGAGGTAGTATTTTAGTTCCTTTGTATATAATTCTTTTTCAGTTAATTGCACTACCAATACGTTTTTGTTTTCAGTTGCACTCAAAGGGTTCAAACTCACAATATCATAATTAATACTCTCTCTGGTCCTTTTTATTTTTATAGGGAACAATTACCAAAACTTACGGCCGTTGAAAATTTTAGTTAAAGGTAATAAATGTGTAACTTATGTATCTTTCTTTCCAATTATACTCTTATTTAAAAAGAGTGTCGATAAGAGATAATAAACTAAAATTTGTTACGTATAATGAATGACATATATTTAATAAGGGTAAAAATGAAAAAAAAATGTTAAAATTTCAAACAAATAGAATTTGGGGTTAAGGGACAAATTTAGCAACGAACTGCTTTCTCATGGGCACTGAATAGACTTAACTATCATGGGGTGCAAAAGTAGAGATACTCAATTTTTTGGATAACATGTATGGTAACACTCCTAAGTTAACTTTCGTTACTTTTTACACTCGTGAGCCCCATTAGTCTTCTTGCTCTCTATTATTTTAATATATTTTTAGAAGGATAAATGTGCAAATTTAGCAATACATTTTTTTTGCTATGAGCACCAACGCAATTATCTTCTGTTAGGTTCAAAAGTAGACATAAATATTTTTTGTCTTATAAATAATGCTCATATTTGTCTTTAAAATTTCTTATTTGTCTTGTAAATGAATGACTATATTTGTTTTGTAAAGGGATTTAAAAGAATCCAAGGAATTAAAAAATTTTGGCCGTTTACATATTTGTCTTGCAATTTTTTTTTTTAACTCCTTGGATTCTTTCAAATCCATTTATTTGTCTTGTAAATGCTCTTATGAAATTTAATAAGGGCATTATTGTCTTTTAACAAAAAAAATTTAATTTAATTTTGATCCAAGGGATGCATTGAAATTTTAAATGTTTTCGGGGTTGACTAAAATAAATTTGTTTTTATGGGGTCTAGGTGATTTTGTCTCATTAATAACGCACATATTTCTAACAGTTTATTAAATTAATAATGAGTGAGAAGATTGATAGGCCTCGCAATGTAAAAGGTAAGGGAAGTTAACCAAAAAGTTAATGGTGTTACCGCGTTATTATATATGCTACTAAAAATTGATTATGTTTACTTTTACACCTCAAAATTATTACTTATGTTGGGTACCCATGAAAAAATAGTTCGTTGCGAAATTTGTGCTTAAATCCTAAAATTTATTCCTTATATTAAAGACTACCTCTATAATTAAGAGAATGTTTCTTATAAAAAAGATAGGAGGGAGTAAGATCTCAAAAAAGGTTGCATAGTGACATTGGGAATAGAAGGCCCCAATATTCAACTACTAACACTGGATCATAATTTTGATAATTAAAACACCACGTGATGTTGATAAAGTTTGTACTTTGAAGGAAGCAATAGGAACGCGTGGAAATTTGGTCTGGTTCATATTGAGCAAGCCACATGCAATGCCACCTTACGACAAGGTGTACCCTAAATAAGTGATGGGGTGACCTGAGCCAGCTAAATTTAATGAATGCTTCTACGTCGGTGATTTATGAAAATCCCATTTACATATCGCATCTTCATATAATCATTTATGAAAATCCCGTTAGCATATCACATCTTTATATAATGAATTAGTTATATATGATTTTTTTTTTTTTTTCAGAAAAGAATATACATGGTGATACAATAATAATACAATATGTACATAAACACTAGTTATATACAATTCAATATCGTAGTTCACATTGTTGACTTATCACCTGTACAATATATTATTTCGGTTCTAAATATAGGATATAGTTTATAGTGTAAATGCATTACAAATTATATCTTATATTTAACTGAACAAGTATAATTTATAATTAGATTAAGATGTAAATTCACACCGAAATATTTCGGAAATCTTTATATAGCCATGAAAGATTTTTTGGTCTCATATGTCGCTCCGGATGTCTTAGAACGTAGCAATCTCGCTCTTGCTCAAACGATTTCTCTATATTGACTGTTAAGTCTTCCCAACATGCCACCTCATCTTCATTCTAACCAATTATTATATTCCAACTCAACAAACATTCCACCTCATCTCCTCTCTCTATTCTCCACTCCTTCCTCCCTCTTCATGATCTATTTTTCTCATTATCCTCATGAGTCCATCTGGGCTTTGATTGGAAAGATGAAAGAAAAGTTAAAGTAATATTGTGACATTTTAGATTGATTGGACAAATATAATTTATTAGAGATTATGAGTGATAATGATAGAAACTTACCCCTCCCTCCCTCTTTCTCATTGCCCTCCTCTCTCCACAGAAGCCCCTCTTTCCCTCATCGGCGTTGATCTGATCAAGCTACTCCCTCTTCCTCTCCATCGAAGCCCCTCCCTCCTCTCACTTGCGTGGTGATGCTTTTTCCGGGTCGTTGTTGTTTAGGGAGGACTTGGACAACGAAGAGGTGCTTCAGTGGGCCGCCGCACAGAGGCCGGTCAACCTACTCGCGAGCTTACAAAGGCATTTCTAAGGACCTTCTTGGTGAGCGGGGACGGACCCGAAAAATAATTTGGGGCGGGGGGGGGGGGGACCATACCGCCCCGATTTTTTTTTTTTTTTTTTTTTAAAGCAAAGTTTTAAATGCATTATAAAATTCATCCTAAAACATAAGAATCACAAATATAATGCCAGACCAAAATCAAAGAAGCCACTACAATAAACACTGGAAAATTTAACACAAAATCAGAGAAGCCACACGCATGTTAAATTAACCTATTAGCACTAAATCAAGGCAAAAATGTGGCTGGATTTGAGCATAAAATCAGATCAGAGAAACCACGATTTTAATGAGTTTAGAAATAGAGGAAGCCACATATTGGAAATCGGAATAATAGAAGCCGTGGGAAGAATAAACTCACCCGAAGAAATATAGGAAGCCACGGTGTGGAATATCGGCGAGATTCGTGAAAAGGAAAAGCCAAGACCTTCCTGAGCTTCTGGGTCGACTCCGAGCTTCGTGCGTCCGAGCTTTTGGAGTTCCGGTCGTCTGAAGGACGACGGAGGTGGGTGGCGATAATGGAAGGAGGAAGGAGTAGAGTGAGCTTGGTCCGAGCTTCTGTGCATGAGTGTGTCCGAGTGTTTGAGCTTCTGCCTCGCTAGGTCATAAACTGATAAAAGAAGAAGGAGAAGAGTGATTCAGCGTGTTGAAGACGGAAGGCAAAGTCTCATGGAAGGGAGAAATTAAAAAAAAAAAAAAAAAAAAAAAAAAAAAAAAAAAAAAAAGAAGAAGGGATTTTTGTAATTAAGGGGGGCACGTACCCCCCTTCTCCTATAGGTAAGTCCGCCTCTGCTGGTGAGAAGAAGGAGCTGAGATTGATGTGAGCGAGGTCGAGGCACATGAGCGGATTCTTGTTCTTGAGAGATTGATTAATTTCATTGGTGATGACCTCGAGAAGTTCATCAATCGGATGAGAAGCCGATTTGATAAAGGCTTTTCTTTTCTTTTTAATCTTTGGATCTGATTATTTTTATGGATTTTGTTTCTGATTTCCTCTTCTATCATTCAAAATTTTTCCAATTTGTTTTTCTTTGTTCATTAAGCTCAAGAAGCTAAGGAACTCTGGTTTCTCTTGATTTTGTTTCTACCTTTTATCTGAATTTTGTTCAAGGATTCATGGATTTGTATATATCGGTTCTTGTTGGTCTATGATGGTTGAAGGGAGAAGACGAGGTTGATATGTGGAAGAACAAATGGAGGACTTGGGCTGATCCGATGAAGATAATCGACCGGGGAAGAGGTGGGGACAAGTGAGGGTATAAGGAAGGGAGGAGTAATTACGTGGCAGCCACTTGGCATGAATTGGATGATGGGGTGACATGATTTCCTATGTGGCAAACGTCTGTTTGCCTTTCTATTAGCAGAAAGCAAGATTGCTACGTTTTAATATTTTTGGGATGATATTAGGGGGGGAATTCCCACTTTCACAGCTATATTGAGATTTCCGCAATATTTTTAGGTCGTATCTTAACCCTTAATAACTAGATTATCTCCTTTAAGTCTAACAATATTGGCAAAAAAAAAAAAAAAAAAAAAAAAAATCTCTTTTAACTAACCAAATTAAATTAGCACTCTTGACTTTTAATATAAGACATCTTCTAAAGATTCTAAGGATTTCAAACTACTCATTTTAGTTCTTAATATAAGATATATTTATTGAGTTTATTCTATCTATAAATATAAGACATAGTTTTTATATTTTTATTTTTATCTATCCTTATTGATGATTCCTCAACAATAATAAGGAAGAGAGAGAATGATAAAATTAAAGAAGATGATTAGGATGTTTTAGAAAATACATGTCATATTAACTAACTTTCTTAATTTAACCAAATTAGGTAAATATATCTTATATTAAATATTGGTGGGAGTATTATTTTCTTTATAGAAACTTTGGTCTAAGGATTTTGAATTGAACTTTTATCCTATCCAAGATTATTTGATTTATACTTTTCTGTTGGAGAAAAAATGTTTATGATTTATTTGTATAAAAAATGTGTATGCTTTTCCATGTCTAACTCAAAACAAAACGACTAAAGTTAATAAGTAACAACTTGGTTAATCATTTCGGTTAAATGATTTTGTTAAATAGTTTACGTTAAAAGTCTATATATTAAAAATAAAGTACCAACCAATTAGAAACAGACTTTTGTAATTCAAATGTTGCAAGAAGCATGGGAAGGGAGCAGTATTAGAAACAGAGTCCAACAGACATGGCTACGTGATGCTAACAAGAATATGCAAGTATGTTTCTTTCACACACACAGGGAAACTTTGTGGCAGACTGGCTTCCCAATCAAAATCTGAATAGTGGGGAGGATATTTGTATAAATTTGAGAATCCGTCTGATAGTTTATTTGTTTTTCTATTAAGAGACCTGATGAGAGTTTCACTTCCAAGATATTGTTTATTTGATGAATATGAAGAGTTTGGGGGAAAAAAAAAAGTTCCCATGAAAGATCGAGTTCTTTTAAAAAATTAAATTAAAAAATGTATGTGTGTTTGAAAGATTAAAATGTCAAATGTTGACTATGAAAATTGAAAATTGTTTTTGTAAGAATTTTGAGCCTACCTAGAATATCCGACTAACTTACTAAAATACTAGCATAAAACCGTAGCACGATGCGAACCTCGACACGCCTCACACACAATAAGTTTATCATAAAGAGTAAGAGAAGAGAGCATTTATATGAGAGAGCCTTTTTAGAAGGAGGATCACATTATTTTGTGTGTTACTATTCAAATTAATTATCCCCTCAATTCAAGACCATAGAGGAATAGATATAACTATTAACTTTAAGGTGAAATGAGAATAGACATAACTCTTAAACTATAAAGGAAATTTTCTCTTTATGAATGCATGTCTCCTTATATATTTTTACACAATAACCCCTATTAAATTAGGTATATTGCAACAATTTTTAAACCTTCGTTTTGCTTTGGTATAAAAAGCTTATTTCTGCTGACTTTATTGAATACCAATGCTTACATATGCACTTGATGAGAAATATTTTCTTATTACAACAACACACTTCGTGAAGGCTCTATGTACGAAATTCAAGAAAAAGAACTAAATCAAATAGGACTGTTTAGTTAGTATTAAAAGAAAAATTAGTCAATAATATTGGAGTGTGTGTGTGTGTCTTTTATTATTATTTAATTGTAATATCGCGCTACCTTCTTATTTCTCTTCTAAAATAAAAGTAAAAAGAATAATCATTTTTAATATTTAATGTAATTATTAATTAGTACAGGTTTATTAATTATTTTGATTAATGCAAGTCCAGATCAAGAACAGATCAGTCATCACCTCGATTATTTTTCCATTAAAAACATTAGTCTATACACTACAGTCCACATGCCATATGGCCCCACCTTCGACCCAATGAAGTAATAATTAATAATTAAAAAACATTTCTAATATATACTCGCTTCATTAAAAATATAATTCATGACCTTCTAGGAAAATTCTTTGAGCCATAATATATATATATATAAGTGACCTGAAAAGTAATTAATACGTATTTATTAATTCTATTTTCATAATTAATGTTTAATTGGGCTTATTGTATTTTTTCTCTCTTTCATCAAAACCAAATTCAACAGAAATATAGTATATTCTTTTCTTTAATTTAAGAAAAATTTAATGAGTTAACGCTTATTCTTAATTTTGGTAGAAGGGTTGTAAGTGACTTATATTTTAGACTAAACAATATACAATCACACTTTGATTTGGGGATATAAATATTTAATTTATGGGAACCGCTATATATATCAAATTCAAACCCATCATCTTGGCTTCATATATCCACATTGTCCTCTTGTATCATTTGCGTCTCTGTGTCTTATTGTTGAGTAAGAATATTAAAGAATGGCTATGGCAATGAAGAAGCCGTATGGATACTCAAAGGTGGAGAAGGAAGACCCAGAAGAGATGAAGCACAGAAGAGCGCAGTTCTTGATCTACAAAGTGATGGAGCAAGCTGATCAATTTGATTATTCTCATCGACAAAATAAAGCAAAAGCATCATCATCATCGTGCAGGTCGTTGAGGATCAGAATATCGAAGCTCAAGGTGAGAATAGGAAAGAGATTCAGGAGATTCAGGAAGAAGATTATGTTATCTGTTTCTGCTGTTAAATCTGGGTTTCATGGACGAATAATGTCCCACTTGAAAACTTGGAGGAACATCATAAGCCTTCCTAAGCCTTTGTTCAAATGATCTTTAATTATATATCCTCGTTGGTATTATATATTTTGTTTCATATGTGTCTGATGATATATAATAGATCGTTCGATACACAATGGATACTGCTTTCGTATATATACATACAGATAGGAAATCTCGATCCTGTCTGTTATGTCTGTAAAAGTATCTTTATCTTTGTTCCTCAGATCAGCACACAATAATAGTGGAGGATTTGTTATGTACTGCTTGATTCTGAACTCTATACAAACACAATGAACTGCATGATCTGGGTTCTTTTCTTTTTTGTTTTGAATCAATATAATTAAGACTGCATGATTAAAGAGATTACAGAAAGGTGCCGGATACCATTTGATAATGTGAAATAAAACAGAGAGAGATCGAGCAGATCTGGAAAGTTTTTTCCCCCGGTTTTGTGTAGTAGTTATGAGATCTCTTAAAGTTGTACAATCAGGGGCACGCATGTCAATTGCCTCTATGAGTCACTTATGAGTCTCACATCATGGGGATCGGATTTTCTTAAAGGGCCTTAATTATATACTCCATCCAGTTTTAAATATAAGAAATATTTGATCTTGGTATTGAATATAGATATAGTATTCATTTTTGTTCATCTTTTATTAATTTACCTCTATTGATGCTCCCTCAATAATCAAGAAGGAGAGGGAATGAGATAATTAAGGAAGATAATTAGGATGCTTTAGAGAATTTATGTCATATTAACTAACTTAACCAATTTTCTTAATGTAATCAAATTAGATAAATCTGTTTTATGCTAAGGACCGCCAGAGGGAGTAGGTTTAGGTTCCTTGACTCTAATGGTTAACTTTTGGGGTGTGATTCTCCCACAAAGACGAGTTATCTCTATGTAATGATTTCATTATATATAATCAGTTTTGAAATTGCAGATTACAATATGGATTCAGTTAATTAATATAATTTTGAGGTTAACGAATGTGATACTCTGAGATTCTTGAGAGTTGATGATAACATGTAAGGAGTTGAAGTGGATGTAGCTTGCCTGTATTTTAAGTATTATTTTTGTACAATTACACACACAGAGAGAGTATATTATTATTATTGGCAAGTTTATCACATGAGCAGTTACGGTAGTAAGATTTGAAAGCGTGACACATGAGGTCAGATCAATTATATATATTATATGTACAAGTATAAAGAGTGTCGTCGGTGCAGTATATATATAGTTTATTAAGTTAATTATAATAGATTGTTGAATATGGTCATTATCAGCTTAATTAATTAAATAGATCCATAATTTTGTCATGAGATGAGGAACGTCCAGGAAAATAACATATGTTCACCTGCTTAATTCATCTTTTATATGATAATATATCTATCTATCCAACAAGTTTCAATGATGTTTATCAACTTTAGTATAATAATAATGATAAAGTAGTAATGGTATGGTGCATACATATGAAGATAATATTAATTATAGTGTTATTCACTTGCTACTATTTGTCTTATTTGAAACCATATATGACATCACAATATCTCCCATATAACAACTTCCATCTTCATACTTCATTATTCAATCGATCATATAATTAGTTACACAGTTTTAATATGACAAAACTTTTAGTGCATGTTTGAAAACCGTCTAAAACCTAAGTTTTGTGCAAGTCGAGGTAAGTATATGAGATGAGTTTTATCTCGAACTTTGCGTAAAATCTAGATTTTCTAAGGTTTCCAAATTGTATCTAACTCTCACTCGAATCCCTAATATAAGTTACTTGTAAATAATTTACACACACAAATAAAACCAGTTAAAATTTTATAAAATTCAATAATTTTTAATATTATTCTTATAAACTACACTAAGCTTCAAAATCTTATTAATTTATCTCCTCTCCCAGTAATCATTATCTTATATTTAAATATAGGTATAAAATTTAATGCTCATTAAAATTAACAAATACGTTACAATTAAAAAGAATGAATCATAATTCACACATTCTATAAGGCACCCTAATATAGACAAGAAGGAGTATCTCTCTTAAAAATAAGGTTAACAAAGTCAGCCAGTAATTACTACATAATTGAATGTTGCATACTGCAATAAACTCAAAGTTGTTTGTTGCAAGAGCCATTTTAGTGACGGAAAATAAATGAACATGTAGATGTAGATTGGGAGGGAATTAAAGAGGGAAAATATACACTCCCCTTTTATAAGGAAAAAATAGTTAAATCACGTTTAGTTAAAAGTAATAAATTAAATGTGTTAAATATGTACTTTTTTTTTTTTCTCAATTATACTCTCATTTATAAAGAGATTACATGAGAGATAATAAGTGAAACTTTTCTCTACATAGATAATGAGTGTTGTATATTTAATAAAGATAAAAATATGACTAATTTAAAATTTAAGACAAAAAGAATTTATTCCTTATAATAAGAACTATCATTATGAAAGAGAATATTTCTTATAAAAATCATAAGAGTAATTAACATCAATACTGTATTAAATAATATATTATTATTGGTATGGGTATTATTGGGACGGGAATAGTCAACTGAAATTATGACAGTTTCTGAATAATGGATCCAGCTACGTCCTGTACTGTACGTATCTGCATTAAATAAATAATTTTTTGTAATTTTATATGAATGACTACAGATATTTGCTTGCAAGCAATTGATGGTAAGCTGAGCACACCAGAGTCTCTCCAATAATTCATCTTCTCAGCTATCGGGGATTATATTTAGGGAAAATGATTGCAATATGTGGTAAGCTAATGTTTGAATTCTGCTGCCGAAAGAGGCACCGATTTACGGTGCCTATTTTCAACAAGAGAATCCATGTAACTGAAAAATAAAAAAATGCATATTCTTTGCATAAGATGAATAGTACTCCCTCCGGTCCTAATTATAAGAGCTAGTTGACTTTTTTGGAAAGATTAAGGAAGTTAATTAAATTATTTTAAAGTATTTTTATTTTTATTTTTTCTTCAAACTTATTAGTTTGACTAATAAACTAATATATAATTTAAGAATATTTAACATATAAGATGATTAAATAACTTATTTAGCTTTCCTTAATCTCACTAAAAAAGTCAACTACTCTTATAATTAGGATCGGAGGTAGTATTTTATTAGTAATGGCTGCTTCACATTCATTGTGAACAGTTCAATAAATTGACTATAAATAAAATAAGAAAGTTGAATCTGGAAAAGCACGCACAGCTGCATCATGCATGGCACTCTGTTCCTCCTTCCTTTATATATATATATTATTACCTTATATTTTAAATATAAGAGTTAATTGATTGTTTTAAAAAATTTAAAATTCTAATTAAATTACTTTAAAGTATTTATATTATTGATTCAATCCTTACTAATTTATCTAACTTATAAATTGTTATATAATTTAATCATTACAACATATGACATGATTAAATAACTTATTTAACTTCCTTAATCTTTTTAAAAAAATTAACTAGGTTTTATATTTAGGACATATATTTCACACAAACACACTACTATAAGTTATTTATATATGTATATAGAGAGATTATATATAACATGTGCTTGCCTTCACGTTGCGAGGCTTTGAATTGAAGTAGACCGATCCAGTCCAAGTCAACTCTCGGCATGTGTCTGCTTTAATGAAGCTGCATGGTCGTTAATTTTCATGTCATTAAGAAAGAGCTAGGCACTTCTAACCATCTCATCATCAAAATTAGGACAAGTGGTATTGTTATTTAAATTTCACCATATTCCCTTTAATAGTGAAATACTGAGCGTCAAATATTCACGAATATATAGCAATGAATTTATCCATTTTAAAACAATGAATTATATTTTGAGAATTAAAAAAAAAAAAAATTGAATCAAACTTTAAACAGGGATAATTTTAATTAGTATTCCACTTGGTGGTAATTTACATTAAGGACCTCAAATTCATCCTAAAAAATGCTTTATCATAGAAAACAGAGGAAGAATTGAGTCCTGGGCTTGGCGTGTTACTTACAAGAGCTTCATGGTGCTTCATATCCTTTCAATATAATTAAATAGGTGTACGTAGGTATCCTCTCATATTTCAACGATTTCTCTTTTTATATACTCAATTTACTTCATTTATTTAACATACTGTAATATTATTTAATCCGGATTTATATAAAAGCCACTTTTAACTAAGCAGACTTCATGAAAAGTTAGTTAAAATAATAAAGTTGTCCTAAATTTGAATTACTTTCTATGTTTACCTCTAACAAAAACTATTTTTAAATATATTTATATTATATTTATAGCTAGAGTATTGGAATGTGATTACGAGGGCATTTATGGAATGATCCATTCAATCTTAGATGAGAAATAACTTATATTAATAAGGATCATGACTTTCTTATAGCTAGGGTGCCTAATATATTGGACTAGAGGGAGTAGTGCAAGGGTATATTTGGATTAGTTTTTAAAGAATAATTTTTAAAAACAAAGTTATAAAAGTGATTTTAGACAATAGATTTTAGAGAATAGCTTCTGAAAGAAAGAAAAAATTGCTTTTCAAAAAGGGTTAAGGTGTAAATTTGTTAGAAAGTTTTTACGGATGAGCAATGTTATCCTGTAAGAAGTATGTTTAGGTTCAATGTTGCTTCATTCAGAAGTATTAAAATTGAGTAATGTTACATTTTATCGTTAAAAATTAACCGTAACAATAATTTTTTAAGGGTGTGAGGCAATATTGTTATGTTTTAAAATTCTCGAGGTGATATTGAACCTGGAAATATTCTATGGCAATATTGCTTTTTAGTGAAAACTTCTACGATAAATTTGCATATTAATTTACATATTAAGCCTTTGAAAAATCATAGTTTTCAACCCTCAAACCATGACTTATATTGCCAAAATAGTTTGTGGAGAATTTGGAAGGGTCTGGGTAGCTTAACCCAAACCATAGTTTTAAAAGTTAAAAGCTATTTTAGCTTAATCAATTTCTTTTATCAAAACACACACTAATACGATTACTAATTGTGACTTTAAATCTAACACTTCCTCTAGTCCTTATCATCATAAAACACCTCCATCATAACTGCCTCATCAAAATTAAGGAGGAAGTCATTTACTTTGTTTGAAAGTGAAAATGAAAAACACTTCCAAATTTACTCTTATTTAATACCATCAATTACATCCAAAAAAAATGAAAATAAAAATTGAGATTTCAAATAGGGACTTGATGGTTTTTAATAAGAATCCTTTGTTTTTTCTGAAAGATGTCGGAACTCGTAAGGGGTATAATTATTATGGAACTCAACCTCGCTGCTCATGCTGTGCTTCTTTCCGATCCTGCCACTTGCGTACTCGTTTTTCAGCTTTGTCCACCTGTACATTTGACCCCATTTAACATTAGTCCTTAGTGTCTTATTGGGCCAATTCAGCCCACTCATTTTGGATGTAAGGCCCAACAGTTTAGTATTAATGGGCCTAAACAAACACACAAACACAATGGGAATTGGCAGATCCAAAGTTACCTCATGATCTTTACCAAAAAAATAAAGTTACCTCATGATCCCAATCAGTGCGAAAAGTGATCCACAGCAAAATGAGAGTCTGCATCATAGTTCCACCGATCATGCCTGACCATATTCCCTACACGTCATTCATTTTCACCATTATTCTTTGGGAAAATATCACCCAGGTCCCAAGGAGGAAAAAAATATCATAAAAGTCCCAATCCCAAATCTCTTATAAAAAAAGTCCCTAGAGACTTTTTTGATATTAATTACGAATTCCAATATAAAAAAAGTCTTGTTGTCAAAATAAATTTTTTTATTATTAAAATTGTTTTTCCTGTTGTTTAAATTTTATATGAAAAAATTATTATCAAAATAACTTTTCCTGTTATTAAAAATTTTCAACAAAGGAAAAGCTATTTTAACAACAATAAAAATTATTTTGATAATGTGACTTTTTTGATATTATTTTTTTTATAATTAATATCAAAAAAGTCTCTAGGGTCTTTTTTGATAGGAAATTTGGGGTTGGGACCTTTAAAAAAAAAAAATCTTTTTTCTCTTTCTTGAGACCTAAGTGATATTTTCCCTTATTCTTATGCTCTTTTAAATAGAAAAAATGTTTTATTTTAAAATAAAGTTAATAAATCAACCACCTCTCCTTGATTTTAACGAAATAGTTAGATAAATCAGAGAGGGTGGTATATAAAGAATTTTACAATTGAAAGGTGTACTAAGTACCTTAACGCCGAGGTTGAACTTGAAGCCGAGAAGACAACCAAGTGGAATGCCAACAACATAGTAACACCCAACATTTATGTAAGCCACAAGGGCTTGCCATCCACATCCAACGGCCACTCCGGACAAAACTGGCTGAACGCCGTTGAGGATGAGGGTGACGGCCAAGAACGGGCAGAGACTAGAGACGGCGTTGGCCACCTTTTCACCGCTGGTGAAGGCGTAGCTGACAACGTGGCGGAGACCAAGCACCACCATGGCTTCTATCACAGCTACTATCAACGACGCTATGTTTACAATCACTACTGAGAATTTTGCTGCCTTTGCATTCCCTGCTCCTAACTCGTTGCCCACCCTCACACTGTTCATTATGTGCCCACCTTCATCATCTTCATCATTTATAATTCTCCTACTTCTTTTTAGCTTAATTATGCATAAAATGTAAAAATTAATCTTTTTTATTTTTAGTTGTCTTGACTGTACAACTTAATCCCTATAATTTTAATTCAATTTAAACTTAGTCCCTCAATTTAACTTATTCTTTAAAGTTTGGCTAAAGTATCTGTTTGGTCGCTTTATGTTTCTTTAAGTATCCATTTAAATCACTTAAGTTTGTAAAGTCTTCGTTTGGTCCTTTAATGTTAACACCGTTATACGGACTTAACGGAAAATACTAACTTCAGCAATTTTAAATGATGATCACACTTAAATACGACAAAGTAAGCTTACATGTTACTTTTTTAATAAATAATTATTTTAAATCTTGTAAATTGAAATTTATTTAAGCAAACTTTGGGTATATGTTCTTCGTCGAGGCATTTAAGTACACAAATCATCGTTTAAAATTTCAATTTACTGATTTAAAATATTAATTTATTAAAAAAGTAACATGTAAGCTTGCTTTGTCAATTTAAGTGCACATTGTTTTTAAAATTCTTTGAGTTAGTATTTTCCGTTAAATGCTTAACTAACGGTGTTAACATTAAAGGACCAAATGAGTACTTTACAAACTCAAGGACTAAATGGATACTGAAGAAACATAAAGGACCAAACAGATACTTTAGCCTTAAAGTTTTATCCATTTAAATTTAAGATTTTAGTCCCTAATAACCTTAGTAAAATATATAATTTTATTTTTTTAAAAATATAAGAACTAATATTTTAAACAGTTAAATTATAGGCATTGAGTTGTATTGAATTAAAGTTTAGTTATTTTATCACCATTAAGTCAAAAAATACAGGAATTTAATTGAACATCTAAGTTACATCTGGGTTAAAATTATAAGGTAAAAAAAAAAAAAGGTTAATTTTCCACTTGTAAAAGCATCAAATTAAATATGACTGACCTTGCAGCTGCTTGAAATCCAATTGAAATCTGGAGCAATAGTCCCGATATTGCCATGCTGCATGCCACCACATTTAATAATTTATTATCACCATTATTGTCACTAGTTCAAATTAATAAACTACCTTATCCTCAATTATTTTTTGTCTGCATCTTCCAAATAAGGGATAAGATATTGTTACTACCAGTTTGTTTTACAATCTCAATAAAAAAGAGAGAAATGATAAAGGTGGATGCAATTATGATCTAACGATCAACGAACTGATAGTAATATTAATTAATAAGTAACAATATCCTATCATCTCACAAATAATACCAACACTTAAAAGTGTAGAAACTTCAAATAAATAAATAAAAAAAATTTCCTTTTCTTTTCAAATACCATGAAGGTGACTGAAAAATAAAAAAAGGCTTACCAAACAGAAATAGCATCGAGAGCAAGTTCAGAATCATCAAGCAACCCCGTGACCAACACCAGCACCTGAAAATACCAAATCTCAAGGCACAGCATGACTGCTGAAGCCGCCGATAGCTTTGAAAAAGCCCAAAGCCCATGAAAGGCCTGCAAGCTAAACCCAGTCCACGTATACTTACATCTCCTAGACCCAACAATGTACACAAATTGGGCCACCACTATGATCCACCAAGACAGGCTCAACACTAAAGAGGCCCCAATCAGGCCCAAGCCCAACTTGTAGACCACCACCCAACTCAGCAACATGTGAAGCACGAGTGTGGCCGTGGAAATGTAGGCACTGGGAGCCACAATGCTTTGCGCTTGGAGAAACTTCTGTATGGGGAAGTTCACGGCATAACCGTAGATCTGCGGGATTAGGCCGTACACAAAGATGGCGGCCGCTGATGAGAGAGCCGTCGATTCGCCGATCAAGAGCAGGATTTGTTTGGAGAATATGTAAACCAGAGTTATTGGTATCCCTGTGAGGGTGAGCACTATGATAGCTCTTTGCATGTACACACCAAGCATTTCATACTCGTGCGCACCGTAGGCTTGCCCGCACAGCGTCTCTACCGCACTTCCCATCCCCAACTTTAGCAAAACAGATCACATCAGGGAAAATTAGTATTTAGGCCTGTAATTTCACCTTATTGCATTCAGAATTTATTAATTTATAAAGGTTTAAGTAGTAAATCTGCCCTAAAAATATAAGTTTAGAAGCAATGTTGCCCTAGAAGTTTTTCTTATTTCAATATTGCCTCGGAAATTTTAAAATATAGTAATATTACCATATTCCGTTAAAAAAACTAATGTTGACCGTTAAAAAGAATGGGCAACTTGCTACTTAAAACTTCCAGGGGAACTTTGAAGGTAACGTTGCTCTTAGCAAAAACTTCCGGAACAAATTTGCTACTTAACCTAGCCATTTATAAAAGAAAGGGTTAAGTAGCAATTTTGTTAAAGATGCTACCAAAGATCAATGTTGCCCTTAAAGTTTTTTTTGGTCTCAATGTTACACCGAAAGTCTAAAAATGTAGAAATGTCACCCCTCAATTAATTATTTAACAGATCAACCGATAGTTGGCCTTATTATGTTTATGTGGCAAGTCTACATGGCATCTACATCACTTTTTAAAAAATATTATCTACATGTCAGATTTATAAAAAGGGGTGGCAAATATTAATTAACCCAGTAAATATTATCGGAATTCTCGACGAGACGCTAGGCCAAGGTTCCTCTTCCAATCTCAAGCAAAATCTTTTGAGTTCAGTTTCTCTGCCTTTGCCTTTTCATCTTCGATCCTGACCGTTGAAATTTTAATCCAAGGGTCCAGAATCATTTTTTAAAAAACCGCATGCGATAATTTTTACTACATGCGATTTTTTTTAAAATGATTCTGGACCCTTGGATCAAAATTTCGACGGCCAAGATCGAAGATGAAAAGGGAGGGGCAGAGAACAGATGGGCAGAGTATCTACTTCCGAAATCTTCTTTTACATCAGAATCACAAGCTTACTAGAAGCCCAACAAGCCATTCCTCTTCTTCAATCTCACTTTCTTGCCTTTTCTTGCTCTCTCCATTTTAACCTAGAACAACTCTGGTTCTTCTTCTGGGTTTGCTCTTCCCAGTTTTGGTAAGCTCAGGGAGGAGCTTTCCTGTGCGGTAAGAGCTCTAATTTTTCTTGGAGATCTTGTCTTAATGTCAATTTCTCCTTCTCTTTTCTCGATTTGACGTGCTGATATTCGATTTGCTTTGGCAGATTTGTCTGGAGATATGCTTTGAACCAAGTTTTGTATCTCACCCAGTTCATTAGAACATTTGGTTCCGACTAATCCGAATTTCGCTCCACATCGGGCCTACGGTTGTGGGGGAAGAGCTCCTAATACTATTTTCACCATTTCCACGCCTTGAAACCAAAGATATAGTGGTGAAAAAGCATTAATGGTTGTTGGTAAGTACTACTCCTTTTGTAGGCACAGGTAAATCTCCAATTCCATACTTTTAATTGCATGATTATTCAAGAACGTGGTCGATCGACTTCATTTTGAGGTAAAATAATGAGAGACTTTTTCAATGGGTTTTAACTCAATATATACCACTGTGCAGCTTTTGCAGAAAATGCCTTCGATACGCAGCGGATAAATGTGGAAGAAAGAGCCCAAAGTGAAGACAACTGATTAGGTAACATCCCTAGGAACTATGAAGCTTATAGCTTGCGAAAGTAATATAAGCGAGTAGTAATATGATACTCCTCACACTACCAAAATCTACTGTTGGCTTATTCATTCCTATATTATTCTGGGAATTTCAGTGATGGACGATCTTACTTGGATTTTGCAGAAACAGGGGGTGGTTGATGGGTGAACACCCGACCCGGGTGTGGGTTTTGTTGATGAAGGAAGCTTGAGAACTCGTCCTCGTCGAACGCTGTCGAAATCAGCACCGGGTGCGGCGTTGCTGGCATGGGCGTCAACCTCCTCGGTCTCACTGGCATATCCCTGTCATCCCTGTGCTTGTCGGGGCCATTGTCGGCGGCAGATTCTGGATCTAATGGGATGGGGTTATAATTTTTTATATTTCTTTTTCCTATTTTTTAAATCTGACATGTAAATCAGTTTTTTTTAAAAAGTTATCTATGTGTCACGTAGACTTACCACATAAGCGTAAATAGATCAACTAACGTTTCAATCGTTAGGATTTTTAACTAAAGGCGGCGTTGTTATGTTTTTAGGAACACGGATTGACATTGAGACAAAAAAAACTTTAAATACAACATTGCTCATATACTTTCATGACAAAGTTGCTATTTAACCTTAAAAGAAACGATGTTAATAGCTAATAGCTAATTGGTTACTAACTCTTACTCTCAGCATACCAACTCAATTAATTTTTCCCCATACATCTAAATAGAATCAAAATCAATCAAAATACAAATTAATAAACCTATTTATATGTTATAATAAATAAAATTTATTTGATAATTTTAACATTTTAAAATCTCTTTTATTCTGTATTTTGTGGCAGTTTACATGTTGCTTAATCAGTATTCACATTAATTATAATTGACATATTATTATGAGTATAGAAACTAATGACTATAATTGAGGAAACAGTAACCACTAGATCTAATTAAAAATCATGTACATCTATCAGGATGGATGAATTAATTTTCCCAACAAATTAAAATTACTTAATTTTAGCCTAACTAAAACCTATATATATGAATCAAACTGTGGTACTCCTGACCAAAAAAAAAAAAAAAAAAAAAACTGTCTGGTACAAAACTGTAGTATTGGCCTATTGGGAAAGCCTTATATCCACACAATGTAAGCTGACTCGGTCTTGATTAATCAAGAACCAATATAATTTCTAAAAATAAAAATAAATTAAATATTTAAAAAAGTGTAAAAATTAAAATAGAAAACGATAGGGCTAAAAATGAATTGAGGAAGGAAAGAGATTTGTTTGGGATCTTATTATTCAAGTGATTAGTAGTTAAACAAAAGGAAGAAGAGAAATATGTATATGATCGATGCCAAAAAGTGTGGCAAATGAGAAGAGGGATTGATATAATATATATATAGAGAGAGAGAGAGAGAGAGAGAGAGAGAGATAGATACCATGAGGCCGTAAGCAAAGAGCTGAATGCCACTGTTGCCAAGGTTGGCAGCGGCATACTCGAGGTTGCCGAGGTGGCCGGCAAAGGCTCTGGTGGCGGTTGACATGAAGTTGTTGATGAGGTAGACGAAGATGGCCGGAGCGGCGATGCGAGAGAGCAGGATCAGCTCGATCCACGTGGCTGATCGAAGCCTCGTGAACCACGGCAGGTTGGTGTCTGACAGAACATTTTCCAGTCTAGAATCAACCACATGAGCTCCGCCGCCGATAGCTTCTGCATATTCCTCCGGTGGCGAAGTTGAGCTCAAGATGGGCCGGTGAAGGTCTTCTTCTGATTCCATGTAAGTCTATTGCCGTGGAGAGAAGTGATGCTTTTATTGTGACTGGCACATTAATACAGAGATGAAAGCTGGAGGAATCCACGTTCCATCCATTTTTATCAAAAGTTGAGCAATCCCAAATAAAAAGGGCTTCCTTCTTTCTTTTTTTCTTTTTCTTTTTTTTGAAAAAAGTACTCCTTATAATAAAAGGTTTTTTTTTTTTTCAGATTACATTAAAAGTTAATTAACTTAGGTGTTTGAAAAAATATTTCTGATATTAATTGTTAATGAAAAAAGATACTGTGTTACATAAAAAATATTTCGAATGTAGGACTATAAATTTATTAATTTGATATAGTATGTACAAAAAATATTTTAAAATACGGCATACAATTTAATCAAATAAATCAAAAAAACCAATTTTTTTTTTAAAAATGGTTTTCACTCTAAAATTAGAGGTACTTATAGATTAACCATCAATAAGACACTTTATATCAATCACGGGACATCGAACCTCTTCCATTTATTTTAAAGTAAAATTTTGATGTCTTACCAACTCTACCGGGTTGTCGTGAGTGTGTGTTTGTATGTATATGTGTATGTATATATATATATATATATATATTATACAGCTTGAGTATATATTTAAAGCAAAGCAAGGGATAAAGACTCACCTTTTCTTGGCCCAAATATCAACGTGGCCTGAAGAAAAGCAATTAATATAGAAAAGGCCCACGGTACGTCAGTTTTTATTGACTCTGGATTTATAGATAAAAAGATCAATTATACAAAATGAAAAGAAAATAACATTAAAAAAAAGCCCTATAACTTATCAATAACAAGTGAAAGAACCATTGACAAGTGGATGAACTATTATTAACAAGTTTTTAGATTTTTTTATATTATTTTTCTTAATTGAAACCTTAACATCCTTTTCCCTAGACAAAATTATACTGTAGGTATCAAAGTTGGAAAGTTAGAGTATAGGTAATGGAGAAATAATAAAGGGTAAAGGTGTAAATTAAATATACACATAAGTTTATATACCTAAGGTGTACCTAACATCAAATGCTTTTTGGAGATGCAAAACTACTCATCAACTTGTAAAATTAGAGCAAAATTCATAACACTGTTAAAAGAGCCTAACTCTATTTATGGGACCCCTATTTTAAAAAAATTAAAAATGTCTAAATTTTCTAATTTCCATAGTTGCCCTCCTAATTTGATCAACTCCCTCCCTTCCACTTTTCATTTCCATCTTCCCTTCCCAGATGCTGACGACGACAACGGCGACTCCCTCCTTCCTCTTTTCATCGCCTCGTTTCCTTCTCATATGTTGGCGACAACGGCGTCCCTCAACGACGGCCATGTTTCAGTCTTAATCTTTGCGGCTGCAACAAAACCTACACCCCTACTTCAGTTTCCAACTACGGTGATGACTATTAAATCTGTTGATCCCAGGTTCTTTTTTTTATTGTTTTCTCCATTCATTCAGTGTTTTTACTAGATCTATTAGGGAAGAGCTTTATCACCCACTTATTTTTGACGGTGGTGTTAGATCTAGAATTCACTATTTCCTTGGGTCGAGTTAGTTCACATCGAGGCTTTGAGGACGGTGGAGAAGAATTGGACGAGCAAAGAGGATTGAGAAACTCAAATCCATGTCTTTTGAGAAGCATTTCCCCTCCTTCAGTTTCGATTTAGAGGAGCATGAAGTGATCTTAGTATTAGAGGTAGAGGATGATAATTTGCCTCGGTAAAAGAGGGCTCTGCAACCTATGATAACCCTAAAAGAAGCAAACAAAGAAGATGACATCAGGACCGTAGCCTTCAATATTCTAATGAAAGTAGATAGAACGACGGTGAGTAACGTTGAAGCACGATCTTACCTCAATGAAGATGGAATTAAAGCACGGTGAGTAATGTTAAAACAACGGTGTGCTTGTGGTATCCTGGAAGTCGTACTAACTTGATCTCAATTTGGTTGTTTTTTTTTCCGCCAACGCAATTGTTTTTTACGCTTTGTTCATTTTCTGATTGATGATTGTTGATAATGAATTTTTGAGAATGAAGAGGATAAATCAAAGGTGTTCTAACTTGCGAGAGATGTTGGGGGTTGGAGGCATTTTGGTCTTTTCAAGTGATAATTAAGTCTGTTAGCCTTTTTTAACGGTACTGTGATTTTTGCTCTAATTTTATAAGTCTACGAGTATTTTTGCACCTCCAAAAAGTATTTGGTGTTGGCCGCTTTAGGTATAAGTTTATGTGTATTTTGCATCTTTAGCCAATAATAAAACACATTAAGTTTTATATAAAGAGTGATTGAAGCAGTGTACGGAATCGTGGCCACTGAAATTTGAATAAATAAAGGAGACTATTAAGCAAATTCTTCTTACATGTGACCATAGCGTCGTTCTAAGAATACAAAACATCATCTCATAATATTTTATTGTGAGGGTGTTTAAGTTATTAATTTATTTTGAATTGTATAATGTTTATTTGTATTGAATTTTGAATAGTATAAATATAAATTTTTTATTTAATATTATTATCTTGTTATTATCAATGATTATAGTGTGTCTTATATAATAAATAATAATAGTAAAAATAAATAAGAATAAATAAATAAATAAAATTAAAAAAGAAAATACCTTACGGTTATAAACAAAGAACCATTAAATATGCCCTTAATATATTACGGTTAGAAATAGTTATTTATTTGGGTGGAGCATATATAGTGAAACCATCATATAATGTCGATAATAATCGTCATAAAAGTTTTTTCAGTAGTAGTGAAAGCGCACTTATTGAGAGATGCGAAACTCTTTACGTTCTTAGCCTTCGAAAGAGGAAACCCTTAACTAAAGACTAAAAAGTGATGCAAGTGATCAAGAATGACCTTGCTCCGTCCAAGTTATCAAAATGACTTGTTTTTTTGATCCGACCTTGAGATACCAAAATGACTTGAAGAAAGCAATTACTTTGGAAAAGGTCCCCAGCATTCCTTACTTTTATTGACTTTGAATTCTTCAAGAAAAGTGTGTTTGTGAGCAAATGATTTTAATAGGTCTAATCAGAATTTAGTTAATAAAGCAGAGACACGATCCTACTCTTTTAATGAAGCTCAATAGCTCATCCAACGAAACCTACCCCTACCATTAATTAAAGGGAAATTGTTGGAAAATAGTTCATTAAAATATTTAATTTATTGATTAAAATTAACTGAAATTTGCTTAAAATTTAGGTCTTTCAGCGGATGTGACTTATTTTTCATCCCAGTGCAGCATATTTTCATCTTAAAACATGAGTTTAGAGGGGCTTGCCATCTCATATACATGATAATTTTTTACAAAAGGCTTGGTATTATTTATAATCTTATAAGATACACTATAATAACATGTCTAAATTTTTTTAGTACTCTTTCGTCCTTAATGTAAGACCTAATTGATATGTGAGAAGTTAACCTTAGTCATTCTCATATTTATACATTTTTGTTCTTAAATTACTCCTATTAACACTCCTTCAAATAAGAGAGGGAGTGAGGAAATTGAGGAAGATAATTAAATTGTTTTAAGAAAAATATAGAATATTTATTATAATTAACTAACTTACCTAATTTCCTTAGTTCAATCAAATTAGTTAAATAAGTTTTACATTAAGAATAAGATATCATTTTTCTCCACATTAATTATTGGTTAGTTTCACTGTATTAATTACTAATTTGCTTGTTATAAAAAAAATTTACTAATTTTCTCATTGGATTAAATATCAATTTTGCTAAGGAAGTATTGGTAAAGAGAGCAAATTTACCCTGGAAGTTTACAAAGAGAAGCGATCTAACGGTCAAGATCAACCGATCGGCAAGATTACAAGTTTTTAAACTTCCGAAAAAATGATACCAAAAAACTTACGGGTCTTTGGTATCCCTTACTAATACTTCCATAAAAAATGATATTTAACCCTTTCTCATTTTCCCACACACCTCCCTTTATAAATAGAGGTGTTTTTTGTAAAAATAAATTTCATTTTCATATACTTATTACCTTTAACCAATTTTAACCTATTTTTTTAATTTATATAATTCAATTATTTGTATCTTATAAAAAATGAGGAGGGAGAGTAAGTAACAGTGACGAGTCTGGACGAAGGTTGGAAGGTTTGAGTTGGTCACACACCTCGAGAAGATAACTCTACGGCAGTTGAACCTACCAAACTTTGTCACACACCTAAAGATCAACTATTGTGTATTATTGTTGATGGTATTTCAGTATTTTCACTAAAAAATCTGGACAAAGACAAGAAGTCGGCATTATAAGTTTTGGAGAAAGACAAGAAATCGGCATAATGAGATTTGGACAAAGAATGAAAGACGGCCCACCCCTGTTTACACCTTTCTGATACGTCGCTGCTTGTAGGGTGCAGTATTTAATTCTCCTCACATGACAATTTTTCAGGCTTAAAATGAACATTTATCACGAAAGTTATTGTGGATGAGGAATGTTGTTTAATTAAGAAGTTCTTTTGAATTTAATGTTGCCCTAAGAATTTCAAAAAATAGCAATATTGCTCTATTTTATTAAGAAATTAGTATTGATCATTAAAAAATTGATATTAACTAAACAATGTTTTTAATGATTAAGGGTAAATTCGCTTCATTTTTTCACTTTTGGGTTAACCTTAAACTCGAAAAAACTTCGGGAATATAATATTGTTCATTCTTAAATGAAAACTTTTAGAATAAATTTGCATGTTAACCCTTTTTTCTAATAACTTTTTATAGAACTATCATTTTATTATGTAAAATCAATAACATCTAGTTGTATAATTTTTTTTTCCCTTTTTGTATGAATGGTAGTTTTTTTAAAAAAATATCAATTTTTATATAGGCATAAAGAGATATTTTTTTGTTGGAAGCAATTATATTTGAAGCTGATTAACATCAAATATGAACATCTCTCTCAATAAAGATTGAACCTTGATTTGCTAAGATTGCAAGGAACAACCTTTTTCAAGTAAAACAAAACATCAATTGGTTGAGCGATGTTTACCAAATATATTTGATTCCATCTATGCATTAAAGTTGATGTATTTAATTGGTATTTCTGAAGAGTTCGATATTTTTTGGGGGAGAGATATCCCAAATTAACACCTATTAGGATTATATAATATGTTTCATTATTAAACTTCAATGTTATTTATTTCTTGCAAAAATATTATAAACATAATATTTTGGTTTTATTTTCTTAAAAGTATGCCATTTTTTTTGTTCAAGTTTAGTGAATAATTGAAAAAATTTAATTTTAAAAACTACAGGATATTTTAATCAAAATTAATTAAATTTAGTCATAAATTATTCCTTCACTTTAAATAAAGAAAATTTGAGCCACCTTTCCTAATCCAAAATATAATATTTTCATGAATGGTTGGTTGGTCAAATACCAGTTGGCTATAGCATATTATAATATATATATATGTGTGTGTTATATATATATATGTGTTATAAAACTAAAGTAACAATAAGATAAAAGGAACAGGGGTTTGAGAGAAAGTTGAGAACTATCTTTCATTCACTTCACGTTTTTACATATATATGTGCAGTGTGTTGGGGGATGAGGCTATCTATAGACAAAGAAGCCAAATATCTCATTTAATGAGCTTACAATACAAATTGAAATTGAATAGCCTACTATACATGTTCTTACAGGTAATCCATGAATGCAAATTGGATTTGAAAACTTGGGCTAATGGGTGGCTAAATATGTGCCACCTATATGCCTACAAAATATGTAATATATATATATATATATATATATATATATATATATATATATATATATATTACACCCAAATAATTTTCATGAATTGTGACAAATATGGAAAGATAAGAGTCTATGGACATCCACATAATTTAATATTTTCACAACACTCTCTCTTGGATGTCTATTATGAATGTGCCTCATTAAAAACTTTAACTAGGAAAAACCCCGTGATATAAAACCTAGCTAAAGAAAAGAGTACATCATTTATTGATACACTTTTCAGTGCTGCCTAGTGGGATAAAACCTAGATAAAGGAAAAAGAGTACAGCGTGTATCGACTCCCCCCTCATGACTACATTAGTCGAGATCTCTGAGTTTTCAAAGATCGATGCTATGGACAAGCTTTTCAAAGATTGTACCTGGAAGCGATTTGGTAAATATATCTGCTAGATTTTCATTTGAACTGATTTGCTGGATATTTATTTCATCATCCTTGAGAATATCATGAATGAAGAAGAATTTTGGTGAAATATGCTTCGTTCTATCGCCCTTGATATAACATTCCTTAAGTTGGGTGATACATGCGGCATTATCCTCATATAGAATTATTGGAACCATTTTATCTGAAGATAAATGACAAGTTGTTCGTATATGATGTATTAATGACCTCAACAACACACATTCTCGACTTGCTTCATGCTTTGCTAGAATTTATGCATGGTTATATGATGTGGCTGATATAGTCTACTCCATAGATCGCCATGAAATAGCTGCACCTCCACATGTAAATAGATAGATTGTTTGTGATTTTCCATCGTGTGGGTCTAAAAAAATCCAGCATCTGCATAACCAATCAGTTCATGCTTGGATACATTTGAGTAATATAACCCCATATCCATAGTGCCTTTGAGGTAACGAAGAATGTGTTTTATTCCATTCCAATGCCTTCGTGTTGGTGAAGAACTATATCTTGCTAATAAATTAACAGCAAATGATATATCAGGCCGTGTGTGATTAGTAAAATACATTAGTGCTCCAATAGCACTGAGGTATGATACTTCTGGACCAAGTAATTCTTCTTCACCTTCATCACTAATTAGTCGAGGTCGGAATGGATCTTTATCCACTTGTAAAGACCTTATAATCATTGGTGTACATAATAGATGTGACTTATCCATATAAAATCGCTCTAGGACCTTCTTTGTATAAGTTTCTTGATAGACAAAGATCTCATCCTTCAGATACTCGATCTGTAATCCAATACATAATTTCATTATGCACAAGTCTTTCATTTCAAATTCTTTCTTCAAACAATTAATTGTCTTTTGAAGCTCTTCAGGAGTTCCAATGATGTTGATATCATCAACATAAACAACAATTATAGCAAATTCATTGCTAGATCTTTTCATAAAAATGCATGGGCATATTGGGTCATTTTTGTACCCTTTTTTTAACAAATATTCCTTGAGACAATTATACCACATGCACCCTGATTGCTTTAAGCCATATAGAGACTTATTTAACTTAATAGAGTATTTCTCTTGAGAATTTGAATTAGATGCTTCTGGCACCTTGAGTCCTTCAGGGACTTTCATATAAATGTCGTGTCAAGTGGGCCATACAAATAGGTAGTCATATCCATTAAATGCAAATTAAGTCATTCATTTACTGCTAAACTAATCAAATAACGAAAGGTAGTTGCATCCACCACTGCTGAATACGTTTCTTCAAAATCAATGCCAGGTCTTTGTGTAAAGCCTTGGGCTACAAGACGTGCCTTATATCTTGTAATTTCACATTTTTCATTTCTTTTTCTTACAAAGACCCATTTGAATCCAACTGGCTTTACATATTCAGGTGTATGGACTACATGTCCAAATACTTTTCGTTTTTCCAGTGATTTTAATTATGCATTTATAGCATCTTTCCATAGGGGCCAGTTCTTGTTAGTTTTTTGTGTTTTGATGATAACGACAATCGTAAACACAAGTTACGGTTTGTCTTTGGTAAGTTGAAAAACTTACTTGTCAAGACAAAACTCGAGTTTTAGCTTTGCGAGAGAGTTGCTCATTTTCGTGATCAAAGCAAAACTTGAGTTTTCAAATGAAAAATCGAGTTTTGGGACTTACGGAGAGCACTCGCTTTTTCACTTAAAGACAAACTCAAGTTTTGATTAGAAAACTCGAGTTTTGCCTTACACAGAGACTTCACATTATTTTCAAATGAGGACAAAACTCGAGTCTTGGGTTGGAAACTCGAGTTTTGGTCCAACAGAGAGTCTCAAACTTTTAAACATATGCAAACTCAGTTTCGCGCTAAGACTTCTGGATTTTACCTTGCTATGAGTTTTCTCTAAGTTAAGAGAAAACTCGAGTTTTGATTTCAAAACTCGAGTTTTAACTTGACAAAGAGTTTTGAAGTTTTTACTCGGTCTTTGAAAACTCGAGTCTTCGAGAAAACTCAAGTTTTGACTTGGCACATTTCTTCAAAGTTTTCATACTTAAATGGAAACTTGAGTTTTGATTTGGAAACTCGAGTTTTGGCCAAGTCGAGAGCTTTAAGCTTTTTCAATGATTTGAAAACTCAAGTTTCTCTCAAGAAACTCGAGTTTTGGCCTCGGCTCGATTTCTTAATGTTTTCATACTTAAATGGAAACTTGAGTTTTGGCCAAGCCGAGAGATTTAAGCTTTTTCAATGTTTTGAAAACTCCGGTTTTTGATTGAAAACTCAGTTTTGATGTTTTGGACTTAAGCGCACTATTTTCATTAAAAGTCCAAAACTCGAGTTTTATTTTGAAACTTGAGTTTTGAGTTTCAGCCAAAACTATGTCCAAAAGCTCAAATCGTGACTTTCCTCTCGAATGGAGGAAACTCGAGTCTTGAGAATGAAACTCGAGTTTTGCCTTAAGCGCACATTGAAAACTCGAGTTTAGATGAACAAACTCGAGTTTCCATCGTGAGTCGAAATTCAAATCTGTCGAATTTGTAAAACCTTCATGTTTGATTTCAATACTTCCTACAATCATTCTTATATGTTCCTAGCTATGTTTAACCACTTTGTTAGTGAGTTTCAAATACTTTAAAGAATGTTTATTGAAGGTTTAAAGCAAAAGCAAAAAGTGATGTCAGCACATTAAATGCTAAACCTAGAAAGTTGCATACTTTTGGGTAATCCGTCTGCACAAGTTTGGAAAGAATTAAAAAATGTTTTCCACATCCAGCAGCTGCTATTCCAACGGATTAGTTCGCAAGAAGTTGTAAGAACCGGCTGAACCCAAGAGGGGGGTGAATTGGGTAAAGTATAAAAACTTAGGAACTTTCAAAATCTTTTTGCAACTCAGTAAAATGAGTTTGTATGACAGTAAAGAGTCATAAAACAATAGACAGTCATTCAAACATATATGCTGGAAATATAAGAGAGAAGGGAAGAGAATATGCAAACTGAGATTTATCCTGGTTCGGTCCAATCCTTGACCTACGTCCAAGTCCTCAAGCTTCACTTGAGATTTTCAATCCACTATCCTCTTGTTTAATCCGGGCACAAGAGAAGCCTTTACAAACCACAAGTTCACCCGTGCAGTTGTGAAGCCAAATCTCTCACCGAGATACTCCCCTTACACAATGTAAGGTTACACTGTTTCCCTCTCAAGATCACCCAATCTTGAGTAACTCTCAAATAAACAGATAGAATGTTTATAATGAATCTTCTCTCTCGAAGTGAATAAGATAAACACCGAAGTGCATTACAAATAATTTCACTCTCTATGATGAACTATGTAAGCATTGAAAAACAGAGTGTGTATGAGAAAGATGATGAATTCAGAGTGTTGGCATCTTGATAGTGCAAGCTCACTCTTATCAACCTTGAATGCTTCTTTTTTTTATAGGTAGAGATCAATATATGACCGTTGAGAAGATTCAATGACTGTTGGATAAAGAAATATAGCCGTTAGAACTTTTGCACAGCTTTTGATGTTCTGACACAAATCTGATATTTTGAAGATTTGCTTCTAATCCTTCGTTTTAATAATCTGAAACTCACTAACAAATTGATTAAACATAGCTAGGATCATTAGAGAATAATGATATGAAGTATCAAGATCAAACAAGAAGGTTTTCCAAATTCGTCAGATTTGAAATTCTAGATCTGCGATGAAACCTTGAGGTTTGCTCTCAAACCCGGAGGTTTTCGAAATAGCAAAAAGCATCACCCTCTCTCGTGTGTCAAAACCTCGAGGTTTTCTCAGAAACCTCAAGGTTTCACTTTGAATGTGAAACCTTGTAAAATTGCGACAAGAGCAAACCTAGAGGTTTCTCTGGAAACCTGGAGGTTTTCAAAGACAAGTGAAAAGTCGTTTGCTCTCGGATTCATAAACCTCGAGTTTTTCACCAATACTCGAGGTTTCACTTAAATTTCAAAATTCTCGCTTTGTGCCAAAACGAAAACCGGAGGTTTGAGAGAAAACTTGGAGGTTTTGAAAACTTGGAAAACTTAGATCCTCTCTTTGTCTTGACAAACCTCGAGGTTTGTCCGGAAACCTCGAGGTTTCTCATAATTTTGAGAAACTTGAGGAAACACCATTTGTGCTCAAACCTGGAGGTTTCCCATAAACTTGGAGGTTTTGCTTTGTTCAGAAAACTTGAAAAATTATTGGCCAATCTCAAACTCAAGTTTACATGTCCAAGCTAGAGGTAAGAATCCAATGCAAGAAGAATCAGCTCCAAACTCATTATATTATGTCCGTTATGATCCGATGAATGAAGGCTGTTCTTGACCAGCGTTTTTGCGATGTCCTGAACTGACTGTCAACTTTTGAAGGCCATATCTCCCTGGTCTGAACTTCGTTTTGGTCCATTTAAGTCTTGATGGAAATCTCTATGAGTATACTTTCATATGCCACTGATTTCAGCTTAATCGGACTTTCCGTTTGTGAGATACACCCAAAATACCGAAGGTAGGTCTGGACTGTGACGTTGATTCTTGTGGCAACTTGTAAAAATCATAGATCCTTTATCTGAACTCCTTTGGGCTTAAATGTTATATCAAAATGACATATTGGGAGTCTAGTTTCATATGCCACTAATTTCGCTTCAATCCGATTTCTGGTTTAAGAGATATCATCAAATTACCGACATCGCCCGAGCTGAACGTGAAACGAGTATACCGAGTTGCGATTAGTCTTTGAAACCTCGAGGTTTTTCTTGAAACCTCGAGGTTTTGACTGAAACCTTGAGGTTTTGACTGAAACCTCGAGGTTTGCTAGTCCAGAGACACCAAAGATGCTGAAGACACTCAAACCTCGAGGTTTGAACTCAAACCTCGAGGTTTGAACTCAAACCTCGAGTTTTCTCGTCCTAAACCTTATATTTGCTTGTTTTAACATAGAATTGAGTCATTCCAACTTCCATATGATCTTGGAGACTTCTAGCATCAATATAAGAACTTGAATAATGATATCTTCATTCCATTCACCAAGTTCTTCCTTCTTTCATCTCCCAACTTGATCATTCTTCACCATTTAACTTGAGCTTATCATTCTCGCAAGTTATACCTTCTTCATCTCCTCTTCTTCTTGATTAATATCTATGATTCAACTTGAACTAATCTATATTAAACATAGTAGTTAGTCAATGTAGGAGATAACTATATTACTCAATCTTTTTGCTTTCAATAATGGCATCCATATAAAATATCATCAAAACTTAATCATAACTAACAGAAGTCAACTCTGAACTTCGCCACTGATTAAGTGAAGATTAGAGAGAGAAGAAGACCAAAGCTTAACCAGAACTTTGTCTAATGAAGGCAACAGTTATATTGAAGATTACAACGGTCATTTAATGCTCTCTTAGTATAAATAGAGCAACATTCAAGTATTCTCAACTAACATATCTGCTGAAAACGAATTGCATTCAAAGTTCTTCAACTACTTTCAGTTTTCACTTGTAAAGTATCTTTTGATACATTAAGCTTTAGTGTTTATCATTATCCACTCTTAGAGAGAGTCTTTTATTGTAAATCATTTATTGTAAAGAATCACAAGTCAGGGGACTTGGTGATTGGGTTCATTGATTACAACTTGTAAGGGAGAGTAAGTTCTAGTGAGAGAATTACTATTGAGTACAGAGTGTGTAATCAATTGAGATAGTGAAAATCCCAGAGAGTCTGGGGACTAGATGTAGGTCAAGGAGTTGGACCGAACCAGTATTGTAACACCCCATTTTTAAAAGGGGATTTTTTTTTTCATCAGAGTAGAGCATCGGAGCAAAGAGGTGAGTAACTGATATGTATCAAAATAGTAACTACAGTGTATCCAGATGGTCATTATAGTTGTACATTGATTCCAAAATTTCAAAGTATAACTATGTAATGTTATAAGTACAACTTCAAAATATATCTCCTAGGTCGAGTTCCTTAGGCGGGGCCGCTTGCCCTTGTCGATTGCTCTTGGTCCTCCCGACCACCGAAGCTATATTAAGAGCTGAGGTCCAATGCCCATTGGACCTCAGGTAACGATTAAACTCATGCTTATGTAAACAATATATGTATGACAGATATTCATTACAACATTAATCACACACAAGCACACAGTAGATGTAAGATTCATATATCAACAGTACACATCGCATGTACAATTTTCTATGTTAACAGTACACATCACATGTAAAGTTATCTATGTCAACAGTACACATCACATGTAAAGTTGTCTATGTTAACAGTACACATCACATGTAAATTTATCATCTATCACATATATAAGCATACAATAAGTATCAGAGTTAGTGTTACAGTACGCATCCGTACCTTAGTCCATTCGGATGTTGGTACGTCTATCTGCCTGGTATTTCCCTGACTTTCTTGGATATCCTATAACGGTATTTTCACATTATTACCTCGTAAATAATATCTTAAGAGATATTTTACACACTACTGACCTTTTTACCCTTGGTAAATTTCTTATTCCAATTATATCCCTTTATTTTCTCAAAAACGTGGTTTTCAGCATTGCTGGCAGATTTTTCGCCTGACTTCGATAATTCATAATTAATTCTAAAAAAATCAAAACGTGGATCCGTAAAATTTACCGGAATCCTTAGGATGTCTATTTTTGAATAAAATTACTTGTTTTCACCCAGAATTAGTGAATCATTCCCATTTTAATATTCTTTAACCTCTGCCCAGAATTTTCCAGAAAAACGTAGCCTAACTTTGGGAATTTCTATCTCCATGCAAAAAATTTGAAATAATATGTTCTTTGCATATCTGAAAAGCCCTATATGTCTAATTTAACCATGAATATTTTCATAATTTTTTTACTTCATTTTCAACATAAAGTATTGGCATTTTTATCACTGACTTCAGAAATTTCTATCCGATGAATTTTCGCCAGAGCTTCGCTACTTCGATCATAATTTTCCAGAAATTTTTCTATACTATATGGCTCATTTTATTTTCAAAATATTAACATTTCTAACTATAAAAACATGATACTAACATTATTCTAACATATCTAAGATCAAAGCCGCTTCTATCTAAGAAATTAAGAACTACAACTTAAAGAACTTACTTGCAAATGCTAGACTCCTTCAGAAGCTCCTCACTCTCCCTCTTTTCTCTCTATATTCAGATGCTATGCTTGCTCTTGCTTGTGAAGGTGTGAGGAATAATGAAGCCTAAGCCCTCCTATTTATACTAAAAGGTCATGGCACTTTTGGCTCCAAGAGTGCATTGGTGGCCTTTCCACCTTCATGCATTCTCCAAGCATGCATTGGTGGCCTCTCCACCTTCATGCATTCTCCAAGCATGCATTGGTGGCCTCTCCACCTTCATGCATTTCCCAACTTGGTGCTTTAATTTCCTAGTTACTTTAAGTATATTTGTAACTAGATGACTTTGGTGGTTGGTTAGCAATTAGGCAAAATGCTCTTAGGGTTTAGTTTGGAGTCTAATCCAATTCCCTAATTAGTTTTTTGATTCCTAAACATTATGGCTTAATTAGAAGTACTTAATTACCCCTTCATCATTTTAGAATTTATTGTATTTGTCAGGTAACCTTTAAGATGATAATTCATCCTAAGCCAAATTTGTGTTCTTGTCTTGGATTAATGCTTATATTTAATCTAGGATTAAGATCCCTTAATTTTCTTTTTGATAATAATTGATTGATTCAATTGATTTATGAATTTATGATGAGAATTAGTGTTTAATTAGACAAATATCACCTATGGAACCCTTGATCCACAATGTGCCAACAAGGCCAATTAACTCTAATCACTCCAACCCTTGATCCTCATTGTGCCAACAAGGCCATTTGGATTTAATTACTCCATTGGTTAACTTTAAAATTATTGCATTTAAATAAATTCCTCACTTTTCCACTAGACACACATCACTCACAACTTTATTTTCATGGTCCAAAATCATCCACTCACAAGCCTTTGTTGCCTCTTGAATTTTCACTTAGGTTTAGTCTTTAATTAGCTTAATCTTTGGTCATTAATCCTAAAAATGGAGTTTTAGGTGTTATTGAATTTATTTGATTGGCTACTATATTAATCATGATCATTAGTAGTAATCTTTATGTTAATCTTGGCCCTTCATTAGCCATTGGTCTTTAATTAGGGTCACACATCCCAATTTAAGACATGTTGTTAAATTAATTATGAAAGTTTATGAAATTAATCTAATTAATGTAGATTTAATTATCTACTAATTGTTGGCAATTTTCTTTAATTGGATTAATTATTTTCTCACAACTTTTGAGTTTACTTTGGTCATTTATGCATCATGCATTAATTTAATAATCTTAGGGCAACTTAGGGTCCCTAATATAATATTGGAATTTTTCCCCTTTAATTTCTAAGGAAAATAATCAAATAAATTATTAAAATTAGAGACAACATACTTTCCTATTTTAAATAGGTATTAATTCCCAAAATATCATATTTAGGAGAAATACAAATTTTGGGTATTACAAGTATAAACTAATGTGTCTTTCTCTTCTCCTCTTCACTCTCTCTCGTTCACCCCTGTTTTGCTTTGTCAAAAAACAGAGCCATCTTGAAAAGTTTTTGAAATCCCCAATTCACCCCCTCTTGGTGATTTAGCTCCACTTTCAATTCTTTCATTGTTGGCACTCACTAATGGATTTTGGCTCATGATCCTCATTATCATTCATTACATCATATGCTATATGATAAGCAAAGATGTCGTCAACGTTAACTTCATTTCGGTCCCATTGGATACCATTCATAACATAATTTATTGAGATCTCATTATTTTCATATATTTCAGTGTACTGGATCTCTTAAGGACTACAACATTCTCTTCTTGAGATAATAACTCTTCAAGAGATGGCTCTTCTAGAGCTACTAATTTTTGTGTGGTTATCCTCAACTTGACCATCTATATTCTTAGCTCCTTTTCTCTTTCGAGGATTTTTATCTTTGGAACCAATGGGCTTGCCATGCTTCAGGCGTGCTTTTGATTCATTTATAATAGGTTTTCCTTTAGGGACATCAATTCGAATAGGAGCATTAGCAGCTGGGACATGTAACTTTGTCACTTTCTTGGGTCAGTGAATGCTCTGGCATTCGATTAGCTAAATTCTGTAAATGAATTATCCTTTGAACTTTCAGTTCACATTGTTTCGTACGAGGATCAAAATGGGTTAGTGATAATGCATTCCAGCTAATCTCTTTACCCAACTGCTCTAATGTTGGGAAAACCGATTTATCAAAATGACAATTAGCAAATCGTGCCGTAAATAAATCTCCTGTAGATAGTTCTAAATATTTTATGATTGAAGGAGATTCATACTCAACATATATTCTCATTCTTCTTTGTGGACTCATTTTAGTGCATTGAGGTGGTGCTATTGGCGCATATACTGCACACCCAAAAATTCTTATATGGGAAATATTAGTTTCTTGACCAAAAATCATTTGTAAGGGGGAAACCTTTAAGTAACTAGTTGGCCTGATGCGAGTTAATATTGCTGCATGCAAAATGGCATGACCCAAGCAGAAATTGGGAGATTAGATCTCATAAGTAAAGGTCTTGCAATAAGTTGCAATCGTTTAATCAAAGATTCTGCAAGTCCATTTTGCGTATGAACATGAGCTACAGGATGTTCAACATCAATTCAAAGGGACATACAATATTCATTAAAAGCTTGTGAAGTAAATTCACTAGCATTATCAAGACGTATTTTCTTGATAGGATAATCAGGGTAATATGCTCTTAATCTAATCAATTGAGCAAGTAATCTCGCAAACATCGGGTTACAAGAAGATAATAAGCAAACATGCAACCATTTTGTTGATGCATCAATTAAAACCATATAATACCTAAATGGTTCGCATGGTGGATGTTTTGGTCCACAAATGTCTCCCTGTATCCGTTCTAAAAATGTGAGAGACTCACTTTTTACTTTGCTTGGTGAGGGTCAAATAATTAACTTTCCCTTGGAACATGCACCACATGAGAAATCATGGGATTGTGGTATTTTCTTACATTTAGGGTATGTCCACATGAATTCTCAATTATTTGTCGCATCATAGTTGACCATGGATGGCCTAACCACTCATGCCAAACATTAAATTCATTAGTAAAATTCTGGTTTATATTGGAAAACTGCTGGTCTGTATTGGTAAACTTCTGGTTTGTAATAGCGTGTGTCTCAATTGTGCTTATAAATGTATAATACAAACTAGAAGAAAAAGCAGGAAAACTTTCTAATATACATTTTCTACCAGAAACTATATTCGTGATAGCAAGACATTCCTGATTATTTTTAGTTGTTGTTTCTATATGATATCCATTTCTGCGAATATCTTTGAAACTCAATAAGTTTCTCTTAGACTTGGTAGAATAGAATGCATTATCAATGCATTATTTTGTTCCTTCAGGTAAAAAAAAATATTAGTTCTTCCGGAGCCTTCAACTAAATTTATACTATCAAATATAGTCTCGAACATTGGCTTCTTGCATTACCAAGGAAGAAAAATATTTATCATTTTTTAGTATGGTGTGCGTTGTTGCGCTATCAACGAGACACAAATCTTCAGGATTGATGCCAACAAGATTCATTCTTCATTAAAAGATACATGAAAATAAATAAAAACATAATTTAAAAGAAATACATATAATAGAAGAAAGTTTCAACATACTAAAACATTATAGTTCTAAATATGAAAATATAATTTATACTAAGAAATCAATGACATCTAAATGAGCAATATCAACATCTTCATGCTCAGAATTCTCAGCCTTTTCAACATGATTTACTTCAATCTTTGGTCATTTACCATTACTTTTTAATGATTCTTGGTAAAGGTCAACCAAGTGTCTTGGCGTACGACAGGTACGTGACCAATGTCCTTTGCCACTACAAGATAGCATGTATTTTCAGCATGTTTGTTATTCCCATTGGTTTCCCTTCTTGGGTTCTTTTCAATTTTTCCACCACGATTTGGTCCACGGCCACGGCCACGGTTGTAGCCACCTTTACGTCCACGTCTTCGGCTACTACAAGATTCATTAGTTACTGCATTCTCTTATGGGAATGGAGTTGAGCCTGTTGGACGAGATTCATGATTTTTTTTAATAAATGTTCATTATTTTGTTCAGCCACAAGGAGACAAGAAATTAATTCTGCATATTTCTTGAAACCTTTCTCACAATATTGCTTGCGAGCAAGTTGGATGCATGAAATGTGGAGAATGTTTTTTCTAGCATATCTTCATTGGTAACATTTTCTCCACATAATTTTAATTGAGAAGTAATTCTAAACATAGTTGAGTTGTACTCGCTCACAGTTTTAAAATCTTGCAAACGCAGATGTATCCAATTATAATGAGCTTTTGGGAGGATGACCATCTTCTAGTGGTCATATCTTTCTTTCAAATTGTTCCAAAGAACAAGTGGGTTTTTTACTCGTTAGATATTCAACTTTTAGGTCTTCATGCAAATAGCGGCGTAGAAGAATCATGGATCTGCCCTTTTCTTGATTAGATGCCCGATTCCCATCTTTAATTGTGTCTTCCGATCATGGGCATTCAGATGGATTTCTGCATCTAGCATCCAAGATAAACATTTTTTCCAAGAATGTCAAGAGCCACAAATTCAATTTTTGCAAGGTTTGTCATGGTTCAAACTTCGTTAAAGAAATAAACAAGAATTATTAATACGAAAATACCAATGATAGTAGCAGTGAATTCACAAAGACAATAAGTAAGTTATTGTAATAAAAATAAAAAATTTTATGGCTTCGGGCCATTTAGTTCTCATAATGAGAAATTAAATTTATATGGCTTCTCGGCCATAAATAAGAAATTAAAGTGATATGAATTCTACTCATATAATTTCAAAATAAGAAATTAAAAGTGTATAGCTTCCGGCTTTACAACATAACAATATTAATAATACAAAAGAATCAAATAAGAAATCAAATATAAATTAAGAATAGGGGTAATCCTCACTAGGACTTAGTAAAAGGAATGAACTAAGAACGGGGTAATCCTCACCAGGACTTAGTAAGAGAAATGAACTAAGAATGGGGTAATCCTCACAAGGACTTAATAAAAGGAATGAACTTAATAAAAGGAATGAACTAAGAATGGGGGTAATCCTCACCAATCTTAGTAAAAAAGAAAAAAAGAAAAAAGAACTAAGAACGAGGGTAATCCTCACCAGGACTTAGTTCATAAATAGAAGAAGAATATGATAGTGCAAGACATAAATAAAACACTGCAACCAATATATAATATAAAAGGAATAATAATAATCTCTAATCTTAACCATGGAACTCGATGTTTAAAACATTCGGTAAAAATATATCTTTAATTCCATATAGTGGTTAAGATCATCCCAGATAGATAAAATGAACATATAATGAAATCATTAAAAAGATTATGAGAAAATAATACCTTCGTTAGAGCTCTCGTATTGATAACGTGTTATAAAACTAAAGTAACAATAAGATAAAAGGCACGGGGGTTTGAGAGAAAGTTGAGAACTATCTTTCATTCACTTCACGTTTTTACATATATATGTGCAGTGTGTTGGGGATGAGGCTATTTATAGACAAAGAAGCCAAGTACCTCATTTAATGAGCTTACAATACAAATTGAAATTGAATAGCCTACTATACATGTACGTACAAGTAATCCATGAATACAAATTGGATTTGAAAACTTGGGCTAATGGGTGGCTAAATATATATGCCTACAAAATATGTAATTTATATATATAATATATTACACCCAAATAATTTTCATGAATTGTGACAAATATGGAAAGATAAGAGTCTATGGACATCCACATAATTTAATATTTTCACAACAATATATAAAATTTATATAATTTATAATATATATATATATATCAACAAGCGAGAATATATATATATATATATATATATATATATATATCATCTTTGATGAAGAAATTCATTTTAGAGACATAAACCAAACTGTTGATGATTGGACTCTAATACCAATCTACGAGAGTGACCCCGAAAGGATCGGAAAGGGGAGAGGGAGAATCGTGAACTGAGAAGTAGAGAAAATACATTACGAGAAATTTAAAGCATAAAGTAAAGGCTGGAAATAAACGTGCAAAAGAAATAAAAGAAGATGAGATAAGAATGGGTGTAGGCACGCAGCTAGACTTATCTCATCAGAGAGGAAGAGAAGAAATGCAGATGCAAAACATAATGGAAGAACACAAGTTTATTGAAATTTAAAAGACTTACAAAAGAAAGATGGAAAACAAAAGTAAAAGGCAGCAGAAACAGAAAGAGAAAGAGAAAGAGAAAAGATAAGGTAGAGAGAAGGCGGATAAGGATGGCTAGAGAGAGGGGTGGTTCGGAACCTATCCTCAACAGACCAAGATGGCTGCTTAAATAGACTTGCTCGAAGTACTATTTGAACAGTTCCGGTTGGTGACTGGTACTGCCAGTTTTGCTACAGTTCCGGTAAATGACCGGTACTGTTTGTTTATGCATAATTAGCTACAGTATATACCATATCTAACTATAGTGCTCTATGTATTACAGTGTTTTGGTGCTACAAGTGAAAATTCCTAACACTACTTGTAATACAAATAGGTTTTATGCAGAAATTTTACAACTTTATACATGGAAACAATGCTTGTTTGGTGTCTCCATCAAAAGCTGTAAAATTAATCTTCTCCAAGGTTGACGACAAAGTCTTCTTCTTCTTCATCATCACTTGGGTCTAAAGTGGCTGCCTCAGTCTCATCTTGCTGGAGTTGTTTGAGCAGGATACTGAGTTGTTTAATACAATCTTGTTTGCTTGATGCAGCTGCAAGAGTATGTTGAATAAAGTTCTTCTGGTTGAGAAATTTACTTTGTTCACTGGCGCAAAGGAATTTTGGGTTTTCTTTGAACCACTGATCTATATTCTTGCAATCTGCATTAGTTTTCTTGTATTTTCCCCACCAACGTACAAAGAGTTGCCTCTGCAAGATGGGCAAAGCTGGGGATTGTTTGTCATTATGAGAAAATCTGTATTGTCAAGAAAAAATCCAGGATACAGATAATTTAGAGAAGTAATGAAGATCAATTGGAAAAGGATCTCCATTAAGTTGGAATTTGTTTTGAAAATGAGTCAATGCTTTTTGAATGTCTGGTGGAAGAATTTGAGGGATTGGTCCAAAAACATACCACCATCTTAAAAACCATTGAGGAAAAGTATACTTGGTTTTTTGTTTGAAATAAATAAACCAAGTGTGCCTAAAAATTTTGTTTTGATCCCAAAAAATATTGTACCAGGCATCACAATAATCCTAGTAACTGTATTTTTTCGGATTGTAATCAATTGAAATATCTTTTTGTTGATTCAAATTTTGTTCCCACTGTGTTGGTGTGAGAACTTGTAGAATTTGAAGAGTAGAATGAGTTATTAATGATTGATCATCTTTGGAATGATATCGATTTAACTCGATAGATTTAGTATCAACCAATATTACCTCATAAAACTCTCTTGTTTTATCAAAATTGGTAGGGATGAAATAAAATCCAAGGGAAAACATTCAACGCTACCTGGTTTGGGGTTTCAAAGAAAAACTCATGTTCGATCTGTAGGATATTCAATACAACATTTTGTTTTTCGATGTAAGGAGTATCCATGGGATTAGTAGCTGAAGTTGAAGTTGCTACTAATGGTTTTGATACCTTAGGTGGCTTTTGTCTTTGGGCTAATTGAAGAGCAAATTCATTGTTTGCTGAATCATACTCTTTTTTACTGATTGCCTGCGACGAAGAGGCAATTAATGATAAAGCGAGTTTATCATATTCGATGGCCTGGGTTCTGAAATCTTTTTTTGCTAATACTTCCTCCCAAGTTTGGGTTGGAGGTTTCTTAACATAAGAATCAATTGTTTTCTTACCAGGCTTGACTGGAATGAGTCGCTGGGTTTGAGACTCTTTTGTTAGAGTGGATGACTCTGGTTTTGGGGTGGATGACCCTGACATTATTTGAGACCTTGTTTGCATTCTGGATCCCTGTATTTGGGGAATTGTTTGACTAGTTGATCCCTGTGTTTGTTGCTGGAAGGTTTGTTGCTGGAGCAATGGAGTTTGTTGCTGAGGCAATTGTTTAAGAATCTCCTTCAGGTCTTCTTCGGAGATTGGGCTTTGAGCATCCTGGAAAATGCTTTGACTATCTTCCTCTTGGAGGGCTTGTTTATTTTTTGAATCATCACCTGGTTTTTTCTTTCTCGACATTGTCTGGAGAGAAGGAAAGGGTTTATGGGTTAGTTTACTCTCAATCCTAAGAACTACCCTGTAAAAACTCACGGGTAAGAAAGGCTTATAGAACAAGCCAAAATCATGTAAAAAGGATCAGATTTTCACCACCCATCAAGAGCCAAAAGGAAGCCAAGAAAAAGCTAAAGGAAATGAAAGGAAAACAAGTCAAAAAGCCAAGTCAAGTTGAGGACCAATAGGATTTAACTTGGGGAAATATTTTGCATGATAATAAACCATTATTTAAGGACCCTATTGTCCTTATTTTTGGGCAGCCAAGATGAAACACCAAGAGAGAAAGAGAGCGAAGGAAAGGTTTACAAGAAGGAAGAAGCAAAGACACATAACTTGGAAGATTAAGGTAAGCAAGCTCCAAAATTGTGTTGGACTAATTTCCTACCTCCCTTAATCTTCATTATTGTTTCAAGATACTTGTGAACATTTTTTATATGGTGCCCTCATGGTCAAGGCCAAAACATAGCAGGGTGCAAGGAAGAAGAAATCCAAGTGAAATCAAGTTACAAGCTAAGTAAGTCACTAGCATAAATTGTTGTGGCTTGGGTTTTGGGATTTTGAGTAATTTTTATAAAAATGGCTGAATAAAAAAATAATTTTTTTCATGGAGGAAGGCTCTGCCTAAACATTTAAAAGAGGTTATCAAGTGATTAAAGTTAAGATTATAGTCTCAAAGGAAAGGTTAAGCCAAGAAACAAAAGAATACAAAGCTAAAATAATAAATACGATTATGATGCGATTTTCGTGCAGGGTTGTATACATGAAGATATGATATGTTTTGATGGTTCCAAAGTGTTTAGGATGAGATTTTTTATGGATCCAAGTGGGAAACATGATTTAAGAACTCAAAAACCCTAAGTATTCAAAAAATAAGTAATCTGCTAGTTTCGGTGAGTTTTGGGCGTCATGCTTGATAAATGTTTTAAAAATGGTAAACTATGTCTGATGGTCATGAAATATTATAGGCTTACCGGGGACACGTGGGGTTTAATTTTAGTATATAATTATGTAATTTTTTGAGATGTCTACTAAGAGAAATGAATTTTTGAAGATATCCCAAAAACCTGGATTTTGCCTCTAACCAGCGAGTAATGTTTACATAGAAAAATCTTGAGAATTTTTGTGGCCTTTGGAAATATTTTTAATAAAAAATAGACATGTCAAGGGTTAAATGGCCACTAGAATAATTTCAATTGGATTTTTCTAGAATTAATTATAAATTTTTGAATTTAAGGCATAATTTTTGGAAAATGGGTGAATTTCACGAAAATACGAGGACAAATTATATAAGTGAATAAAATGTAGTGTGTTTGCTTTATTTAGGGCCAGCACGTGTCAGGAGTGATTTTCAGGCACCAAGAGCATTTTATAAATTTCAAACAACTATTAGGTGGCAACTGTCTACTCACATACTCTATGTTACTTTGTATGTCTGTTGTGCCATGATTGAGGAACATGTCTTGTGAAGGGGACATGCGTTTGGTTTGTAGGGCCTAGTGGACTGTGTGTTCTTGGATCGCTACTGAGCCGGTGATGCATTCAGGGTGGTTAGGATTTGAGGCCTTGGCTACTGTGTTTTCCTAGCGCTGAGGATGCGAGGGCTTGTCTTGTTAGACGGTCCTGTAGTTATTGAGGACTGGGTCCTTTAGCAGTGAATATATGCATATGTGGTATGTTGTTTATATGTTACTGCATGTGATGTGTACTGAATGCATGTTGTATGTTTACCATTGATGTGATTTTCCTAATTTTGGATTACATATATGCACTACATACATATAGGTATATGAGTTTAATAGTTACCCTGGGGTTCAACTTTGAATTCCAGACCGTTCTGGAGGTACAGGTGTTTCTAGCTGAGTTGACTTGGAGATTTGAGGTAGGGCATGAAGCTAAAGGGTGAAGAAATAAGGAATGCCCTATCGTCTTATGTATTTTATTTTTGGATAACTGTACATTTTACTTTCTACCTAGTATTTACTTGGATCACTATACCCTAACCCTACGGGGACTACTTTCTATTTACTTTTTGCACTTTTACCAATATATCATTTTGTCCAAACCGATCATATGCTTTGCTGTGTGCACTCTGATACATGTTAAAAAGGGATTAAAACATAAAGGAATGACATTAAATCCATATAAACACGCATTAAAGTGTTACGCAGCAGAGTGCATGATCGGTTTTGGAGAATATGTAATACTGGTAAAAGTGCAAGAATCAAAAGTAAATAGTCCTCGTAGGGTTAGGGTACATTAATCCAAGTAAATTCTGAGAAAAAAAGTAAAATATACAGTCATCCAAAAATATAAATACACAAGACAATAGGGCATTCCCTATTTCTTCAGCCCTCAACTCCATGCCCTACCTCAGATCTCCAGGTCAACTCAGCTAGATCCCTTGTGTCCTTAGCTCGATTTGGAGTTCAAAATTGAACCCTAGAGTAACTGTTAAACTCATATATAATATGTATGCAGTGCATGTATGCAATCCACAATGAGGAAAATCACAACATCAATAATGGTAAATATACCACATGCATTGAGAACATACAATCACGCCGGCCAGCCTAGAAACAAAGACCCGATTCCTCAATGCTAGGAAAACAATAGTAGCTAGGGCCACAAACCCTAACTACAATGAATGTATCACCAGCTCAGTAGCGACCCAAGGACATACAGTCCACTAGGCCCTACAGCCCAAACGCATGTCCTACTCACGAGACATGATCCTCAATCATGGCACCACAAACATATAAGGAAACATAGAGTATTCAAGTAAATAGTTACTACCTGGCAATTTTATCGAAAATCAATAAATTTTCCCGGTGCTTGGAAAGTTACTCTGGACACATGTTGACCCTAAATAAAGCAAATAAACTTCATTTTATTCACTTATGCAAACCCTTCTCTTAATTTCATGAAATTCACCCATTTTTCCAAAAAGTCCAGAAAATATGCCTTAACTTCAGAAATTCATAATTAATTCTAGAAAAATCCTTTTGACATGATTCCAGTGGCAATTTAACCATTGATGTGTCTAGTTTTTATTAAAAATACTTCTAAAGGCACAATTCTGCCTTGCTGTATCAGGACACATCCCAATCCCTACAAACTAGCATTGCTTTAGACCGTATAGGTCTCACTCAGACCTGGGATAATCAACACAGGTGCTTATGTAAGCCTCTCCTTCAGCAACAAAAGCTCTCCTCACACTGAGCATCCCATACAAATGATTGGTTCTTTCTCGTAAGCTTTGTCAACGGTGACGCAATGAAAGTAGAGCTTAATACCCAAGAGGGAGGTGAATTGGGTATTCTATAAATTTTCGAAAAACACTCTGTTTTCAAGTGATAAAAACAGAGGTGAGTAGAGCAAAGAGAAGAGTAGCTGGACACAATGATTTATACCGGTTCGGTCCTAACAACTTGACCTACATCCAAATCCCCGCCCTTCGGGATTTTTCACTATCTCAAAGATTACACACTCGCACTTAAGAAGCAGCTTCTCTCTGAACTCACTCCCCTTACAAGTTGTAATCAATGAATCCAACCACCAAGTCCCCCGACTGTGGTTCTTTACAATAAATGATTTACAAGAAAGAAACTCTCACACGAGTAATTAAAGATGAACACCGAAGCTCTTGTATCGGTGATACTACACGATGAAAAACTCGAATAAATGTGAGACTTGAATGATTTTCGTTTTCAGCAGATGTAGTAGTTGGGAAGACTTGAATGCAGTTCTATTTATACACACAGATCATCAAATGACCGTTGCTAACCCAATAGATCCGTTGGAGAAACTCAGCCAAGGTTAGGAAGTGGTTTAGACATCTTTTCTCTCTAATCTCAGCTTAATCCAGCTGTCCAAGTATTCAGAGTTGACTTCCTCTGAATTAATCCGTTGTAGAGGCAGTTTCTTGATGTAGTAATCATTCATTAATGCTCGCAATCGTGTGCAGTGGATTACCAAAAAGCATGCAACTTTCTCGAACATAGCATTTAATGAGCTGAACCACTTTTTGCCTTTTCCTCTAACCCTTCAAAAACATTCTCTAAACCATCCGAGATTCACTAGTAAAGTCATTAAGCATAGTCGAATATCGTAGATTAATATTTCGTAGTATTGAGATCAAACAAGAATGTTTTCCAAATATGTCGATTTGAATTTCTCGGATCGGCGTCACAAACTCGAGTTCAGTTCATGCACTCGAGTTTGAGGCTTCAAAGTGTAAAGGCGTTTTATGTTCAAAACTTCTAAACTGGAGGTTTGCAAAACGAACCCGAGGTTTTCGAGTCATCAAAACTTCTTTGCTCTCGGGTTGATTTAAACTCGAGTTTGGTCACAGTGAACTCGAGTTTCCTTCATCCAGAGAGGAAGTCACGATTTTAGCTTTTTGAAATACCTTTGAGCAAAAGCACGAACTCGAGTCTATTAGTAGGTAGGCTCGAGTTTGTCACTGTTTAAACTAAAACTAGGATTTTGTTTTCAAGGGCAAACCTGAGGTTCTCAATGCAAACCTTAGAGTTTCTTTCAAGATAAGAAGTCATTGCTCGTAAGGTTTAGACTCGAGTCTACGACTTAGCTCGAGTTCGTTCAACTTGAAAAACTCGAGTGCTCTCGGCACTCAAATAAACTCCGAGGTTTAAAGAACTAAGCTCGAGTTTACTTGGTTAAAAACTTTTAAGAGTTCTCTGCCTGAGGTAAACCTGAGGTTCGAGAAAGACAGCTCGAGTTTAGTTTGATTGAGAGTCTTTAAGAACTTTTCAAATTTGAAAATCTTTGCTTGCAATGAAACAAAGAAGAGTATCCAAAAGCCTTAGAATTTTGAAAAAATCTTCCGCGAGGTAAACTCGAGTTTGACATTACAAAGCTCGAGTTTAATGGTTATGTACATTAACCAATATTTCCTCCGAAGGTCCAAACCCGAGGTTTAAAATTAATAGGCTCGAGCGTAAAAGTATTTTAAGATTAGGATGCTCTCGGCCTCTTGCAAACCCGAGGTTTTAATGTGTAGGCTCGAGTTTACACAAGGCATGCAAAAACTTAGAGCCATACTCAAAAACAAACCTCTGGTTTCGTGTAAAGTTCAAAGTACCAATTGGCAAGTTTGGCCCTTGGTTAGAAGCAAACCTCCGGTTTGAAAATGCAGGCTCGAGTTTGGCGATGTCTGAATACTTTGGATTAAAATCAACAAATTCCAACTATACTCAATCTTGTTTACAATTGTCAGTTATCATCAAAACCCTTAGAGAACTAACACAATCCATGCAAAATTCTGTATAAAGCGGCGGTAGTACCCCGCAAAACCCAAAAAACTATGAATTTCGAATACAGATTCTGGTCTTTTCTGGTCTAGTACTGCTTCCACTTTGCTAGGGTCCACTGCAACCCCTTTTTTAGAAATCACATGGCTCGAAAATTTAACTTCTGTGAGCCAAAATTCACATTTACTAAATTTCACATAAAGCTTCCTTTCTCTCAGAACATTCGAGCCGGTTGCGAGATGGTTTTCATGTTCGTTTCACTTTTTGAATAGATTAATATATCATCAATGAATATCACAACAAATTGATCCATGAAAACGCAAGAGCCTTTTTCAACCCAAACGACATCACCAGGAATTCATAGGCCCATATCTCGGTCTTAAAGGAAGTCTTCGGAATATCCTCAGCCTTAACTCATAACTGATGATATCCAGACCATAAATCAATTTTCGAGAACACATAGGAACCAGATAGTTGATCCAAGAGATTATCAATTCTGGGAAGTGGATATTTATTCTTGATTGTCACATTGTTCAAATCTCTGTAATCAATGTAGAGTCGTAATGATAACTTCTCATTTTTAATAGATTTGAGATATAGTTTGATATATTTTGGAAGTCATCAATATTAAATTGAAGAGATTTTATTGAGATTTTAAGAGATATCAATTTGGATGCGTTATTTGGGGGATTTCAATTTAAAATAAAAGTTTTTCAGTTTATGAAATAAATAATAGTAATGAGAAGTTTAAAAATAAAAATCGGTATTATTATTATTATAAGAAACAGAGGCGCTACTAGAGAGGAGATCACTCGTTCATTATCTTCTTCACTATGCTTGCAACCGTCACTATTCCCGCTTCTAATCTTCACGATGGGAGCCATGAAGAAGAATGCTTTGTGAAGGATTGAGTCTTCTTCCTCCTTGAGCACGATGGTAAAGGAGGAGAAGTTTGGTTGCACGGTGTTTTGTTTCTTCTATGTTTTCATTATAATTATTGATTCTGGCGAGTTTGGTTTGTTCTTCGTTTGTCTTATGGTTCCTGTTCTGATTTTATTGTTGTTTGTGATGATGTTTAAAGCCATGTGTGGCTGAATTTACTTTACAACCTAGAGTAGCTATGAACTTATAAGTGGATTAGACTTTGATTTTCATTGTTTAGTTATAATTATTATTAATTTTGGTTACTTAATCTTGTTTAGCTTTATCTATTTAGTGACCGGCCATCATTGTATATGAATTTGAGTATTAGGATTTACCTTGACGAAGGAAATTTTAGTTAGGCTCTAAGATTAAGTAATATGGGGCTAGATTACGATTTAATTTGCAATTAGGATAGACATATACCTAATGGCCCATATAATTGTTGAAGAGTGTATTCGAGTTGTGTTGCCTCTTGAATAATTATGTTAGACATAACAAGTTATACTCAAGAGAGGGTTGTAAGTGGACCGACAGGCACTTATAGCTATTCATACGCGAGATTAACAAAATTGATATTAAGGCTAATTAAATTAATGAAATCAAGGTTTATGAAGCTAATAAGGAAATAGTGACTCTGGGTTGCTCATTTAATATTTCTAGTAGTTAGTTTATTTTGATTTTAGTTTCTCTTAATTAAATTTTATTTGGTTTGTTCAACTTAAAGAAAAGTGTAAAATTAATTCTTAACGAAGTTGTGGTACTAAGTCCTCGTGGGAACGATACTTTACTTACTCTTTATTACTTGATACGACCCGTATACTTGCGAGTTTTAGGTTATAAAGTTTTACCCTATCAAGTTTTTGTTGCTATTGCTAGGGACTTGTGTGCCACAAGTGTCTTGGTTAAAATTGATTAAGCATTAGTATTTTAAGTTTGACTTCTTAAATATCTTTTTTTTTAAAAAAAATTAAAAAATGGATTTCAATTGGTAACCAATTGGTCTTAATATTGAGAAGGAGACAAATTCTTTGTCTTCTACACAAGATGGATCGATCGATAATTGGCAACCACATGTCTATTGTTCTCATGTTGTTGTAGTATAGTGGTGAGTATTCCCGCCATCACGTGGGTGACCCGGGTTCGATCCCCAGCAACGGCGAAAAAAACTTGATGCTACAAAAAATTTAACTAAGCACCGCAAGTGTACGGGTCATGAAAATAGTAAGTGGCAAATCAAGGTCATCCCATAGAAACTCAGTCAAACTAGTGATTAGATGTTAAATTTCCTTTTTTTTTTCATTTAAGCTGTGCAAATCATAATTGTTTTCAATAATAGTAAAAAGAAATTAAATAAAAACAAGAACTTTTAGAGAGAAAGTGAATTCCAATATCAAGAAGGACAACCTAGAGATACTAATCCCCTGTTTGTTTCTTAGATTTTATTCCCACTAAATTAATTCTAACTTAATTTCATCAGTTAATTTAGAGTATTAATGTTTATAAATGTCTGTCGGTCCACCTATACACCTACATCAAATAATTATGCAATGTCTCACACAATTAATTAAGATGCAATTCAAATTAGGCTCACTCTAATTTGATTATATGGAGCTTCTAGGTATATGTCTATCTTAGACGCAAATTAAATTAAAATCTAATTTCACATTATTTAATCCAAGTTCAATTTAAGATTTCCTTTGTCAAGTTTAATCTTAAATCCCCAAAACATGCTTAATGGTGGCCAATCACTAAGCAATGAATAATAAAAACAAGATTAAATAAATTGAATTAATATTAAGTAAAACTAATTAGTGGGAATAATTTCTAAGTCTCAAACAAGTTCATAATACTCTAAGTTGCAAAGGAAAAGTTAGCCACACATGGCTTTAATCCCATCCATCTCAAAGAAAAGCAAAACTTAGGTCCAACAACATACGGAAAATAATATGCAAAAAACCGAGTCACTTGACATAACAAGACCAAAGACAAAGAATCAGCAACAGCTTCTTTGTTCTGGTTTGGTGCTACAGGTTCTTGGAGAAGATAGTGATGATGACGAAACGACCTAACAACATCACCTCTCTCCTCGTCACAAATTAAACAAGAAAAGAATGAACAGAGGAAAATACCGCCGCCGCTCTATTTCCAAACTTCGATGCGGCGTTGCTTTGCTCTTTCATTGGTTTACAAGTGCTTGGAGGCCGCCCTTTGTTCATCTTTCGAACGAAGATGCTCCAGCTCCCGAAGAAGACAATCTACAGTGTTCGTGTGTGGCCTATGCTCCTTTCTCTACCTTTTCTTTCACTCTCCAAAAACCAATGATGAACAGTAACTCAAGCCGCCCTTTGTTTCTCCGCTCGTCTATTTGTTTAGGCCACAATTTCCCTTCGATTCCAAACGACATCACTTCTCCTTTGGTCCTTTAAATCATCATCTTCAATTGGTTCTCTCCTTCCCACATGCAAACATAGTTTTTAGGTTTTTCTTGATTTTCAATTAGTGGGCCCAATTCCATAAATGGTGCATATCAATCCCGTGGCTGTCCTACTGCAGAGAAATCCATCGAATGAAACATATATAATAATAATAAACTGATTTTTCTTTTTTTCTTTTTAAACTCCTCATTATTATTATTTATTTTCCACACTAAAAAATTTTTTTATTTTAAATTAAAACCTCACAAATGATGCACCACTTTGGTTTGATCTTATAATAATATAATCTCAAAAATCTCTCAAAATTGCATAGATAACTCCAAATATCTTCAAGATATACTTTACAATACACTAAAATTGGAGAGTGATCACGTAGACTCCCATATTTCTTTTTCAAAAATAGAACTAGAGCTCCCCAAGGTGAAACACTCGTCCGATGAATCCTTTCTCCAATAATTCCTCAATCTACTTTTTAAATTCCGCCATTTCATTGGGTGCCATTCGTAGGGTGCTTTGGAAATCGATCCAATACCAGGCATCAATTCAATAGCAAACTCCACTTCCTCTCGGAGGTAGTCCACTGATGTCATTAGGGAACTTTTTACAACTGGTATCTGGTCTAGTGAGAGTTCAGGTTTTGCATGTACTGAGAAGAATACTACATACCCTTGGCAACCTTGTTTAATACATTTCTCAGCTTCAATGGCCGAAGACAATTAAGACTCACTTTATTGTCTTGCTGAGATTCTGGATATATGATCTTTTTTGTTTCTAAAATCCATAATCACATTATTGGCTGTTAGCCAATTTGCACCCAGCATCACATCAATCTCTTGCAGAGGCAAGCAAACCAAGTCAACCGTTGTCTCATGCCCATTTACGTTTATCACACAGGTCAAGCAAATGTGAGCAGTTTTGGTTTTAACTCCCAAGGGTGTAGACACTAGACACATTCAAATCATAAGGCAATTTATGAACATGCAAGTTCAAACGTGTCACGCAATCATATGGAATTAATGAGCGACTAGCACCAGTATTGAATAATGCATGCAATGAGTGACCATGAATATAGATCATACCTTGAATCAGTTCAGGAGATTTCTGTGCTTCGTCTTTGGTCAGGGCAAAGACTCTTCCCTGGTTCTAGGGTCTGCTTCCAGTCTTCTGCTACAGGCAATCCTAACTAAAATATCTGGGCTTCTGATGAGTGTATAGATTTCCCATTGTAGTTAGTTCTAGGATTAGTCTTTCCACATTTATTGTATCTCTGAGGCTCTGCAAGCCTCCTATAATTTTGCTAGCTAGGCCTATAAGGCTTCTTATTATTGTTGCGATTCCCAGACCATGGCCCTTTGTGTTTTTAGGATGAGCCTCCACGGCTAGAGTCGCAGCGGTTGGATGCATTTCTTGAGGGACACAGATCTTTAAGATTTCTTTCAACTATTTGGCATTCCTCAATAGCCTGGTTTAACATATGGAATTGCCGAGCTATTAATTTTTCTCTGAGTTCATATTTCAACCCTCGAAGCAAGACATCTGCCAGATGCTCTCGACATTAGGGTTCCTGTTGTATGCAGAATAACATGATAACTAAGTGAATCTGGCATAATACTCTTCAAAAGGCTTATTATCACCATGCTTAGGGTTTAAAAATTCATATTCCTTTGCAATTCGTATGGAAGAAGGCTGATACTGATTATTAAATTTTTCCCGAAATAGCTCCCAGGTAACTAGAATATTCTGGGCGCGAAGGGTGGTTTCTGTGTTGCACCACCAGTGATCGCATCACCTTCAAGCTTATAGATGGTGAATTGAGCTTTCCTTTCATCAAGGCATTACAGAACCTAAAAAATTTCTCCAACCGTAAGATCCAGTCTTCCGTAGCGTCAAATCTACCACGTAATACAGGTGGCTGTTGTTTACAAAATTTAGAGACCTAACATATTGGAGCTTTAACGGATCTGTTATCTTGTTTTTCTTGTTGCATCTTTCCCTATTCATCATCATTATTATTTTTATCATTAGTATTAGCCTCCTATTGAGGATTTTGGTCTTATCGGGCCCTTATCTCTTTCATCTCGGCTCACATTTCCCGTACAATGTTTCTTTGCTCTTGCGGCATCCCCATCATCTCGCCGCATTAAATTTGGGTTTGCTTGATAGAGCTCGGTATAGGTATTTCTATTTTTCCTCTCCTTTGTGCTATGCTTAAAGTTTACTATACAACAAGAGAATAAACATCAATTTCATATAACAATATTATTTCACATCTCACCACACATTTATACGGATAAGCAAAGGGATAAGGGTCTTATTTGCCCTGGAAGTTTTCACTTAGGAGCACTCAGCACCCAGAATTTTTTTTTTTTTGGAGTAAAATTGCCCCATAAGTTTAAAAATGTAGCAATCTTGCCTTTCCGTTAATCTTGATCGTTAATTTATTGCTCCAATTTGTAAACTTCCAAGGCAAAATTGATCCTAAAAAAACTTCCAGGGAAAAATTGCTCCTAAAAAAAACTTCAGGGGCAAAATTTCTCCATTTTGTTAACTTCCAAGGCAATTTTGCTCCATAAAAAACTTCCGAGTCTTTGAGTGCTCCCTGAGTGAAAACTTCCAGGGCAAATAAGACCCTTATCCCATAAGCAAACGTAGTTATATTCAATATATCTATTGCATCATATTTTCATACAAACTTCATCATAGTACTACATATACTGCATCATTGTTTTATACATTATAAGTCCTTTACATATGCTGCATCAGGATTTTGTACAAACTACTGATATCTTACAATATTTCACAAAACTTCCTAACTACTGCTATTTGACCCAGTAGCTCACATATGAGTAAGGACGTGAAGCCTAACAAAGGCTATCAAATTATGAAAGTCCTGACCGAAAACCATGTCCTACTCAATCATTTGGTTAACCAAGTGTATCCAAGTAGGGGTCTTAGGGAAGAAGCGTAGGACAACAATCTTCCATTGCTCTAGGGGTAGTGTGCTCCATTCTCCAGGCTTCCACTATAGGAAATTTTCATCCTTATGATAAAACTAAGGTACTGCTCTATCAGTGTGTCCCTTTCAAGACAGGCCATATCATACTCCACTTGGGCCTTATGGAGCAAATCTTCGTTTATGTTCATAGGATAGGCGAAAGATGGAATATAAAAATCATCGGATTTGGCTTTATCATCAGATAGTGGCATTGGCTCCTGGGGAAAGACCCATGGCTGGTTTGTATCCCCTACTGAGGAGTAATTGATCTATTCTCTGCTTCCTCAACCACTTCTCCTTGGTCAGGCTCAGGGTCTCGTTTGGGTTCCGGTGTAGGTCAAAGTACTTGTAAAGGAACAGGGACAGGCACAAGTGCATTCTCAGGCATTGGTGCAATCTCGAGTGCAAGCTCTGGTATAAGTATAAGAGCGAGTACAAGCTCAGGTATCGATGCAGGTATGGGAGCGAGCATATTTTCAGGATGAAGTGCAGGTACGAAGTCGAGTACGTACTTAGGTGCATGTATGAAGGCAGGTAGAGGAACAAACTCAGGTGCATAATTCGCTGCTGGTACAAAGTCAGGCACAAGTGCAAGTATAGGAGCAGGTGCTAGGAGAAACTTGGGTACAGGTGCTATCAGTGCTTCCTCAGGTAGAGGTGCTGGTATAATCTTAGGTGTAGGTCTTTACTACGATATCTTGCCTAACCATGGACTCTGGGCTTAAATGCTCTTCTTCTAGCATATTGACGTTCGAACCTTCTATCCACCATCTTTCCTACTCTATTTGCCCAAAATTTATATAAGTACTCTAACCACTTTAATTTACCTTTTACCAGTATTGTCCAAACCATGCTCTCGTACCTACACTGGTACCTAAGCTTGTCCTCGCTCCCATACTTGTACCAGAGCTTGCACCTGAGATTGCACCGATGCCTGAGAATGCACCTGTGCCTACCCCTCTTCCTTTCCAAGTACTGCCACTTGCACCAGAGCCCGAATAAGACCCTAAGCCTGACTAAGGAGAAGTGGTTGAGGAAGTAGAGAACGGATCAATTCACTCCTCAGTAGGGGATACAGACCAGCATGGGTCTTTCCCCAGGAGCCAATGCCATTGTTTGATGACAAAGCCGAATCTGATTATTTTTATATTCCACCTTTTGCCTATCCTATGAACATAAACGATGATTTGCTCGATGATGCGCAAATGGAGTATGATATGGCCTATCTTGAAAGGGACACACTGAGAAAGCAATACCTTAGTTTTACTAGAAGGATGGAAATTTCCTATAATGGAAGCCTGGAGAATGGACCACACTACCCCCTGGAGCAATGGAAGATGGTTGTGCTACGCTTCTTCCCTAGGACCCCTACTTGGATACACTTGGTTAACCAAATGATTAAGCAGGACATGGTTATTAGTCAGGACTTTCATAATTTGATAGCCTTTGTTAGGCTTCACGTCCTTATTCATATGTAGCATTTGCTTATCTGTATAAATGTGTGGTGAGATGTGAAATAGTATTGTTATATGAAATTGATGTTTATTCTCTTGTTGTATACAAAGGAGATGATACATAGAAATACCTATACCAGAGCTTTATCAAGCAGACCCAAATTTAATGCAGCAGATGATAGGGATGCTGCAAGAGCAAAGAAACATGATGCAGGAAATGCGAGCTGAGATGAACGAGAAAAGGGGCCAACAAGGGACAAATAAAATCTTCTTTTTGAAGCAATTAGAGACAAAAAAAAAGACCCCTTTTCTGCAAAAAAGGTCCAGCCAAGAAGACAAGAAAGAAAGTCAAGTTAAGTAATGACGATAAGAGCCATTAGAAGTCAAATTTCTTTCTTCGGTTCTTTGTCGTTTCCTCTACTGGTTTATCTTCTAGCAACCCTCCCTTCGGGATCTCGTGTAGCACTTCTTCCCAGTGCACACCTGCTAACTGGTAGTAGAGGGTGAGATTTTGGGGAATCTCAATAGCAGACAATACCAAACAATGCATTCAAGATAAATGCTAGTTTATGAAGTGCTTGCCTTGTACAGGCTCATGTTAACATAATGAAATTTCTGCATGCTCAATGCTTCACACAATGTACTCATGGCCATAGTAAAATCAGAAATAGAGCTTTAATCATTTAAATTAAACATAAATAAGCAAGCATAGCAATCATACATATTAACACATAAGCAATAATATCAAATACATACAAGTAGAGTAAGTCCACTACCGTATAAACTAATGTCTTTCCTTGGTTTTCTTTTTTAACCAACCATCGGAGTTGCTTGAAGTACCATTCCACCATGTATTTAGTAATATGTCTATCCTTTGGATTCCAACTCTGAACTTCTTGGATATCCTAACATATTACTATCCCATCATCTCCTTTTCTACATTTTATATGATGTTAAAATAAATATCACATCACTTAGAATAATATCCTAAAGGGTTATTTTTACCTCTTTTGACCTTTCTACCCTTGGAAGTTTATTTATTCCATTTTACCCCTTTCTTTTTCCCAAAAACGCATTGCTAGATTTTTCGGGCAGATTTTTCAAAAACTTTGAAAAATCATAATTAATTATAAAAAATCATTTTTGGGTGATTCAAAAATCCTCATGACCCTTGACATGTATAATTTCAAGGAAAAACATTCCCATAAGCCATAACATCAAGAATCATTCCCAGTTTTAGCATTTTCAATCACCTGTTCAGATTTTAATTCCAAAAATAAGGCCTAAATTCAAAAATTCATAACTCTTTGTCCATAGCTCAAATCATCACATATTTTATATATTTAGAAAGCCCTAGATGTATAATTTATTTGATTTTTAAAGCTTATTTGGTACTTAAAATAATAACCTCAACATGACCGATTCCAGGAAAATAGTCATCTAGGAATTTTCACATCTTTCACAATTTTGATCCTTTGATTCTAACAGTTATTCCCCACCATGTTTTTCAACAATTTTTCATTCTAAACCTCTTTTTGAACTTAAAAACATGCAAATGAATTTTCTCCACAATTTTCTAGATTAAACCTAAGCTTTACAAAAATTACAAAGCTTAAAATCAAGAACCTTACCTTAAGCTCTTGGATTCCTTCTTCCTCCTTCTCTTGCTTCACCATCTCGCCTCTCTCACTCTCTCAACTAAGATCATATGTGTTTTTGTTTTGGTGTGAAGAAAATGAAGAGAGAAGGCTTCTATTTATAGGCAAAATCCAAGCCCTTGTGGATTTACCAAACTACCGTCTCTACTTAGTTAGCAAGTTTTCTCATTCTTTCTTTCTCCCTCTTCAGCTAGACGAAAATTCCAGCTTCTCTAAGAAGTTTGATGACTTCTTCATCATACTTTCTTGCTTGGAGGACAAGCTTATGGGTCCCACATGTCAAATGACCAAATTGCCCCCACAAAATCTCTCTTTTCTTGCCTTTTTCTCCATGTTTTCTCAACTTTTCCTTAGCTGATTGGGGCTGGACGAATTGGGCAGCCAAAATGATGAAAAGAAGTCTTAAATAATGGTTAGAAACCAAGCAAAAATATTCCTCTTGGTATATTACCAAATTGCCCTTGTAATTTCTTCCTTTTCCTTGCATTTTCATGTCCAAAATTGGAATTTTCTTTAGCTTTTTATGGTTGCACGAATTTTACAGATTTTTGGGCATATTTATGAGCTTGATTATGTGTCCCTTTAGTACAAAATTAGATTCCCACCTTGGCCCCTTCTTACTCCTCAAGAAACATATAGCTTGTTCAAGACACCTCTCTTTAATCTTTGGCTTCCTTCATAAGCCATTTGTTTCTTGCCTTTTTTTATAAGCTATATGGCATGTATCCCCTTGATCACTCTATGTTTGAAATGTTAATAAGGGAAGGGTGAAAGGATGATGCCTAAAATGGCCTCCAAACCCTACTTGTTCTCCACGAAATGTAATGGCTTGGACAAGAAGCTTCTTTCTCCTTGAATTTTCTCTTGGCTTCTTGGATACTCTACTTCCTCCTTTATTTCTCAAGAAAACCTATGGCTTATCCTACACTCTTTTTTAATCTTTTGACTTCTTCCATAAGATTCTTGATTGTCTTACTATGGAAGTCTCTTGACTTCATCACGTGAAAAGCTTCTTGAATACTCTTTCTTTCTTATTTCCTCAAAAACGCAGGAAACCCTTATTAGTCCGAGAAATATCATGTGCATTTCTATTTTAGCACATTTTTGCTCAACTAATTGTCTCATACCTTAGGGCATAGCTAAATGACATTTTTACCAACCGATTAACACCGTATAAGTGTTTTTGTGCCCCTTTTTCATTGGCATTTTAAGTTCACAACTTATACATACTAGGTCCTAATAAGTGTATATTTTATGATTAAATAGGTGTATATTTTATGAGAATTAGTTGGATTTATTGATATTATATACCTATTTAATTATCTTTTATATACTTTACTACCATTATAGGATAAAAAGATGTTTTGATATAAAATCTACTCATATCCTATTTTTAATGTGAAGGAAATATTAGCTGATTTGGAAAGAAGTAGAAAAAGCAATTAAGAGGGAAATTAAGAGGATATGCAATCAATCAAACTCGGTGGTCCCACGCAAGAAAAATAGAAACAAAATCAATTGCGTGATCTGGTGGAGTAAATTACAAGATATGAGATATCTTTGTAATAAGAAAAGGAGAATCGGTGACCCAAGACCTAAATTATAAATAGGGAGGCAAAGACAAGCAAGAGATGAAGCAAAAAAGGATTGAGAGACACAGAACAAGAAGGAACGAAGAAGCAGAGGAGCAGAGGCTGAGCGTTTTAGTTCTCTTCATCATCTCCACGGAAGCACGGAAGGACTGTGGAGGCGACGAAGAGATTTCCTTTCCTCTCTCTCTTTATTCTTTGAACCTGAATTGTTATCTTTTTGTTATGGATTCTGAATTGTTATCTTTAAAGGGATATAATTTTTTTGGTTATGCTTGTCCTTATGCAATTGAAAAGATTTTTTTTATTTGAGATTTTTGCATTATTGAGGATTGACCTTAAATTTGAGCTTTCTCCATCTTAGAGAATATTATCAAGTCAAAAATTAAATTTTTTAAAAAAAAATTAACCAAGTCTCTAGGCCTTGAGTTTTTTTTTTTTTTTGCAATCTTGAGATGGACTATGAGAATAGGGATTAGTTTGTAATTTGAGCAACAGATTATTAGTTCATGGATATTTTGCTACATGATTTCTTTAGAAAATTAGATGATGACCTTTGCCAGCTAAGTAAAACTTTTGTGTAGGGAAATGACTAGAAAAAAAAAATTAAAAAAAATGGATTTCAATTGGCAACCAACTGGTCTTAATAATGAAAAGGAGATGAATTCTTTGTCTTCTATACAAGATGGATTGATTGCTATGTTAAATTCTTTGAATGAATCTAGGCAATATAAAAGGAGCATAAATGATGGTTGTATTCCATATGTTGATTCTTCTCAATATGTTTGCATGTCTTGTGTTTATTGTGGAGGGAATCATTTATATGAATATTGTCCATATAGTGTAACTAGTCATTTTGTGAGAGATGATTTCACTAGGAACCAAACTTGTTTTGATAACTCATTTTGTCCTAGTGAAGGTTTTGAGCAACAAAATTTTAGGGATCCACATGTCTATTGTTCTTATGAAAATACCCCTCCTTATTACTCTTATCCGTATGTTGAAGAACACACCATTGAGTACAGGAAAAAAATCTAATTTGGAAAGATTAGTTGAAGAGTGTGGGAAGCATTAGCAAAATTAGTAGAGAGCAAAGGGAGATTCTCGCTAGCATTGAATCAAGTGTCCAAGATATTAGGGTAAGTGTCCAAAGCATTGACTCAAGTGTTCAAAATATGAAGGTATATGCGAGTCAAATTTTTTCAACCCTTGAGACTATAATGCAAAATAATTCCTTAAACCTGATGACTACTTCTTATGCTGATCATGATTATTGTGAGGCAGTTGAAGGTATGGAATTACATGAGACTATGGATAATATAGAAAGTGATTGCGAGCTTGACATTGATTTAGATGAGCATATTGGATGTTTAGAAGAGGTTCCGGCTGTGGAGCCTAAGGATTGTGATGTTGGTGATCAAATTGATGTAGATGTCCCAATTGTTGTTGTTCATGACCCTCATCTTGAAGTGTTGACTCTTCGATGAGAGTCGGGTTGATTTTATTGGATGCTCTAAATTCTTGGAAGTGCCTATGTTTATTTTCAAGGATATGCATGTTGTGCCTCATTCGAATTCAGTGATTGCTTGTAATCCAAGATTGTCTATGATTAAGGAAGCACAAGTAATTAACTTGAATGACCAATTTTTATGTGTGATACCTTGTTGTTTGAAAAGGAATGAAGACAAGGTAATTATGGTGTTTGATACTTATGATTAGTGGTTTATTTTGAGAAGTCTGGCTGAAGACTATAAATTTAGCGCTTCTTGGGAGGCAACCCAAGGGTTTTGCTTGCATGTTTTATTATTATTTTTTCTTTTTTCTTTCTTTTAGTTTTATTCAGGTTTGAAGAAAATCACTTCTCTTGTTGCTGCAAGGTCTTGCTTGACCACTCTCTTCTCCCTTAAAATTTGAAATATCATGGATGGTACAAGGGGAAGCACTCCACATCGAGTTAGAGGCCTAAACCGGGGAGTACTAGTTCCTTTCCCTCTTTATATTTTTGCAACATTGAGGACAATGTGTGATTTAAGTGTGGGGAAAGGGATATAATTTCTTTGGTTATGCTTGTCCTTATGCAATTGAAAAGATTTTTTTTATTTGAGATTTTTGCATTGTTGAGGATTGACCTTAATTTTGATCTTCCCCATCTTAGAGAATATGATCAAGTCAAAAATTAAAATTTTTTTTTAAAAAATTTAACCAAGTCTCTAAGCCTTGAGTTTTTTTTTTTTTTTTTTTGCAATCTTGAGATGGACTATGAGAATAGGGATTAGTTTGTAATGTAAGCAACAAATTATTAGTTCATGGATATTTTGCTACATGATTTCTTTAGAAAAGTAGATGATGACCTTTTCCAGCTAAGTAAAACTTTTGTGTAGGGAAATGACTAGAAAAAAAAATTAAAAAAAGGGAAAAAAACAACTCCAATGACTTCTCTAGACCTCGCTTAGTAACCGGGGGCACTTCATCACCAATGTTGGCACTCGTGTCAAACGGTAAGGTCAAAGAGGGTTATGAGTTGGGCTAAAAGCCTCTTGAGGTGCCTGTTGGAGCAACTGAGTAACCGGTGCTGCATCACCCATGTGCAGGGTCGCGTAAAAAGGGGACCTACAACGGCTCAAAAAAGAAAAAAGACAAAATAAGTTATTTCCTACCTGAGGATCCTCAGTAAATTAAATAAAAAGCTTGGTTTTGCAAGGTATTTGAATTTTTCTAGAGGAGTTAAGTAGCATGATACCCCTCTTCTAATCTTATTGTTGCACTTATTGCTTGCCGATCTTTTGATCATGGGATGTTAAGAGATTGTTACAACTCTCTTGGCTTAGTGAGACATTAACTTAAATAAGATTTGATGATATGATCCAAGTGTGGTGGTTTTTTGCTCTCTGTTTAGGAATTTCTTAGGCAATGTTCTTTTCAGATAATGAATTCTCTTTCTTTTGCTTGAGAACAAGCCAATGTTTAAGTGTGGGGAGTTTGATAAGTGTATATTTTATGATTAAATAGGTGTATATTTTATGAGAATTAGTTGGATTTATTGATATTATATACCTATTTAATTATCTTTTATATACTTTACTACCATTATAGGATAAAAAGATGTTTTGATATAAAATCTACTCATATCCTATTTTTAATGTGAAGGAAATATTAGCTGATTTGGAAAGAAGTAGAAAAAGCAATTAAGAGGGAAATTAAGAGGATATGCAATCAATCAAACTCGGTGGTCCCACGCAAGAAAAATAGAAACAAAATCAATTGCGTGATCTGGTGGAGTAAATTACAAGATATGAGATATCTTTGTAATAAGAAAAGGAGAATCAGTGACCCAAGACCTAAATTATAAATAGGGAGGCAAAGACAAGCAAGAGATGAAGCAAAAAAGGATTAAGAGACGCAGAACAAGAAGGAACGAAGAAGCAGAGGAGCAGAGGCTAAGCGTTTCAGTTCTCTTCATCATCTCCACGGAAGGACTGTGGAGGCGACGAAGAGATTTCCTTTCCTCTCTCTCTTTATTCTTTGAACCTGAATTGTTATCTTTTTGTTATGGATTTTGAATAAAGCCATGTGTGGCTAGTTTGTTTTGCAACCTAGAGGACCTATGAACTTGTGGGTGAATTGGATTTTGTTTTCATTGTTTAGTTAAATTTGATATTAATTTTGGTTACTTAATCTTGGTTAGTTTTATCTATTTAGTGATTGGCCATCATTGAATATGATTTTGAGCATTAGGATTTACCTTGACGAAGGGGATTTTAATTAGGCTCTGAGATTAAGTAATATGAGATTAGATTACGATTTAATTTGCGGTTAGGATAGACATATACCTAATGGCCCCATTTAGTTACTGAACAGTGTGTCCGAGTTTTGTTGCCTCTTGAGTAACTATGTTAGATATAACAAGTTATACTTAAGAGAGGGTTGTAAGTGGACCGACAAGCACTTATAGCTATTTATACTCGAGATTAACAAAATTGATATTGAAGCTAATTAAATTAGTGGAAACAAGGTTCATGAAGCTAATAAGGGATTAGTGACTCTAGGTTGCTCATTTGATTATTGTGGTAGTTTTCTTATTTTTATTTTTATTTTAATTTCTTTTCTCTTAATTAAATTCAATTAGGTTTGCTCAACTTAAACGAAAGTGTAAAATTAATGTTTAACTGAAGTTTTGGTATTAAGTCCTCGTGGGAACGATACTTTACTTACTCTTTATTACTTGATACGGCTCGTATACTTGCGGAGTTATAGGCTTAAAGTTTTGCCCTATCAGGTCCAGTGACCCGTATAGCTGAGTTACTTAGTCCCTGAGAGGCTTCCCATCTCTCGACATTTTTGAGACTCTTTCTAAACTGGGTTAGTTGTCCGCCTACTTTAGGCTTATTCTCAATTCTTTGGGCCAAAAATCTGGGATATTACAAAATCATACCTCCAAATGAGGAGAACAGACCATGCAAAGAAATACAACCTAGTAGGGCTCATGAACAAAAACACAAGTTAAGAAAACGGAAGCAACTCGCGCAACTGATGCTGAGAAATACTGCAAGGCTTTGGATTGTGTGGCTCCACTAAGAACGAATGATGATGGTTGGAAAAAGCAACTTGAGTAGTGGGATTCTAAGGTTGGCAGGTTACAATAAACACTAAAACAAGGATGCTAATGAACAAAAATGTGAGTTAGAACAAGAAAAGAAATTTGCGCAGCTTTCGGTGAGAAGTACAGTGAAGGCTTTGGATGGTGTGGTACAACAAAAAACGACTGATGGTGGCGGGAAAAGTTACAATGTAATTGAATATAGTGACTTAAACTATTCTATCATAAGGTGTGCGAAATATAGTTTGAATGTCTAACATTTCTTCCCCTTGAACTCCTGGTGATTTCCTTTCAAGTCTTGGCAAGCTTTTGAAATATTTACCACTTAAATGTTAACACAAATTCAAATATCAAGTTTTATCTTATTAAATGAAATTCGCTACGTGAATTTGATATATATGATGTCATTGCATTGCAGGTACAATTAATTTCTTAGAAAAATCATTCATCAAGATTCAATAATATAATTTCTTTCAAGTGCTTTATAAAAGCCACTCATTACAAAATTTATTGTCTAAAGAACTTACAGACCTAAGTCCTTGAGTTTCGGGAAAAAACAAGACCCAAGTCCTTGAGCAATTGCAACTCATTTTCAGCAATGTTAACCTTTTTTTCAGCTGTGTGGATCATATCTTCAACTATGTGAAAATGTCTTTAGTTCTGCATATAACTAAAGAACAATTACACACATTTGAAGAACAATTGCACTTGTTTAAGGGAGGTTGAACTATGTCCTTAAACATATTTTAGGTCGTTAGGATAATAAATTTTACTATGAGAAATTTTTAGCAAATCTTTTGTTCAAGGTAACTCTCCAATTGGTGCTTTTACCAGTTTGTTTTTTTTGAGGTGATAAAATGGTTACAAAACAGGATAAACAAGATAGTTTAGAGCTGTTTGGCACTCCCCAAAATCTAGATTTTGTCAAAGTTCTACCAAACGCCTTGAATTTTCTCCAAAATCATTTTCCACCCAAAACTTAGGTTTTATGGCCAAACCCTAAGTTTTCCAAAATCCAACGTTTTTTTTTCTTTTACTTTTCACTTTTTCAAGCTCTCTCTGTAAAATTGTGGGCCCCTCCATAATTGAAGAAACCCCAAAATACCCTCTATTATACCTCCCCTCTCCCTACACATTTGTTCTCCACCAGATCCCCTTCTCGTTCGCTCTCTGTTCTCATCTTCATCCTGGGCTTTATCCGATCAGCCGAGGTATTTATCCTCTCTCCCTTCTCGTTATTTATCCTTGGTCAGTTGTTTGACCCGTGCGGCAAATTTGAAATGGGGATTTCATAATTGGAATGGGAAGGCGGTGGGTGTTCGAAGGGGGTACGCCGGCAAGTTTGATGGCAAAGTGATGTTGTATCCGGGTCGTGAAGGTGGCGGAAGCTTTGATTTGGAGATTTGCCTTCCCCCGAGTTGATGACCTGACTTTGGAATCGACGACGAGTTCATGAATTCTGTATCTTAAAACTATTCGGGCGTGTTAGTGTTCATTAGAATATTTAATAAGGATATTTTTTTTTTCGGTTGCCCATTCGGTATCCAGAGCTTCGCCCTGACTAATCCGAATCCGACCCGGGTCGCGCACCTAGCTATGGTGGGTGAGTCTCCCAGTGGGGCTTTTCTGCATTCACAAGGCTCGAATTCGAGACCTTACTTAAGCGACACAAGCCACTTATCGCTTGAGCCAACCCCCGTTGGTATTTATTCATTAGTTATGATTTTTATTATGATTACTGTTCCGACGTTTATCCATTAGTTATAATCCCAAAACGCGTGTGGCAGAGCATGAAAGAAGTAGTTATGATGATGATGATTATTATTATTATTAATTATGTTTTATTCATTAGAATTAGGATTTTGTTATGAAACTAAGTAAAATAACAAGAGAGATTAAGATGAGGAGATGAAGAAATGCAAGAGAGAAATGGAGAGAAAAGTGAGAGTGCTTCTTCTTTTCTATTGTTTTCTTCTTTAACCTTTGATACATGCCTACTATATATAGGCAAGGAATTCTATTACAAGAGTTACAAAAGAATAAATCTACATAATGGTATATTATGAGGTTTTGTAAGTTTTTAACATTAGTCATATAAAACTCCCATGTCATTCATGTCATAGGTTACATGGCTTTAGAAACTCCAAAAGACTCTTCTTGAAAAGGTTGTGGACATTCACACCAATATTGGAATATTCATAACACTCCCCCTTGAATGTCCATTATGAATGTGCCTCATTAAAAACTTTAACTAGGAAAAACCAGTGGGATAAAAACCTAGCCAAAGAAAAGAGTACAACATCCATTGATACACTGTCCAATGCTGCCTCATTAAAAACCTTTCTAGGAAAACCCAGTGGGACAAAACCTAGATAAGGGAAAAAGAGTACAGCGTGTATCGACTTCCTTTTTTGACAACATCAGTATTACTCCCCCTGATGACTACATTACTTTCAATGTCTTTTGAGCATATCATCTTTTTGGTCATCAAACATTCTATTGCGTACCTGCAAGAACTAAATATTTCCAACAAAATCATAATAATACTAACATGATTTCTAGGCATTCTTATAAGATATATCTAGATGCATATCAACAGATATTCATTAAAATGATTATATCATACATGCTTTGATAGCTTTAAATCATACAAAATTTATTAAGTATTGTTCTCGAGAACTTTGAATTAGATGCTTCTGGCATCTTGAGTCCTTCAGGGACATGTGCTACTAGCACTCTTGGATCCTTTGAAGATTCTTATGCAATCTTCATAATTTAATAAGCCATATGCATATGCTATATAACAATATCTAATAGACGCACAATTTATCATTCATAAACGCGTTTTATCGTATCCACCACAAAATCATATTTTCCAATTTGGACTTCGGGTTTTTAACTATCATAATATGATTATATTTGCGTCACTCTCAATTTTACTTATCCTCTTGGCCAATAATCTTTATATAATATCCTCATTTGATCACGTGATATCATCATCAAAATTGTTGTCGACAACTTTATCTTTTCGGTTCTATTTTTCCAATTCGACATGACAATATCAATATTACTCGTACGAACCTCTCTTGAGGTTTTCCAATAAGTTATGTCTCGCACTCTTTCGGAGTACTTGCCTCCTTAATATGATCATCTTAATCATATGCTCTAATTTATCCATAATATTTATATTTGGAACCGAATACTTACTCATGCTTCAAGCATGTTACTAATTGGAGCATTTTTAGCTGGAATATGAGATTTAATAAATCTCATTTAGATCAGTAATTCTATCGACAAATATATCATGAATGCATAACCTGATGAACTTCTGGTTCATACTTCTTTATTCGAGGATATATATTTTGCTATAATACATTTCATGTATTCTCTTGTCCAGCTATTCAATTTCTCTCCCTCATGTTGAGAAAATAATGTCAAATATCAATTGACTAATCATACAGTATAAGTTTCCTTAATCCATTTGTTTCCTTTAGAAACATCATTTTGTTTCATATAGAGACAAACAAGAAGAAGAAGGTCATTATACAACATTTATCTCAACTTTCTTTCCATATCCATCTATGTGCATTGTGGTAGATTAATAATCATCGCACATACAAACTTTATAAGATGGAATTTGTCTGGCTCCCCGACCTAAAGCCAATTATATCGGGAGAATTTTGTTGGCTTATAAGTGTTGCAATATGTAAGATCAAACATACCAACATGAAAATTTTGTTCTCATAAGAATTGATCTAACTATTTATGGAGGCTTTACATGATCAATGATATTCTCATAGACAATTTGTTTTGAGAACAAGCAAGACATAATTCATAAATAATATGTTAGTTATTCTTGAAGAATCTTCTCGTTCTTGATGGATCTCAATACGTAATCTTATTTGCATTATATGACTTGGATGATCAAACAAGTCATGCCAACAATAAATTTCTTTGGATCGGTAAACTTCTCGGTTTCTCAGTGACATATGTCTCAATCAATCATAAACTTTTGATCATAATCGACATCCATTTTGGGAGATATATTAGGCTTTATGTGAGAAGTATATAACTTTTCAAAAATTGGGAGATATATTAGGCTTTATGTGAAAAGTATATAACTTTTCAAAAATTAGCTCATACTTGTATTTGAACTCACACTTGTTTTCTAACAATCTCTCCCTCAAGTGTGAGTCATATAAACATACTTTCTATATATATGCATTTCAAAATCACTTTAAAACCCTTTAAAGCTCGAAATAAAAATCCATGTTGATTAAAGGAACAAACATATAAGATTACATCACTAGGTAATCTCATTACTCTTTAATATTATACTAATAATATACTTCAATTTACTTATATATGCAAAACATATACAAAATTCCACCACATATGAAGATATTCATGATCAAAATAACTCGAACCTCACAGATTTAGAATCACACATATGAAAATTCTCCGAAGTAGAAAATTGTCATGGCAAAGATTTATAAGATGGGATCACAATAAATGTAAATAATAATAATTTTTTTTAATAAGAATAGAAACTAAACACCGTATTACCTTTTGGGCTTATTTGTTATTTGTCTTGGCTTCAAAATAAATCTAGAGATATTTCTCTGCCTCTTTGCTCTTTTATAACATTGGGCAAAATATGCTAATTAGTCCCCAAGACTATTAGCCTTTAAACTTATTACGACATAAATCTCGTAAGTTATTGTCTTCTGACAATATTTTTCCAAGGCTATCAAAATCTTTTTATACTATATTTGAAACATAAGTCTTCGGGCTTTGATATTAATAACAAACAAATATCACTTTCTTGTCCACCATTCATCTCTAGATGTGCACAAGCTCCCATACCTCTTTCATAGGTATAGAAGACTAAAGACCAAATATCTCATAAAGTTCAAATGAAAATTCTTAAAAAGTTGATGTGCATAGTAAAATAGTATATAAATAGTAATAATAATATAATATAATATAATATATTATCACATTGCTTCGAGCCAAATTATCGGCTTTACTTCAATTTGTCTTATGGCTTCGGCCAAATTATCACATTGCTTCGGCGAATTTGTGTTTCCTCATAGGCTAAGCCAATTTGTGTCTTCTCATGGCTTCGGTCAATTTGTTTCATAAGAAATTAAATCAATATGGCTTCCACCATTTATCTTCGTGGATAAATAAAAATTATATATATATATATATATAAGGCATCCGTCATATAATAATGAATCAAAGACTATGAAAATAAAAACAATAAAAATTAAAGATATTAAAATTAAAACTTTATGGCTTCCGGCCATTTAGTTCTCAAAATGAGAATTTAAATTTATATGGCTTCCGCCACAAAATAAGAAATTAACGTGATATGACTTCGGTCATATAATTTTAGAATAAGAAAATAGAAGTATACGGCTTCGACCATAATAATATCAAAACAAGAGTAAAAGAAATATGACTTCGGTCATATAATATTAAAATAATAAATCAAAATGTAAGATATACAAACAATAATAATAAATCAAAGTAGGAATAAAAAGACTATGGCTTTTGGCCAGGTAATAGGAAATCGAACAATATGACTTTTGGTCATATAATTTGAGAATATAAAATCGTGAGGTGTATGGCTTCTGGCCATAATATTATTAATAAAATAAAAGAGATTGCATTAAATATAAAATAACATAACATTAAAAGTTAGCAACAATAACATAACAATAAAGGTAAAATGTTATGTTAGCAACAATAAAAGTAAAATGTTATGTTAGCAACAATAAAAGTAAAATTCTTAATTTAAATGTTATGTTAGTAACAATAATATAAATGTTATGTTAGTAACATAAAAGTAAATGCTTAATTTAAATGTTATGTTAGTAACAATAATATAAATAGTAAAACAATCGTAAATTACTATGCATGAATAATGATAAATAGTAAAATTGCTATATAAAATAGTAAATAATCTCCAATCTTAACCATGGAACCCGATGTATAAAAACAATCGGTAAAAGAGTATTTTTAATTCCATATAATGGTTTAGATTATCCCGATATACAAATAAACATATAATAAAATCATTAGAGAAAGTAGATGAAATCGTTAAAGAAATTATACTTTCGTTATAGCAATCGTCTTGATAACGTGTTATGAAACTAAGTAAAATAACAAGAGAGATTAAGATGAGGAGATGAAGAAATGCAAGAGAGAAATGGAGAGAAAAGTGAGAGTGCTTCTTCTTTTCTATTGTTTTCTTCTTTAACCTTTGATACGTGCCTACTATATATAGGCAAGGAATTCTATTACAAGAGTTACAAAAGAATAAATCTACATAATGGTATATTATGAGGTTTTGTAAGTTTTTAACATTAGTCATATAAAACTCCCATGTCATTCATGTCATAGGTTACATGGCTTTAGAAACTCCAAAAGACTCTTCTTGAAAAGGTTGTGGACATTCACACCAATATTGGAATATTCATAACATGATTTATTTATTTATCTACATCAAAGATATTGTTTTTCTCAAAACCCTAAAATAAATTTTTAAGATCATGAGAATTATTTTTTTTAGTATGGATCAGTATCTTTATTATGAAAGTTAATGTTAAGAATATTTAAAATACAACCTTATCCTTTATAATCAATTATACCAAAATATTTTTCTATGTTAAAAATATTTTTTCTATACAATTTATTAATACATATATGTTTGATCTAATTTTTATTATGTTATATAATTTACTAATAGTATAAATTTATTTTTCTAACAATTTTATGTGATTTTTGGTATTTATTATGAAATATAATGTTTATAATATTTAAAATACAATCTTATCCTTTAAATGTAATTATACAAAAAACTAATGTCCTTTTTAATAAATTTGACCCTTGAAAAGCTATTCTGATTAAAATATCCAAACACTAACATTTGTTTTTCTAAATCATTCTCTAAAAGTCATTTTTACCTCGTAAATAGTAAAAATCATTGTCCAAAAATAATTTACAATTAGTCCTTGATCAAAACAAATTTTGGGATAGGGGAGACCCCTTCTTTCCTCATTAAGGATACTATCAAATTCGTGATGCCTTTAGTGGTCTTTTCATACAAATGTCCCAAACGATCTCTCTATTTTTTTAAAATCATTTTTCTCATCTAATTATAGCAATAATAAACTTCCCATTAAACAATTGGATAACTTTACGGCTACAATTGGCTCTTAATAATAATATCTTCTCCTATTCAACCACCCAATTTGTTTCTTACACATAAATCTACATTAATTTTACTAATTTACGTACTTGTTTGACCTTTTTTTTTTTTTTTTTTTTTTTTTTTAATACGTACTTGCGACATGGTCTTATTTCTAACTTGTCTCCTATTAAATTTGCAGTTTTCTTAACTTCTAATCTGTCTGAAATCTTTTGGTTGATCAACACAAGCTTGAACATAGCTAGTGAAATTTTGTAATATAAATTCTTGGGAAATTTAGCAAAATAATGTTTTTTTTAAAAAAATTATCGATTGGAGTATGTCGAAACTAATTACCGATCTAAAAAGCGCAATGACGTCTTTTGACCGACGCTATTAATCTGCGTCGAGGCGACGCCACGTGACGCGGTGGCGTACCGTCATCCACGTACGCCACCTCGCAGTGGCGTCCCCGCATTGACGCCACTCGGGATTAAAAAGATAAGCAACCAGGAAATTCGCAAATGGAGTCAGCATATTTGATATACATTTGAATCAAAGGAGATTTTGAATAGAGACAAAATACGTGCCAGCTCATGGATATCAAATATATATCTATAATGAAGAGATTAGATTTGAAAGGAGAATTGGGATAAAGATGAAACGCACGGGTAGACCTATATATTAGAACGAGCAGTACGAAAGGGGACGCCACACGGCGCGTCAATGCGGGAGACGCCACGCCACGTGGCGTCGCCATTTGACACGATCGAATGGCGTCGGCCAAAAGGACGCCATTGACTCGCCTTAGATTGATAATTAGTTTCGACATGCTCCAATCTGATTTTTTTTTTAAAAAAAAAACATTATTTTGCTAAATTTCCCATAAATTCTTACATCCTATATTGAAATGGTAGGGTGAATATGATATTAATTAACTATCAAAAGCCAACAAAATTAGAAGAAGTTTAAGGGGGAAAATCTGATAAATTAAATGATACAAACTGCTGCAATATAATAGACGCAGGCCACTTAGCCTATTATGCTTATATCTTGAAATTAAAGCAACTTGCCAAGAATAGTATAAACAATGTCGCATTTTGTTCTTGGGATAAATACCAATTTTACCATGGAAGTTTTGATTTTGGAGCACCCAGCACTCGAAAGTTTTCTTAGTATCATTTTTATCTTGGAAGTTTACAAACGTAGTAATCTTGCCCATTGGTTGATCTTGACCGGTCATTTTTTGTATACTCTTGCCCTGGAAGTTTACACAAATTTGCTCCTAAAAAATATTTCCGGGCAAATTTGCTTATAAAAAACTTCAAAGGCATATTTCCTCCTTTTTGTAAACTTCCTAGGGTCAAAAATGATACCAAAAAAACTTACAGATGCTAAATGTCCCTTAGCCAATACTTTCATGACAAAAGTGATATTTAACCCTTTGCTCTTAGCCTTCAATAATCTGAAGTGGGCCTAATTAATTATCATCATCGTGATCCTTCTTGTCTTCCCACGCACTCAATCGATTCTTTGCCTTTTCAACCTGTACAATCTCACTCGTTAAATTTTATATCTCCATGTGTCTTCAATCCGTATTATCTAATGATTTTTTTAATACACAAACATAATTTAATTGATTTAGTAAATTTTGATTAGGAAATTAAGTTTCATTAAAACAAGAAGTCTTTGTTTGGACGGAGAGAAAAGTTGGGTGGGAAAAATAGAGAGAAGAGAAAATTGAAGAGATAATGTTATCACCATTTCTATTTGAATGAATGGAGAAAATATGTAGGAAAGAAATTGGTCAAATGTCACAATGTTAATAATATATCCTTATATCTTGATTTATTATATCGCTTGTCATCATTTATGACAAAATAACATAAAAAGAAACGTTATTACAATATTTTCAAAGTAAGAATATATATTTTCAATTTTGTATATTTTAAAATCAAATAATCTTATATGTTTAAAAATATAGTTTCTAAAACTTCACATAATAAATTGATTGAAAAATCAAATGATATCTATTTAAAAATATATTTTTCGTATCTGTGAAGGTGACTTAATGGGGCTGGCTAAAGTGAAAAGATGGTGTGGGGAAGGTCACTCAATGGGCCAGGTTGGCTATAGTGAGAAGACGATACGGTGAAGGCCAGATAGTGGAAGGAGAAATTTCTTCCAAAAATCTCTCCATGTTAGCAGACCAAAGTTGGCGGGAGTGGGGCGGGTCCCACTCTTACCTTTCACTCTGGAACCGGATTCCCAAGGACGAGTTAGGTACGGATGAGCTCTTGGCTGTCCAGATTCTCAGATCTTATTTTGTTTTTTGTTTTTTTGTTTTAACTTTTTTCTAGGTGAAAAAATTTTAGTTCAAAGATTAGGCTTTATTTTTTTAGGTTTTATACTCATTAAAATTATTTTTTATTAAAAAAATAATAATAATAAGATCCTGGACGGCCGTGCTCGTCCGTACGGACAAGATGGGAATCCGTTCCCTTTCACTCCTCACTCCCCCTCCTTTTCTTTCTTCTCACTTTTCTTCTCTCATTCAAATTAATAATGGAAAATTCCAATCCTCCCATATTTTTTCCTCATATTTTATTTCGTCCCTGCTTTTCCTCCCATCCAAACATAGGGCAAAGTTGTATTTGTAGACTTAAATTAATTAAGTTACCTCTTTGATCCAGTTAGTTCGGCATGTGACCCAGAGGAGGATCATAGTCTGTATGAAAGTGCCCGCTATCATTCCTGACCATATTCCCTGCAAACATCCCCAAAACAAATAATTTTACATTAACTATTCATGTAATAATATTCTCTTGTGTGTATAATAATTAAATTATATATAGAGTTTGAATTAAGGGTTAATATCATCTTTGATCCCTTAAATTTACCCTTATTTTGGTTTTGATCAATCGTCTAGGTTTTTATTGTGTTATGGGTTTCAATGTTTTAAACGAAATGAAATTTAATGAACTAAAATCTATCATACTAAAGATTATATTAACCCTTGAATTAAAGAATGATGAAATTAGTTAAGATACCTTAGCACCAAGATCAAACTTGAACCCGAGAAGGGCACCCAAAGGTATGCCAATGATATAATAGCATCCCACATTCACGTATGCGACAAAAGCTTGCCATCCACATCCAACAGCCACTCCTTCATATTATTCATACACACAACTACTTTTATCAACTAATCTTCCACCCAAATTTACCATTCCTTGACTGTTAGTTGTACTATATATATGCGTGTGTTTGTGTCTGTACATTCATCATCAGATTCTATGAACAGAAACGTACGTACATATCTAAATGAACAGTAAAAACATATAAGGGAAATGAGAAATATGTACCAGAGAGAACGGGTTGGATGCCATTAAGGATGAGAGAGACAGCCAAGAGAGGAGCAAGTTCTGAGACAGCGTCGGCCACGGTGGTGCCGCTCGTAAAGATATAACTGATCACATGGCGGAAGATGAGGACGAGGACGGCGAAGATTAGAGCGATAAACAGAGATACCATCGTTACTACCACTACAGAAAACGCTGCTGATTTTGGATGTCCTGCTCCAAGCTCGTTCCCTACCCTCACACTGCACACACACACACACACACACACACATCACATTATTACCGACACATCTACAGTTGCCACTTCAGTGAGGATAAAAAGTTGATTAAAATTAGATATTTTTTGTGTTGTCTCAAAATTTATACTTGATAAGGCTATTAGTGAAAAGAGTTAGGTTGATTAGTTAAATCTTTTATAATGGATTAAGGATATTAAATGGAAAAAAAAATAGTGGTTTTAGACAGAACATGTTATTCCTTGGCTGGTCCTAAATAAAGCTATGATGCTTTTTAAAAGAAATGTTTGGTCTTTATAATTAATATAAGTCACTTGATGGTTGTTAATGAACTTTTTTTCAAATATTACCCATATTATAATTTATTATGGGTAGCCTTGAAGTCTAGTGTAGTGTTTTCCAATATTCTTCAATATATAGCAAAGTTGAAAACATATTTCATTTTTAAATAAGTTTAATTGATGATTCAAATACCTCTCTTGTTGATTTTTATGAGATTGTTAAAGTTGGCATATAATATGGACAAATGAAATAATATCTTACAAGACTTGAGCATATATTGGGAAAAAAATACAAAAACATATCTAATTTATCTTGGGAATCACATGCAGCACCATGTTCTATTTGTTAGTGTTAGATTTTTTTTTTTTTTTTTTTTTTGAAGTTTGTGAAAAATAAGAATTTTATGTTAATGTGTGTGAATGAAATGAAATGAATGACAAAAACATATCTAATTTATCTTGGGAATCACATGCAGCACCATGTTCTATTTGTTAGTGTTAGATTTTTTTTTTTTTTTTTTTTTAAGTTTGTGAAAAATAAGAATTTTATGTTAATGTGTGTGAATGAAATGAATGACAAATCATTAATTGCAAAGCTGATATGATGCCAGACAATAATTATTCATTAGAATTCAACGATATCGCTCTGGTATTTGCGGTAAGTTCAGTTGGCCAAATTTTTTTTATTCTAAATATAAATCCACCCTAAAAGTCATTAATATTTGTTTTCTAAATATATGAGAGAAAATGCATAGCATCTTTTTTTCAATACTCATCAAATAAGAGTAAATTTGAAAAAGTAGTCATTAATTAAAGACATATTAAATGTCTTTACTTCCCTTTCATATTACCTTTGTTATATCTAACATGACTTATGATAAGAAGTAGAGTGATACCATATATGGTAAAAAGGAAAAAAAAAAAAAAAAAAAAAAAATAGGCAAAAAAAGGTGATACGGCCTGGATTCGGATTAGTCGAGCGAAGCTGATGCCGGATGGGCAACCAAAAAAAAAAAAAAAAAAGGGGGAAAAAAGGAACGATACCTTGCAGCTGCGTTAAATCCCACTGCTATCATGAAAACCCAACCAGATATCGTCATGCTGCATCATGGAAATAACAAAAATTGGTTATATATATACACATACATATAGAGAATTGTTATATATATAGAGTATACAATAGGTTCAACCATGCGTCTTTACAGCAAATAGTGTTTTTGTTTTGTTTTCTTTCGGGCGCGTTTGTTTCCCTTCCAAACATTCTGGCCAATCGACATACACACACACATATATATATATATGTATGTATGTATGTATATATATGTTGAATGTTTGTTATGAAAGTCTTGTTAGATGGTTGGCATATGTATGTATCTCCCGTCCAGACCCCACACAAGGTTACGTTGTCATTAAATCAATCATTAAATATGTCGATCGCACACAGTAAGGTGTCGTGGACAATTCTCTCATCATACTTCATACATTTGTTCCATATTTATAGCATCCTTAATTAACTACGGAGCGATTGATTACTATGATGGGCTTGTAATCAGTTGCTACCCAAGTCAAGGACCAACTACTGCTACCTAGCGATTGATTACTATGAGCCTATTGAATGCACACAACCAAAACAATATGGTACTTTCATTGGGTTTCTTTTTCACCAACAAACTCATATTTCACTGTTTTATAACGTCCCTTGTCCGGGGTTTGGAGCTTCTAATTTGATTCCTTCTAATAATGTCATTTGTAATGGTTCAACCTCCTAAATATTCTTTTTAAAAAAATCAGTGAAAAGTTTTTGTTTATAAGTTTTATTGGCCAGGAAGACTAGAATTCAAGTACAAGTATTTTATGCATATGAAAATGTATCACCTCCTTCCCATGCCTTTTCTTTTTGGGTAAAGTATGTAACATCCAACACCCTTATATTATTTCCTAATTGCATTAAGTACCCTAATATTATTCATGACGTATCCAGTAAAATATTGATGGATGCATCAGGAAAATAACATCAAGGTGCTGTGCTGGATGCACAATAAGAAATATAAAACTGCACCGTTAATGTCGCAATCAAAAGATCACTCATTATGTCTACAATTGAATGAGGAAAAAGAAAACATCTTCTGTGGTGCAATAATATTTGGAGTATTCTATTCAACCAAAACATAGATAGAGAAGAATTGATGTGAGAATGTGTTACCAAACAGAGAGAGAATCAAGGGCGATCTCAGCATCTTCCAGAAGACCAGCAATCAAAACCAAGACCTGATAATACCAAGTCTCCAAAGCCAACATAACAGCAGAAGCCACTGAAAGCTTTAAGAAACCCCAAAGTCCCCTAAAAGCCTCCAAACTAAATCCCTTCCATGTCCTCTCACACCTCTTACTCACCACAATGTACACAAACTGAGCCACCACCACCACCCACCACGAAAAGCTCAACACCAACGCCGCCCCCAGCAGCCCTCCATCCAACTTAAACACCACAATCCACGTCACCACCAGATGGCCAGCAAACGTCGCCGCTGATATATAAGCGCTCGGAGCCACTATACTCTGCGCCTGAAGGAACTTCTGTATCGGGAAGTTGGCGGCATATGCATAAATTTGAGGGATGAGACCGTACACAAAAATTGCTGCTTGTGTTGCTATAATGGTGGACTGACCAATGAGCAGTAATATTTGTTTGGAAAATATATAAATGAGTGTGAGTGGAATCGCCGTCGCCATTAGAAGAATCATCGATCTCTGCATGTATATGCCGAGCATTTCGTACCTGCGACCTCCATAAGCTTGACCACACAGTGTCTCCACCGCACTTCCCATCCCCAGCTGCAAAATATCAAGAATACAATACGTACAACAACTTAAGTCACTTTTTTAAAAATATTTTAATGTTTAATTCCATGTTACATAGACCCCAGTCTACATATAATTTACCTTAGGATCTACTAATTCAGGAAACATTATGTTTCTACTAACTTCAATAGAATATATGTATATATATATATCTACTCATGTGTACTTCTACCTTAGGATCTAACAATTCTCAGGAAACATCATGTCAGTTTGCCTATTTCAGGTTGAACCTGGAATATGAATGTTACTACCTAACCATAATGCAACGAATTCCTCTTAGAAACAGAGAGAGAGAGAGAGAGAGAGAGATGGATAGTGAATATATGTATATGTACCATGACGCCATAAACGAAAACTTGAATGCCGGTGTTGCCGAGATTAGCGGCGGCAAGCTGAAGATTACCGAGGTGGCCGCAGAAGATTTGAGTGGACATGGAAGTGACATTGTTGAGCAAGTAGACGACCACGGCGGGGCCGGCGAGGTAGTACAGGGTCTTGAGCTCGATCCAAGTCGCCGATCGGAGGCGCCGCCAGTATGGGAGGTCGGTGTTTGAAAGGACATCTTCTAGCTCCGAACTTACGGCGGTCACTGGCCCTTCTGATGATGCCTCCTTCGGTTCCATTAGAAGGACCTCTTCTGCTTCCCTCTCTGATGATGATGAAGCCATGTCTGATGGAATAAATCGATTAGATTGATTCTGAAGCTGAATAGAATTTGTTCCTTCTCTGCTATATATCAGCAGGCTGATAACCGAGGATATATACTCCTTCTGGTCCCTTCTAATGTGTTGTTACTATCTATAAGTAATTAATTTCCGACATGTTTCACATAGATAAAAATCAACTTTAAGCATTATTAGCTTTACCTTAAAATTTTAACTTTATCGCAATTTAATATACAATATATCTATAAAAATAATGTCAATATGATAATAAATGAAGGGTATAATTATACATTTAAATGAAAAAAATAATCACATGACTTATAAATAGTACCAAAATAAACATTCTCCTTTCCATATAAATAGGAAGAAAAGAGTATATAAGAATATATATATATTAGGAATGACATGTTACTTTTTATAAAAGTCTATATGAAATTTTCAGTATCTTTTTCATTTTTACCCCATTGATTATTGGTTAGTCTTGCTGCGTTATAATAAATTATTATTTGATCATTCTTCTCTTTGCACCCACACACACACTAATTCTGAACGCAAGAGTGGAGAAGAGCAGATATTATAAGCTGGGTGTTAAATGAAGTTTACGAGTTAATCCATGTTGAGGCAAGTGATGGAACGATTTTCAATCCAAATACAATCATTAGGGTGATTTCTAACTAATTTACACAAATGTTTGAAGAAGATATTTGGAACTACTATATCGGACTTATATAATACAAGAGTTATTTAAGTTGTATAATTTAAACAAATATGCACCTTTGTATTACACTATATTATATAAGTTGAATAAATTAGTTTAGAAAAAAAATGATAAATGTTAGAGCCAAAATGAGTCAAAATCTTTTATTTAAAAGTTGAGATCAAATCCAACTTTCAACTAACTTATATATTAAGCACACATGCGGAAGTAAGAAATAATAATGGGAGGGGGAATAATGAAAATTAGCCACACACAAAAATTCAATGGCTAATTTTGTTGAATATTGAGTGTTTTCTAGTAGTAATTCCCTCATTCAAAATATCTGAGTAGAGTCGATAATGTAGGTTCAACCCACCAACCTTTATTTTTTCTAAACAAAATTAAAACCCTTCTTCTCAATTCTTTAAACTAAATTATTATATCTTGAGTTTCGTTAAATTTGATTATTTTGCTTCTTAAATTGTGGATTATGTTTTTAACTTTTTATAAGTGGAATTATTGATACTAGATAAGAAAATTTAATTGCCTATATGTGTGTGTGTGTTTTGAACTCTCAGTCATCTTTAAAAAATAGAAAGAAAAAAATGCGAGAGGTGGGTTAGGGTTGGCATTTTGTCAGCCCACACCATGCAACCCTCAACCACGAGCTACTCGTATTCCCAACTCTAATAATAACAACAAAGGAGAAGGTTGGAGATAGCGAAAGAAGGCTGAGGCAGAGATGAGAATGAAGCACCACACATGTGCTAGAGAGGCACTACCCAATCCCTATTAACACCATTTTGGACACATCAATGGCCATTATTATTAACTAACGACAAGGACCAAATTGTAGGTGAAAAAACTTTAGAGACTAGGTTGCGGAGAGTTAAATTTAAGGAATTATGTCACATCAAGTTAAAAGTTAAGGACTGAATGATTTATTTTCCTTTATTTTACATACTAAATGATATCTAAATATTAATTGTCCCAGAGAATAATAGCCCGTACATTTGGGGAGTTTGAATCGGGTTGGCCCATCTCAAATCACCTTTTTTTTTTTTTTTTTTTGGGGGGGGGGGGGGGATCATTAAGTTGAAGCCCAACAATTTTTTACTCGGTCAGCTCATTTTTGCCGTCTCTAGGCCGACGCATACATCCTTGCCCATACTTTATAATTTTTTGAATGTTACGTTGACCTCGAGGCGTGGAAATGGTAAAAATGGTGTTGGAAGCTCTTCCCCCATGACCGTAGGCCTGACGGGGGCGGAATCCGGATTAGTCGGAACCGAAGGTTACGGTGAATCGGGTAGGGTACCCAAAAAAAAAAAAAAAGAGTAAATAGAGATGTCCAAAAAATCGGTAGTCTAGGTGGCCCGGTCCAACCTGACCCAATCTTTGGAAAAAAAATTGATCTAGGACCATATGAGGTGGACCAGACCGAACTGGTTTGCTCGGGTCAGACCGGAGGGGCTAAGACCCCCCGGACTGGTCTGGTCCGGCCCGATATTATATATATATATATATATTTAAAAAAAAAAGAATCACAACTAACTTAACCTTTTGTCCTTCTTTACGATTCTTCATCACTCATTAGTGAGTCTTCTTCTTCGGCCAAAAAAATATTCGGAGTCTTCTTCCCTTTTCAATCTTCTTCTTTAGTCTGGCCCGATAGAATGTTGTTATTTTGTATTTTTGTTCAATGTTGTTGGAGATTCTTATATGTGTATGATTGGATTTAAGATATTTGCATGTTTGTATGTTTAATTATTGGTCTAAAGAAGTGGGAACAAAACTAAAAAAAAATTGAAATATAGTCCAGGCGACTCACTGGACCGAGCTCGGGCTGGCTTGTCCAGCCCAAAGTCCCTCTTGGACCAGACTTCGGGTTGACCCCCAACCCGGTCCAATTTGGTCCATGAACATCCCTACGCGTAAACATGGTTACCAACATGTGTTGGGAGTAAATGTAAAGAGACTTGTTATCTTAATCATGTCTTCAGTTCGAGGTGTGAGAATGGAGAAAATGGTGTTGAGAGCTCATTTCCTTATGACCGTAGGCTTGACTTGAGGTGAATCTGGATTAATCAAAAACCGAAAATTCTGGTGAATCAAGTGGACAAAAAAATAAAAAAATAAAAGAAGTAATAAAGGTTTTATGCTAGTGTTCTAAGTTCAAGATGTTTCAAAATTATGGAGAGTATAAGACTATTTGGTTAATATTATGAAAGATGTACACTAATTAACACTATAGTGCAAAAGCATATCCGCAAGTTTATAACACTTTATATTGGCAAAAAGACCGGGGGGGGGGGCTTATAACACTTTATACAATGGCAGAATTAATAGTCATCATTATAATAAAACTATGAATATCATCCTTATCCAATGCCTCTAATAGTCACTAGTTCAACATTTGACCCCTTTAAATTAATATAATGATAAGGACCAACCTACCGAGCAAAAAAGATCAGGACCAACCAAATATCCATAATTCAAAGAGCATGACAAAGTTTCAAGCGTTGTACGTCTGACAACATTCTGTTCCCATGTTAATTAATTGTTAAACGAGGCAGAATTCAAGATTGATCCTTTTTTTTTTTTGTTCAAAAGATTGATCCTTCACAAAACCATTATTATTGATTCTGTTCATTCTGTTATTTGAGGAATGTGTGATTAATCCACACATGACCAACTTTGTAGTTGACTTAGTTGAATTTAAACTGGACTTGCAATTTTTACTATTCTTTCCATTGCGTTTAGTTCGTATAATAAATATCAAAATTATTATATAAAATGGCCCACCATTATTATGAGTATGACCAATATTATCTAACATTTTTTTTAGAAAAAATCTCATATAAAACTACCTGAATTAGGAAAATTATAAATTCGGTTGTTAAATTCAATAAATTCTTAATTAAACTATTGACCTAATTTAAAATTTTAAAATGTGGATAAAATAACCTTACTGTCATCTCCTAATCTCCTCTCTCCTCCTAATAGAGTGTCATTGCTTTGTAATTTATTTTTTCAAAATACACAATTAATATGTAATAAAATAAAATATGATATAATTTAGAATTTCAAAATGTGGATAAACTAACTTTTATTGCCCTTCCTAGTCTCCTCTCTCCTAGTGTTCTGAAAGGATTATCTATAACAATTCAAGAAAAAAATGGAAAAATATAACACCAATATCAATTAAATAGTTTTTAGTTTAATGTTGAGAAATTTTAAAAATTCTCTTTGAATCGAATTTTTTTTTACCAGAAGAAAATTAAAATTTGTTAATAAAAAAAGCACACTAAAAAGGAGTTTTGACATTTAAAAAAAGTGTTTCATTAACGTTAAAAAATCAAAATATAATATCACACAAGTAACAAATGTGTGATTCATGTGGTATGATTTACTTTTCATTGAAAAAAGAAATAAATCGAGTTGTTCCAAAAATAATTTTTTCTATTCAGTATATCAAATAAGAATAATTTAATTGGTATTGGGGTTAAGCTTTTTTTTTTAAATTTTTTGGATTTAATTATTCTTAATGATCCTTATCAAACACAAAAAAAAAAAAAAAAAAAAAAAAAAAAAAAAAAAAAAAAAATCATTTAATTTCGGAGAATTATATTATATTTTATTATATATTAATGTTAATATATATACTTATTGAAAAACTAAGTTACAAAGCAATAAAACTTTTTTAGGGAAGGAGAAGAGACTAGGATAGAAAACAATAAAATGATTTCACTCCTATTTTAAAACCCCGGCCTAGGTCAATAACTTAACTCCGGATATGCGATTTGTTAAGTTTAACAACTTGCTTTGAAATTTCCTTATTTCAAGCAATTTTATAAGAAAATTTTCCCTTTTTTTTCTAATTCGATGGATATATTTAAGTACTTACATATAACAATCGTATAAAATGTTATCAGTTATCACTAGGTTCACTAATTTATTAAATTTAAAAGTAAATTATAGCCAAAATATCATGGGTCTTACTGAAATTATTTTTTAAAATTGATTGCCTGAATTTCGCTAAAATCACATCAATTTTATTAAATTTTTATTAACATCCTTTGGAGTTAGGAAAAACCTATAGGCATCTTAATTAGGTTCTGACTTCTGAGGTTTGTTTGAAATTACACTCTTATTTTCGTTTCAAGAGTTTGTGGGGGAAAAAATTATATATGTATATATATGATTTTGACTAAAATTTATTTTAAATCAAGAACGTATACTCAACGTCAGTTATACTTGCCAAAATATATATATGAAGAAAACTTGGGACAAGGTTCTCGATAGACTTATATACAAAGGAAAATTATAATAAAGGACCTAAGAAAAATTATATTTATTAAGAAAGACTATAAAAATATTAATTATTTTGAAGGACCAGAAATTAAAATATTAAAATTTAAAGACTAAATTGCCCTTAGCTAGATTTTCTATATTCTCTTCAACTAAATCAGAATTTAATTGATGGATAATGACAAATAGAGACATAGCCAATCCCTTCACCCTTCGATTTAGGATGCTTGTGGCATTTTCTTTTTATGAAATGCATAGCACCATACAAACTTAAACACATAGACACAACAGAAGCTGGGCTAAGAAAATTTACAGAGCGACATTTCAAATTTGAAATGAGGAAACAGATCGATTTTAAAAGAAAACAACACAAGGTGGAGGCAGGCATCTCTTTTTCTAGTAAGCGTAACAATATGAATTCATTGAATTTTTAGGCTCAAGCGTTAGCATTTCGGTTCTCATGTTTTTTTAAATCATAAAATAAATTTATTGGAGTTTTTTGGTCATACAATTATATTTTTATCCTTATAAAATGAAGGGGAAAAACTGCAAAATTCAGTAACACTCCAGCTCTTCATTTGCTGCAGGCCAGAAGGATTTTGATAATCCTAAGATGCCATAGTTTTTTAGAGTAACTGATCAAAGGAAGTTAAAAGAAAAAAAAAACAAACAGAGAGAGTAACAAATCAAAGCTCCATTTGTCTATTCCGAAATCCTTAAATTTTGGAATTCACACTACTTGCAAAAAATTATCAAATTTTGAATTGATCGGGATATCGATTAAGGATCTGTAGGTCAGTAGCAAATAATATTTAATATCACTGTCTGGTCCATATATTGGGAGACTTGCGTAAGGTTTCAAAGGTGGCAAACAATGTCGGCTGTTTCTCTCTAAAAGTGTCGATGGCTACCTTTAATTTGAGAAAGGTTGCAACTCCATGAAATCTCACTAAAGCCCGGACTTGAGAGTTGAGATGGTCACGAGGTTGTCGGCAACGCGGTGGAGAAAAGGTGAGATGGTGCAAGATGAAAATCGAAGATGAAGTCTAAAGGTCTCTAATACGTGGTTGTGTCTCTGCTTCTTTATCTCTCCATCAAGCTTAGAAGAGAGACGGAGAAGGAAGTTCATAACTGGGAGGCGAGTTAGGTCAATCACTCCAGGATTCGATTTAGTTAGAGAGAATATAAGAAATCTAGCTAAGGGCAATGTAGTCTTTCTATTTTAATGTTTTAATTTCGACCCTTCAAAATAATTATTATTTTTATGATCCTTCTTAATATATATTATTTTTCTTAGATCCTTTATTATAGTTTTCCTATATACAATGATATTTTTCAAATCTCATTAGTCATTTGCTTGATATTTGTGAATTATGGTTTTCGAAATTTCAAATGCTCAAAAAAGTCAGTTTGCGCGAGATTTTTGTGTGGGTCAAATACGATACGCAATAATTATAATTAAGATTGATCTAGTTCTTATAAAATGATTTTCTTAAAATTGGTTGAATATTTTAAGAAAAACAAGTGAGTCTTGTTCCTTTGAACAAAGATATGACTATTTTTAGGGGGATTTTTTTTTTTTCTCTAGAACTGTCAATTTTATTAATACAAAAATGACTTAATACAGGTTGAAGGCTCAATTTGAGTTTCCAAGAATAGGTTGCAAACCTTGTGAATATATATATATATATATATATATATATATTGCCAGGTGAAAATAGTTATGTTTTCTTCCATACAATAGTGATAAAATAAAATAAAAGGCATACGCGCATAATTGAACAGTTAGGCAAAAAAATTAAAAATATTGACTGATTTTTTTTTTTCAAATTAAATTAAATTCTCAAGTAAATTAATTATCTTTTCCTCTTTCTTCATATGATTTTATGACAATTTCATGCGAATGTGTTAAATTAAAATTCTGTCAATTGATTGTATCATAATATATATTGCCTCCAATTTTAAATATAAGATTAAGTTTACTTTTTTTAGAGATTAAGGAAATAAAATAAGTTACTTAATCATATCATATGTTGTGTATTATTAAGTTATATATCAGTTTATAAGTCAAACAAATTAGTTTGAGGGAAAAACAGTAAATATAAATACTTTAAAGTAATAATTCTAAACCTGAGGATTACAGTGCACTCTGGAGAAAAAGAAACAAAAGCTAAACGACAGTTACAGTCTACCTTATAAATATTAAACGACCCGGAAATTAATTAATTTATTAGGACAAGTATTATTAAAACGGCAAGATCCATGTAGATAAATAACAACAAATTTTCAAACAAGAAACCATTTGCAGGCCAAAGAACAGTCACATATATACCCATATATATAACTTGTAAACACTTCCGTATAATTAGCGCCAGACGAAACCTTGTTTAATTTGATTTTGTTGTGATCTTTGATTTTTGCTCTCCACTTTTATTTATTTGCAAGCTTCGATGTATATTTTCATTTAAATATACACTCTGATGAAAACAACACATACCCTAGCTCCTTTACAACCAATTGCAAGATCAAACCCGAATTAAATAAAAAATATTAACAAATTGATTTCTGTCATTTGTGTACATCAAAGAAGCATCGTAACCTCGGTATTTGCTAGTGAAACCTTAATCTGATGGTGAGTTAGCTTCAGGAATACTCTCAAACATAGGGCTCCAGTTGTTGTGGCCAGTACGGTGGTGTCTTGCCTCCATTAAACGAACCAGAACTTGCTCTGCAGAGTTCTTCTTCTTCTGCTTCTCTGATTCTCCCAATAAAACTTGAAGCTCCTTCTTTGTCATCTTTATCTTGATCTTCCCGCTACGAGAAGTAGAAGAAGCAGTCAAATCTCCCAGAATATAATGAAGCTTATTGTCGTCTTTATTGTTCGTCAACTTGGATTCATCAAACACCTTATTGTTTGAGCTCTTATGATTCCTACTATTATTGCCGCTCGATGTCACCAGAAAACTCCAATCCTCGCCACCCCAGTAGTGGACTGATGATGACGACGTCATTCCGCAACAGTTTCCCATATAAACGATCGACGAGAGAAATTATGTACCAAAGTGATTGTGTTATGTAAGTAAGAAAGAATGGGTGGAGATAGATTAGTAGGTAAGGTTGAGAGAAAAGGCTTGAAAATGAAGAAGGGAATGAATGAGATAAGATTAAGAGAGAGGAGGGGTTATATATATATATGAGAAGGAAGGCGACAAGACAGGGTAAATTGACCTTTTATTGACCAAAATTTAATCCACTTTGCCGTCTCAGACTCACGACTTAAATTAAAAAAGAATAAAAAATTGAAACCTCATAAAAATTTGCATTAAAATTCAATAACTTCTCAGTTTTACTCTTATTTAATATACACTATACCCACGAGAACAAATTCAATACAATAATAAATTAGGGTAAAATTGTACATTTATGAAAAAATGTCTCTCTACCTTATAAAGATGGCAAAAAAATATCTTCTCTTTTTGCCTAACTTATAAATATGATTAGAGGAGTATATGTATACTCTCTCTGTCTCATTTATATTACTAAGTCACCTATAATTTTTTCTCCATAACTAAGGAGAGTTACTATATATGCTCATTAACTTTATTTGAAAATGAAAATTTTACCCATATTAAGAGTACAAAGAAATAATAAATAATACATTATACGAATAGGCTATTGATTGAGGTGATAAACAGCTTCATAAGAAGGAGAATACAAGTTTGAATCCTAATAAAGGAGAGCTAACAACCTTTTAATGTATAAGCCTTAAAAGGATATACACTTAATCAAATAAAAAGAAAGAATCACCACATTAATTAGGCTTGTTTGAGTTAGCATTCAAAAATCATGTTTACGCAGTCGAGACAAAATTCACATACTTACCTCATATACCATAAATTACGTTGGAAAAGTAACCTCTACTACTAATCCAAACAGAAAAAATCTTAGTAAATTTTAATAGGGAAAATATTTGGAAAAAGTTCATTAATAATCCATATTAAGAGATTTAAATTATGGATTCAGAATATTTTTTGGAAGCACCTTATATATATTTGGAATCGGAGGGATTAGATATAGAGAGAGATCTTTTTTGTCGATTTATAAATTAAACTTAAGAACACAAACATCTTGAAAAGGTAAAGAATTAATTATTAATTGTATCAACATCTCCTGAATATTTTAAAATTATATATAAACTGTGTGTGTATACATTTGATTATATTAATAACAAAAACATTATTTCAAAAATGCAGATGGAAATTAAAACCGTTTTTTTTTTTTAGAAAAATAAAGAAAAATTTACATATTTAGTGAACTTTTATTTTTCGAGGTTTCTAAAATTACACACACAAATATTCAATCTATTTTATTTAAGAAGGTTAAATATATTTTAAAATCACGGGAGATGTCTTTCAGTTTGTGTAATTTAATAAAATTTAATTTGCATAAAATATGTTTCGCCAAGAAAAAAACAGGTGTAATGTCCTATTTGTTCTTTGAGAGTTGTGTAAAACTTACCAAAAATAGAAGATATTAATTAATCCTTGCAAAATTTATGGGACTAAAAATTTAAAAAGAAAAAAATTGCATTTGCATGATAAATATACAATGAAAGGAATTGAAGTTTTGTATACGGAATTGTGTGAAAAAGGTGGAGGAAGGAGCATCTTTTGGGAAGTGAATCCAATAGTTGTGTGTGTGAACTTAGATTTTAACAAGGAATCTTGGACTCAGCCATATTTACATTTTTAGTAACTATTAACTAAAAGCCTTCACGTGTCTGCTCTTAATTTAACGCTTATTATCCACGTTACTTCAAACTATTAGTTCTTAATTTGTTCGATGTCAATAATCCATGAATACTGGGAATGACGGATCTTCATTTATATATAATTTATTTGGCTGCATTAGAGTCATTCCTTAAATTAATTAAATTAACCTCAAAAATTTATTTTGTATGCAAAATAATCTTTCTTAACATTTTGTGATTATGGTACACGTACATGACCTATTAATTTCAATTGAAGTGACGTAATTATAATCCCTTCAGGATTTTATTAGTGAAATCGATCGTATAAATTCAAAACCACACGTAATATATTCCAGTAGCATACCTTTTATTAACATTAATATTGTAAGAAAATATTTATTCATAATTCTGACGTTATGAAGCTAGAAACTAGAATGTACAAGGAAAATGACATTAAGGCCCTAATTAAAAATAATAATATAATATAAGAAAAGTCTCATGACTTGTCAATGGTAGCTCTTTTACCCATCAATGGCTACTCTTTCATTTGTTATTGACAAACTATAAGACTTTGCTTATTATTTTTCTTATTTAAAACTTTAGTGTGATTTTCCCAAGTACATACCAAGGACCTAGCCAGCTAGGCATCAAATTAAAACGCTGGAATATATTATTTTCAGGAATTAATAATTGATTTTTTATTTATTTGTGACAATCGTCAGTACAAGTTATATTTTACAGTACATAGTTGATTAATTATTTGTAATTAGAATGAAGTGTTCTTGTGTTGTTAGAATTTTTAAGGAAAATTAAAGCTGAGAGTTGAAGTCAGAGTACTGAGAGTTGAAGTCAGAGTAAGATGTTTTGATTCATAAGTAATCAGATGAGAATTGTTGGCATCAAACCCACAGAAAAACACCATAGCACCATGATTTGAAGCCCACAGGATTATTATTACTACTTTAATGAATTAGATGAAACACACACATATATGTAGATATATCATGGGAAGATATTAGAAAAAATTGGAAAAACACTCTATTAAAAATTTTATTAATTAGAATGATCTGATAAACTTTTATGAACAAAAAAGTGTAGATCCTTTTCTTCAATTTCCTCATTATTAAGATCATTCATACGCACACACGCTATTATTCCAGAATCTATAGCTTGAAGGTCTCACTTAGTATTAATGTTTTAATAAGAATCTTAATTGTCATTATCCTATCTCCTATTTCTTCAGTTCAGATTTGATCATGAAGCTTATTGTCATCGTCTTTATTGTTCTTCAACTTGGATTCATTGAACACCTTATTGGTTGAGCTCTTTTGATTCCTATTATTGTTGTTGTTTGATACCAGAAAACTCCAATCCTGGCCTTCCCGATAGTAGTGGGGTGATGATGAGGACGACGTCGTTCCGCAACAGTTTTTCATGTATGAACGATGGATGAGAGAAATTATTGTAGATAAGAAAATGATTGTGTTATGTAAGTAAGAATAAATGGGCAGATGAGCTTGAGAAATTCAAGGATTGAAAATGAAGATGGGAATGAGATAATAAGTTGAGTGGTTTATTTTATATATATGTATGTGTGTGTATATATATATGGGAAAAACACTTTTTTATGTTGTGGAGAAGTGTATTCTCATGTCACACATATGTGGATCCTACCATTTTATGTGTGTGTAGGAATTTTCTTCTTTTCATGCAACATGAGAAGTTTAAACCTCTATATGTGTGTGTGTGTGTGTGGGGCGAGACGTACGTATACAACACGGTCAAGTGGCCCTTTAGTTTAATTGTATGACCTCGTACGACGTGGCTGCTTTGTCCATAGGTTTTTATTGACCAAAGTCAAATCCTCTTTGCGGTCCTAGACTCACTGCCCATACATAAATATTTATATATACATATTCTGCGGTACATGGTATAAGTCACCTCTAATTATTCCAACCAAACTAATTTAGGAGAGGTTATTGAGCCGTTAACACTATCTATCAAATATTTTTCCAATGTTGTTCATATTTATAAAGACCGTATATAAAGAAACACTACATATTATTAGCTTTCAAAACTTCTCCTAATAAATTCTAGGGTAATAATATTCACAACATTTTTATTAATGATCTCCTTTCGTCTTTATCAAACAGTGTGCTTCAAAAAATATATGGGACTAAACAGTTTTTTTTTTTTAAAAAAAAAAGAAATGCATTTGCATATAGTAAATATACAATGAAAAGAATTGAAGTTTTATAGATGCATAATATAAAATTAAAGAGTTTTGTCTAATTTGCTACTCCCTCTGATCCTTATTATAAGACATTAATTAACAATTCTCATAAACCAATAAAAACAATTAAAGTCAATAAAGTTGTTCTAAAATTTAACTAGCTTTCAATATTACCTCTACTAATTGCACTAAACTCTAATATTATATTAATTATTATTCTCATCCACAATCCTTATTAATTATGAGCATACATTAAAAAATAATTAATGTGCTTTGGAAACAAGCAAGTGCCTTATAAAAAAGGATCAAATACACTTAATAGTCGATATCTTATAATAAAGACCAGAGAAAGTACCTTATATGAGGGGGTGTGAAAAATTAAGGTGGAGGAAGGTGCATCTTTTCGAAAGGGAGTGTGTATGAACTTAGACTTGAACAGAGGAATTTGGACCAGGGATATTTTCATTTTTATTAACTAATTAACTAACTATTAGCCTTCACGTGTCTGCTCTTAATTTAACCATTAATATCCACGTTCCTTTATTTGGTTTGATTGATTCTCAATCTCACACACACAAACATATGCGCTCTTTAACCTAGTACTTATATTAATTTCAAATTAAACAAATGATATATTTTTAGCCAACTTTTTGAAATTGAGTTTTATTTTTGAATTAACATTGATTAATGACTAATAATTTAACATTATAAATATTATTTTTAATATAAACTTATAAATATGATATTAATAACTAATAATTTATTTTAATAAATATTATTTTTAATACAAAATTTATTATAAATTTTTGCAGCAGAATCAGCCACAGAAAAATTCTATTCCTAAATTAGCCACATAATTTTTCAGCAAGAAAAATTTCCAACAGAATTAACCACATAATAAAATTCAATGGCTAATTCCGTCGGATATTGAGTGTTTTTTAGTAGTAAAGCCCTCATTCAAAATATTGTGAGTAGGGTTAGTAATGCAAGCTCAACCCACCAACCTGCGAGTTAGGGTAAACACTTTTGCAACTTACATAAGCGCGGACTATACAACCCCACACCACATAAACAACGAGTTGAACTAATTTTTCCTAAACAAAAATTATGGTAATGTCATAAAACCCTAAATTCGGTTCCACACTCCTAACTTGGTTCCTTAGAATCATAAAGAGAAAAAATTACAGTCTTCTTTCTCGTTCTCTAAACTAAATTATTATATCTTGATTATTTAACAATGACTTGATATTTTTGTTTGTAAACTTTGTTAAATTTAAAGATTTTATTTTTTGAATTGTGGATTATGTTTTTTGCTTTTTTGTAAGTGGAATGATTGAAGCACACACGTGCTAGGGAGACAATATCTAACACCTATAATTAACACCATTTTTGACAGGAAGGCATCGATAGCCATTGTTATTAACTAACGACAAGGACCAAATTGTAGATGAAAAAAGTTTAGAGACTAAGTCACCACAAGTTAAGTTTGGGAAATTATGTCAAGCTAAAAGTTGAATGACTGAATGATTCATTTTCCCATTATTTTACATACTAAATGATATTCCTCTAGTCCTAAATATAAGACCAAGTTAATTTTTTTGGAGAAATTAAGGAAGTTAATTAAATTACTTTAGAATATTTTTATTTTTATTTTTCTCCAAAATAAATAGTTTGACCACTAAAATAATATATAATCTAAGAATATACAATCTATGATATAATTAAGTAATTTATTCAGCTTCTTTAATCTTTCTAAAAAAATCAACTCGATTTTATATAATATCTAAATATTAATTGTCCCAAAGAATAATAGCCCGTACATTTGGGGAGTTTGAATCGGGTTGGCCCATCTCTTGTAACCCACTTTTTAATTTTTTATATTTTGGGTAATCATTAAGTTGAAGCCCAACAACGTTTTACTAGGCCAGCTCTTTTTTGCCATTAGTAGGCCCACTCATACATCCTTGCCCAGACTTTCTAATTTCTTGCATTAAAACAAAAAATGTTTCGGTCGACCAGCTTTTAGCAAAAACTTTACTCATGAGAGTAATAATGGTTAGTAACATCTGTTGCGAGTAAGTGAAAAGAGATTCGTTTTTCCTTAATCATGTCTTCAGTTTGAAATGTGAGAATGGAGAAAAAATTAGTGATGAAAACTCTTCCCTCATCACCGGACCCGACTCGCAGCGAATCTAGATTAATTGGAATAAAAGGTTCCGACAAACTGGGTGGGAAACAAAAATAGTAATAATGGTTTTATGCTAGTGTTCTAAGTTCAAGATGTTTCAAAATTATAGAGAGTATAAGACTATTTGGTTAAGATTATGAAAGATGTACACTAATTAACAGTATAGTGCAAAAGCATTTCTGCAAGCTTATAACACTTTATATTGGCCAAAAAAAAAAAGATTATAACACTTCATAAAATGGCAGAATAGTCATCGTCATCATAAAACTAATTAATATCATACTTATCCAACATCTTAATATTCATTAGTTCAACATTTGACCCTTTTTTAAAAAAATTAATATAATGAAAAAGTTTCAAGTGTTGCACTTCTGGCAAAATTCTGTTCCCATATTAATTAATTGTTAAACGAGGCAGAATTCAACATTCATCCTTCGAAAAACCATTATTATTGATTCTGTTCATTCCATTATTTTAGGAACGTTTGATTAATCCACACACGACCAACTTTGTAGTTGACTTAGTTGAATTCAAGCTGAACTTGCAATTTTTACTATTCTTTTCATTGCGTTTAGTTCGTATAATAAATATCAATATTATTATATAAAATGGCCCACCATTATATGAGTATGACCAATATTATCTAATTTTATTGCCCTCTCCTAGTGTTCTGGAAGGATTATCAATAATAATTCAAGCAAAAAATGGAAAGTATGACCCCAATATCAATTAAATAGTTTTCAGTTTATGTTGAGAATAAACAAAAAAAATAAAAAATAAAAAAAATTCTCTTTATATTTTTTTACCAGAAGAAAAAAAAAAATCACACTTGTGTGATTTATCAAATTATATGTTGAAGAGTTTATTAACTACAAGTAATAAAAAGGAATTTTGACATTAAAAAAAAAAGTGTTTTTTAACGTTAAAAAAAATCAAAATATAGAGATAAATCGAGTAAGAAGTGTGTGATTAATATAGTATGATTTAATTTTCATTGAAAATAGAGATAAATCGAGTTGTTCCAAAAATAATTTTTTTCCCTATTCACAATATTTAACTAAGAATCATTTAATTGGTAGGGTTATGCTTTTTTTTTTTTTTTTTTTTGGATTTAATTATTGTTAATGATACTTATAGAACACAAAAAAATTCATTTAATTTAAGCGAATTCTATTTTGTTTTATTATTTATTAATGTTGATATATATACTTATTGAAAAAATAAGTTACAAATCAATAACACTTTTTTAGGAGGAAGAAGAGACTAGAAAAGAACAATAAAGTGATTTTACTCCAATTTTAAAACCCCAAATTAGGTCAATAACTTAACTTAGGATATACGATTTGTTAAGTTTAACAACCTGATTTATAATTTCTCTATTTTAAACAATTTTATATAGGATTTTCTTCTCTTTTTTTTTTTTCCTTTCTAACTCAACAGATATATTTGACTACTTATACATATAACAATTGTATAAAATGTATAACCAGGTTCACTAGTTTATTAAATTTAAAAGTAAATTATACCAAAATATCATGGGTCTTGTGACACCCGTCCTAATACGCCTATATTTATCAGAGTTATAGCGTATAGGCATCGAAATGATTTGGACAACTTAATTGCGGAATAAAACTTTCTTAAAATAACTTAGTTTGAAAGCATGAAGATAAATTTATCACGATTCGAAACTATGCTATAGGGGAAGTCTTAATACAATAATCCAAAATAAACAAATGACAAACGATAAAATACAGTCTATCTACTCATATTCTTCCATAAATTTCCCTTTGCTGTAATCCTTACAGCTGCCTCTTTCCTCTTAATCCCGATCCACTACCTATCTCTTTCATGCGGTCTGGAGTTCAAATGAATGCACCCCAGGGGTAACAGTTAATCTTATATGCAAATATGAAATGTAAAAGACAATATAACACATGTATCAACATAGAGTAATTCACAATAAATAAGTTGCACCGTATCCGCAGTTAACGGCCAAGGACTGCAGCCCTTTAGGACACACAGCCCTATGAGACACGCAGCCTCAATCCATAGCTAGGAATTATCTAGCAACATGATCAGTCATACATGAATATATATATACAAGCTAATAAAATAACAGTTACCCACCTCAAACTTGACTCCTTAGTCTGGTCGGCGTTGCTGGGATCAGTAGAGGTGTCAAAGTATGCCTATAAACGTTTATCATTATCATTAGTCACTTCGGCGTCGCAATATACCCTAATACGTGACTTTGTAATAATACCTATTTTTAATAAGTAATAATAATAATATTTATTATTATTTATTCTCTTTCCTAAAAATAATAATAATAATAATAATAATCTTTATTTATTTATTATTATTTTCTTTTGCAATTATTTCTCCGGGTTGAGGGGTTCGGGTTGGGGTCTTGGGGGTGTTGGGGTCCGGGGTAGTTTTGCTAGGGTGTTGAGGTCTAGGGTAGCGTTGCTGAGGTGGTGAGGTCTAAGGTAGTGTGGCTGAGGTGGTGTGGTCCAAGGTAGTGTTGCTGAGGTGGTGAGGTCCTCGGTAGTGTTGCTGAGGTGGTGTGGTCCGAGGTAGTGTTGCTGAGGTGGTGAGGTCCGAGGTAGTGTGGCTGAGGTGGTGAGGTCCGAGGTAGTGTTGCTGAGGTGTTGAGGTCCGAGGTATTGGGGTGCTGAGGTGCTGGGGTGCTGGGATCCAAGGTGGGTAGTCTGAGATCCGAGTTCATACCAAATTTTTCTTACACTTAAGCACATTTAGCGCCATATATATATATACTCCGACATACAGTCCAGAAAACTCCAGATTTAATAGATGAACTTCAAAAATTCATATCTCTCTATATACAACTCCTAAGGCATGTGACCTATCAAATTAAACCTTGTTGTGTCCACTATATTTATGGAAAATTTAGTGACAATATTAGATCATTTACTACTTCAAAAATCAACACGGAAATCACTGTTCATTTCTGGAAAATGACAATTTTATAGTTTTGCTGTCAAACTTTGAAAAATCATAACTCCCAATCTACACGTCCATTTTGGCTGTTCTTTTGCTCATTTGAAACCTTATTTAGTCTACTATCTACTGTAAAAATTTCGTTGAAGAAATCAAACGTTTGACTATGAAACAGAAACACACAAGATTCTCTGTTTTAGGCAATAAAAATAGAGCATAGTCATGTTTTTCTTCTAACTAAACCACTTGCAACAGATTAAAGCCACTAAAATAGGAAGGATAATGCTTAAGGAAATCACCTTAGTTGATTCCTAAGGCTTCATAATCAGCTCCTTCGTTTTCTCCAGTTGAGGCTCTTTCTCACTCTCTCACATTTCGGACTTAAGTTTTACGCCTCTCTTTTCCTTTTTGTTTCTTAGGTCTTTGCGATATAATGAGGAAGTGGGGGAGGTATGGGAAGTCTGAAGAAGCATGGCTTATATGATCTTGCGTGACCGAGAAACACGCTGTGCCCTCTGCAGCTTTTACGTGTTCACTTTAATGGATATTAGAGAAATAGGATTATTTATATATTTTTTGCTGCCTTCTCCAACTGTCACGTGTTGGGATAACTGTCACGTGTTGGGATACTTTAACAATTATCCCACTTTGTCCTTTTCCAAACCTTCATTTGCAATTAGGTATTTATCTCAATTAATTGCAAATACTGGAAAAGTGATAAAATTAATTCCTTAATTCCATTTAAGGATTTTCTTCCTTAATTAAATATCTTTTGGCCTTGAAATATTATCTTTAAAATATTTAAGCCAAAGATTAATCCATAATTATTTATCCTTAGTTTATGAAAAAATATGCCTTAAATTCCAACAATTAGCTTTATAATAATTAAGGCCAAATTTTCCATAAATAATTCCACTATAATAATATCTATATCATTGAATTATCATTTCATAATTTTCCCCTTTTTGTCCCTCAGCCGAAGTTATGGCCTTATCCAGGAATGTCATTCCCTCCTGAATTGGTGAGGCGTCCACCTAATTTAGTCTTATTCTCAAGTTTCAATGCCTAAAATTCAAGATGTTACATGCCTTACTAAAATTATGTTTTAAAATTGACGATAGACTGAATTTCGCTAAAATCACAGCAATTTTATTAAACTTTTATTAACATCCTTTGAAGTTAGGAAAAGCCTCCAGGTTTGTTTGAAATTAGAATTTTTTATTTATTTTCAAGAGTTTGTGAAAAAGAATCTATATATGTAACTAAAGTCAAAAATCTATTTTAAATAAAAAACGTATACTCAACGTCGGTTTTACTTTCCAAAATATATATGAAGAAAACTTGAAACAACGTTCTCTATAGAGTTATATACAATGATATTTTTTAAATCTCTTTAGTCATTTGTTTGATATTTGTGAATTATGGTTTTCAAAATTTCAAATGTTCAAAAAATCAGTTTCCATTATATAACTTGTGAAAAACTTCCGTAAAAGCGCCAGACGAAACCTTGTTTAATGTGATTTTGTTTTGATCTTTAATTTTTGCTCTCCACATTAACTAATGATGAATTAATTAACACAGATCACATATAAATATAATTATAAAGTAAACCATACTCATAAAATTTCCACTTGTATTTATTTCCAAGCTTCGATGTATATATTCACATAACTATACACCCTGATGAAAACAACACATCTACCCTAGCTCCTTTACAACAAATTGCAAGATCAACCTCGAATTGAATAAAAAATATTAACAAATTGATTGCTGTAATTTTTGTACAGTAAATAAGCAACGTAACCTCGGTATTTGCTAGCGAAACCTTATTCTGTTGGTGAGTTAGCTTCGGGAATACTCTCTAACATAGGGCTCCAGTTGTTGTGGCCAGTACGATGATGTCTTGCCTCCATTAAACGAACCAGAACTTGCTCTGCAGAATTGTTCTTCTTCTTCTTATTCTTCTTCTGCTTCTCTAATTCTCCCAATAAAACTTGAAGCTCCTTCTTTGTCATCTTTATCTTGATCTTCCCGCTACGAGAAGTAGAAGAAGCAGTCAAATGTCCCAGAATATCATGAAGCTTATTGTCGTATTCATTGTTCTTCAACTTGGATTCATCAAACACCTTATTGGTTGAGCTCTTATGGTTCCTATTATTATTGCCGCTCGATGTCACCAGAAAACTCCAATCGTCGCCACCCCAGTAGGGGACTGATGAGGACGACGTCGTTCCGCAACAGTTTCCCATATAAACGATCGATGAGAGAAATTATGTACCAAAGTGATTGTGTTAAGAAAGAATGGATGGAGATAGATTAGTAGATAAGGTTGAGAGAAAAGGCTTGAAAATGAAGATGGGAATGAATGAGATAAGATGAAGAGACGAGGGGTATATATATATACATATATATGAGAAGGAAGGCGACAGGACAGGGTCAATTGACCTTTTAGTCTCTATATGAACTCCTACGTGGCTGCTGCTTTGTTCATGGTTTTTTATTGACCAAAATTTAATCCTCTTTGCCGTCTCAGATTCACCACTTAAATTAATACTAAATATAATACACGTAATAAGCATGGATGCTGCCGTCTCAGATTCACCACTTAAATTAATACTAAATATATACACGTAAGCATGGATGCATGCATACTTACATAAACACATATAATCCTTTAGTCTTATTTATAAATTATTTTTAACATGTTCTACACAAATCAAGAAAAACTTGAAACTTAATTAAATTTGCATTAGAAGTCAATAACTTTACAGCTTTTCCCTTATTTAATGTACATTATACAACATGTGAACAAAGTCAATATAATAATAAATTAGGTTAAATTTTTACATTTATAAAAAAATTTCTCGCTATCTTATAAAGATGATAAAAAAATAACTTCACTTTCTTCCTAACTCATAAATAGGACTAGTGGAGTATATGCATACTCTCTTTCTCTCATCTATATTACTAAGTCACCTGTAATTATTTCACCATGACTAAAGAGAGTTAAAGCCCATTTGGATCCTTTTATTTTTAAGCTAAAAGCTACTTTTAAGAGCTTTTGTAAAATCCAGTTTGACTTATCTTATACTTATAAGTAGAAAATAAACTAAAAAAAAAACTAGGCCAAACAACACTTAGTATGCTCATTAACTTTATTTGAAAATGAAACTTTTTTTTCCTTGATTTTACCCATATTTAAGAATACAAAGAAATAATACATAATATGTTATACAAAAGAGGCATTTGTTGATTGAGGTGATAAGCGGCCCTATAAGAAAGAGTATACAAGTTTGAATCTTAATAAGGAAGATGTGAAATCCCTTTAAGATATAAACCTTAAAAGGATTATACCCTTAATTAAATAAAAACAAAGAAACACAACATTATTAGCTTTCAGCTCTTCTCCTAGTAAATTTTAATTGGGAAAATATTTTAAAAAGAAAAGTTCATTGATAATCCATTAACATATTTAGATTATGGATCCAGCATATTTTTTAGAAGCACCTCATATATATTTGGAATAGGAGGGAGTAGATATAGAAAGAGACCTTTTTTCCAATTTAGAATTTAAACTTATGAACACAAACATGTTGAAAAGTTAAAGAATTAATTATTAATTATATCATCATCTCCTGAATATTTTACAATTATATATAAACTGTGAGTGTACATATTTTATTATATTAATGCTAAAGTATACGTTTGGTTCTTCATGTTTGTTTTTTGTATCATTTTAGTCCCTTAAGTTTGTAAAGTACACGTTTGGTCCCATAATATTAATACCGTTAGTCTAATTTAAAGGAAAATACTTGACTCAACAATTTTAAGCATGACTATGCAATTAAATGCTGATCAAGCATGCTTATATTTAGTATTTTAAATTCTATTAATTAAAAAATATTTAATCTTCTTCAACAAAAAATAAAATATTTAATCTTCACGGATTGTGAAAACTGTAAAATAGTCTAAGAATATTAGTAGATAAGGTTGAGAGAAAAGGCTTGAAAATGAAGACGGAATGAATAAGATAATATTAAGCCTTAATATAAGCATGCTGATCAAGCATGCTTATATTAAGGCTTGACAATATATATATATATATATATATATGAAGAAAACTTGAGACAAGATGTTCTCAATAGAGTTATATACAATGATATTTTTCAAATCTCATTGGTCATTTGCTTGATATTTGTGAATTATGGTTTTCGAAATTTCAAAGAGTTGGGTTTCTCTCATCATTTTTTTCTCATTATCCCTCATAATCTCTAAATCACATCTATCCAATCAATACAATATTACTTTTACTTTTATCTCATTTTCTCAATCAACGGCCTAGATTGAGCCAATGAGAGAAATGAGAAAAGAGATATGGAGAGAATCTCCTTCCAATTTCAAGTGTTCAAAAAATCAGTTTTCGCTGGATGTTTGTGTGTGTCAAGTACGATATGCAATAATTATAATTATGATTCTAGTTCTTATAAAATGAATTTTTTAATTGGTTGAATATTTTAAGAAAAACACAGTGAGTCTTGTTCTTTGAACAAAGATATTACTCACTCTGGTCCTAATTATAAGACAACATTTGAGGGCTAGTTTTGGTCCTAATTATAAGACAACATTTTAATTTTTGTCAGCTTTTTCCTAAAATACCCCTATTTGAAAATGAAACCTTTTTTTTCCTTGACTTTACCCATATTTAAGAATACAAAGAAATAATACATAATATGTTATACCAAAGGGTCTTTGTTGATTGAGATGATAAGCGACCAAAGAAAGAGTGTATAAGTTTGAGTCTTAATAAGGAAGATGTGAAAACCCTTTAAGAAACACAACGTTATTAGCCTTCAGCTCTTCTCCTAGTAAATTTTAATGGGGAAAATATTTGGAAAAAAAAAAGTTCATTGATAATCCATTAACATATTTAGATTATGGATCCAGCATATTTTTTTAGAAGCACCTCATATATATTTGGAATAGGAGGGAGTAGATATAGAAAGAGACCTTTTTTTCGATTTAGAATTTAAACTTATGAACACAAATATGTTGAAAAGTTAAAGAATTAATTATTAATTATATCAAAATCTCCTGAATATTTTACAATTATATATAAACTATGAGTGTACACATTTTATTATATTAAGGCTAAAATATACGTTTAGTCCTTCATGTTTGTCTCTGTATCATTTTAATCCCTTAAATTTGTAAAGTACACGTTTGGTCTCTTAATGTTAATACCGTTAGTCGACTTAAAGGAAACTGACTCAACAATTTTAAACGATGATCGTGCAATTAAATGGTGATCAAGCATGCTTATATGTTAGTATTATAATAAATTAATATTTTAAATCCTATTAATTGAAAAATATTTAATCTTCTTCGACAAAAATAAAATACTTAATCTTCACAGATCGTGAAAAACCGTAAAACGGTCTATAAAGATTAGTAGATAAGGTGGAGAGAAAAGGCTTAAAAATGAAGACAGGAAAGAATAAGATAAGATTAAGAGACGAGGGGTTATATACACACACCCACGAACTCCTACGTGGCTGCTTTGTTCATGGTTTTTTATTGACAAAAATTTAATCCTCTTTGCCGTCTCAGACTCACCATTTAAATGAATACTACTTCTGGTCCTAAGTATAAAACATAGTTTGTACTATAAATTATGTCATATATTTAAGACTATAAGAAGTACTAAATATACATACACGCAAACATGGATGCATGGATTCATGCATACATACACAAAGACATATAATCTTTTAGTTTTACTTATACATCATTTTTAGCATATTCCATAAAAATCAAGAACAACTTGAAACTTAATTAAATTTGCACTAAAAGTCAATAACTTTTGAACTTTACCCTTATAATATACATTACACCACATGAGAACAAAGTCAATACAATAATAAATTAGGTTAAAATTATACATTTATGAAAAAATTTCTGTCTATCTTATAAAGAGGTTAAAAAAATATCTTCTCTTTCTTCCTAGCTAACTTAAAAATAGGACCGGTGGACTATATGTATACTCTCTCTGTCTTATCTATATTACTAAGTCACCTCTAATTATTTCACCAAGATCACTAAGGAGAGTTAGTATGCTCATTAACTTTATTTGAAAATGATTTTTTTTTTAAATTTTTCCCATATTTAAGAGTAGAAAGAAATATACATAATACGTTATACCAATAGGTTGTTGATTGAGGTGATAAGTAGCCCCGTAAGAAAGAGAATACAAGTTTAAATCATAATAAGGAAGAAGTGAAAACCCTTTAGGACATAAGCCTTAAAAGTATTATACCCTTAACATATTAGCCTTCAGGAGTAAATTTTAGTAGGGAAAATATTTTTAAAAAAATGTTCGATCCATTAACATATTTATATTATGGATCCAGAATATTTTTTAGAAGCACCTCATATATATATTTGGAATCGGAGGGACTAGATATAGAGAGACCTCTTTTGTCGATTTAGAAATTAAACTTATGAATGAAAAGTAAAAGAATTAATTATTAATTGTATCAACATCTCCTGAATATTTTACAATTATATATAAACTGTGTCTGTACACATTTGATTATATTAATAACAAAAACATTATTTCAAAAATGCACATGCAAATTAAAACTGCTTTAATTTTGAGAAAAATAAAGAAAAAATGACATATTTAGTGAACTTTTATTTTTCTAGTTTCTAAAATCACAAACACGCACACACTTTCAATCTATTTCCTTTAAAAATATTAAAAATATTTTAAAATCATGGAAGATGTCTGTCAGTTTGTGTTATTTAATAAAATTTAATTTGCATAAAATATGTTTCACCAAGAAAAATACAGGTAATATCCTATTTGTTCTTTAAGAGTTATGTATAACCTACCAAAAACGGAAGATATTAAAAAGGGAAAAAAAATTGCATTTGCATGATAAATATACAATGAAAAGAATTGAAGTTTTATAGATGTATTATAGAGTTATACGGATTACGGAGGTGTGTGAAAAAGGTGGAGGAAGGAGCATCTTTTGGGAAGGGAATCCAATAGTTGTGTGTGTGAACTTAGATTTGAACAAAGGAATCTTGGACTCAGCCTTCACGTGTCTGCTCTTAATTTAATGCTTATTGTCCACGTTCCTTAATTTGTTCAACGGCCCAAAAAGAAGGCAGTACTTCATTTGTTCAATATCCGCTTGCTTATTAATAGATCATATTCAAATAGTGAAACAGTCAAATAATTTTTTACCAATATTCAATAATCAATATCAACAACTTGAATTATCTAATAGTATTGTTCTATCCATTAATACTGGGGGAATGACGGATTAAAAATTTAAATACACCTGGATCTTCATTTACACACACACACAAAAAATTATCTTTTAATCTCTTTTTTCTCTTCATGATGTACTGTAATAAAATGTAACTACTTTAACAAACATACATACATACATATATAAGTGCGTAGTTTTTTTATTAGAGAATTGCATCATTTTCCCTAGAAAATACAATTAACATTATGATAAGGATCAACCAAATTTCCATAATTCAAAGATTATGAAAAAGTATGTCTGGCAAAATTCTGTTCCCATATTCATTATTTTGTTAAACGAAGCAGAATTCAAGATTGATCCTTCACAAAACCATTATTATTGATTCTGTTCATTCTGTTATTTTAGGAATGTGTGATTAATCCACACATGACCAACTTTGTAGTTGACTTGGTTGAATTCAAACTGGACTTGCAATTTTTACTATTCCTTGCATTGCGTTTAGTTCGTATAATAAATATCAATATTATTTTATAAAATGGCCCACCATTGTTATGAGTATGATCAACATTATATAAAATTTTTTCTACGAAAAATCTCAATAAAGCTACCTAAATTAGGAAAACTCTAAATCTGGTCGGTAAATTTAATAAATCTTTAATTAAGCTATTGACCTAATTTTAAATTTTAAAATGTGGATAGAGTAACTTTATTGCCCTTTCCTAATCTCATCCCTCCTCCCAAAAGAGTGTCATTCACTACAACAAATTTTTTTTTTTGATGTTTTGTAGCGATTAAAATTATGTATTTATAGCGATTTTAACCGTTATAAATGACAGCCGCAAGATGTTTTGTAGCGGTTTTCTAAAACCACTACTCATATAATAAAACCGCTACTATATTAGTAGCGGTTTTGAGTTACCACTACAAGATGTTTTCAACATGACGAATTTCAAAAAAATTAGCACCATAAACTGCTACAAATATTGGATAAAAGTTCATAAATTGCGTCAAATATTTAAGCCGAATTTGAATTAAAATTTATAGCAGTTGTATTTCAAAATTGAAAACAAAAAATCATAATTTGAGTCCATTATATTACAATATTCTGTTGAATATTTTTATTATATAAGTTACACACTATAGTTAATATTTTTTTTAAAAAATAATTAACTTAAGTTAGATAAGTATAAATATTATGTAGGTATAATACGAGAATGTGTAGATAATAAGGATTTATTGTGTTGTCCACCTTTGAGCGAAAAAATTATGTTGTCCATTAGATAATATTTGATTATGGAAAGAATGTTGATGATGATAGAAGGAATATCCTTAAAGTTCTGGATTAAAAAAATTAGTATCAATATTATAAGAAGGAAAAATATAAAACATTGAAATCAAAGATTTTGTAAGGACCCAGGGAAGAAATGAGAGAAAACGAGAGAGAAGGGGGTAGGAAGAAATGAATAAGTGTGTGGAATGAGGTGTAGTGGGGGTATTATAGGGATATGCGCAACTTTTGTAGCAGTTGATGTGACGGATTTTGTAGTGGTTTTTTTTCCCCGTTTTATAGCGGTTTATTCATTAGTATTTTTTTCATTTTTTTTTTCAAAATTTCAAATTTTGTAGTGGTTATACTAAAATGAACGTTGGTGGGATTCGAAATATTCAAATTTCAAAACTATACACTTTATACCAGTTTATCTATTAAAACCACTACAAACTTCATGATCGTTAATAGGATACGAAATATTCAAATTTCAATATTACGTACTTTGTAACAGTTTATGTGACAATTTTTGTAGCGATTTAACATTTGTAAAGGTTTTTTTTTCCCCCATTTTGAAGCGGTTACCAAACCACTACAAAAATTCAATAGTATTTTTTTCAACTTTTTTTTCTTCAAAATTTCAGATTTTGTAGCGTTATACTAAAATCGCTACAAATTAATAAATGTTGGCGGGATTCGAAATATTCAAATTTGAAAACTACACACTTTGTAGCTATTTATCTACTAAAACCGCTACAAACTTCATAATCTTTGGCGGATACGAAATATTCAAATTTCAATATTACACACTTTGTAGTGGTTTATGTGACGGTTTTTGTAGAGGTTTCATGTTTGTAGCGGTTTCTATTGGTTTTGTAGCGGTTACAAAATGGCTACAAAATTCATTGGTTTTTTTGTAAAAAAAAAAACAATAAATTTTAAAATATCACATTTTGTAGCGGTTTAGCTAAATAACCGCCACATATATGAACATATTTTTTTTAATATTTTTTGTATAACTTCTATTTGTGACGTATTTAAGGACTTCACATTTGTAGTGGTTTAATTGAAAAAACCGCTACAAACTGTTCATCCCTACGACAACCGCTACAAATGAAGAAACCTTAACTCGTGCGTCGTGAAAATTTGTAGCGGGTTTCTATAACCACTACAAAAGTTTAGACTCTTGGCATTTTGTAGCGAGTTTTTGATATAAACCGCTACAAATAAACCGCCAGTAATGGTGCGCCATTAGGTGCTAAACTGGCGCCAATTTGTGGCAGTTTGTATAAATAAATTGCTACAAAATAATCGCCACAAATTTGGTACCCACTTGACACCATATTTTGTAGCGGTTAGTTTATGATAATCGCTACAAATGTCGTTCACGAACCAAACCACGTCACTTGGCGCGAGTCATACTGTTGAATCGCTACAAATTTGCATATTTGTAGTGGTTCATTTTGACCGCTATAAATTAACCGTTATGAATTGACATTTTTTTTTCAATTAGTATGTGTGTGTATATATTGACATTAATATATACTAAAATAAAATATAAGCCAATTTAGGAATTCAAAATGTGATAAACAGGCTTATGCCCTTTTTTAGTCTCCTCTCTCCTAGTGTTTTGGAAGGATTATCAATAATAATTCAAGCAAAATATGGAAAGTATAACCCCAATATCAATGAAATAGTTTAGTTTAATGTTGAGATTTTTTTTTTTCTGAAAAAAAAAAATCTCTTTGACTTGATTTTTTTTTTTCATTTTTCGAGAAGAAAATCAAAATTTGTTAGTAAGAAAATCACACTTGTGTGATTTATCAAATTATATATTGAAGAGTTTATTAACTAAATGTAATAAAAAGGAGTTTTGACATAATTTTTTTTCCCATTAACGTTGAAAAATCAAAATATATATCACAGAATTAAGAAATGCGTGATTAATGTAGTATAATTTAATTTTCATTACCGAGTTGTTCCAAAAATAATTTTTTTTTCTATTCACTCTATTTAACTAGAATCATTTAATTGGTACTGGGGTTATGTTTTTCTTAATTTTTTGTATTTAATTATTCTTAATGATCCTTATATAACATCCAAAAAAATCATTTAATTTAAGCCAGTTTTATTTTATTTTATTTTATTATATATTAATGTTGATATATATACTTATTGAAAAACTAAGTTACAAAGCAATAAAACTCTTTCTTTCTTTCTTTTTTTTTTTTTTTTTTTTTGAGAGGGACTAGGAGAGGACAATAGAGTGATTTTACTCGAATTAAGTCAATAATTTAACTAGGGATATGTGATTTGTTAAGTTTAACGACTTGATTTTGAATTTCCCTACTTCATACAAGTTTATATGGGATTTTCCTTTTTTTCCCCCTAACTCAAGGGATATATTTAACTACTTACATATAACAATTGAATAAAATGTTATCACTAAGTTCACTAATTTATTGAATTTAAAAGTAAATTATATCAAAATATCATGGGTCTTACTACAATTATGTTTTAAAATTGATAGACTGAATTTCGCTAAAATCACAACCATTTTATTAAACTTTTATTAACAACCTTTGAAGTTAGGAAAAACCCTATTAGGTTCTGACTTCTAAAGTTTGCTTGAAATTACACTTCTTTTTATTTTGAAGAGTTTGTGGGAAAAAAAAAATCTATATTTTAAGAAATGTATTTTAACTAAAGTCAAAAATTTATTTTTGTTCTTGTGTAGAACACAGATGTTCAGCCAAGGGTTGGTACTTTTATCTTATATTGATGGGCTCAGTCTGAGTATCTAAGGAGAAGATACTCGAGGAGCTTGGGATCACTGTACACGAAATATAGGGGGTGGTGTGAAGATATTCGAGGAGCTTGGGATCACCGTGCACGAAATATAGGGGGTGGTGTGTGTGTGCGCGGTGTGGCGGGATATAAAGTAGGTATGAGTTAGAATGTGTGCACCTTAGTAATTGGCCTCTATATTTATAGAGATTACTGTGGGTAGGATATCTCGGCCTTGCGAGATCCTAGGTGCGAGTATCGTGCAGATATCGGCTTTGATAGGATCTCCCTATAATATAGGATTTTCCTATATTATAGGTGACTTGTAATCTTTAGTTGGGCCCTCCCAACATTAGGCCGTAGTATAGATCCGTAACAATTTTAAATCAAGAACGTATACTCAACGTCAGTTATACTTGCCAAAATATATATATGAAGAAAACTTGAGACAAGGTTCTCAATAGAGTTATATACAATGATATTTTTCAAATCTCATTAGTCATTTGCTCGATATTTGTGAATTATGGTTTTCGAAATTTCAAATGTTCAAAAAATCAGTTTTCGCTAGATTTTTTTGTGGGTCAAATACGATACGCAATAATTATAATTAAGATTCTAGTTCTTATAAAATGAATTTTTTAAATTGGTTGAATATTTTAAGAAAAACACTGTGAGTCTTGTTCCTTTGAACAAAGAAATGACTATTTTTGGGTTTTTTTGCCAGAACTGTCAATTTTTTATTAATACAAAAATGACTAAATATAAGTTGAAGGCTCAATTTGAGTGTCCCAGAATAGGTTGTAAAACTTGTGAAAAGTAGTTTTTTTTTTTTTTTTTTTTTTTTTTTTTTTTTTTTTTTTTTTTTTTTTTTTGGCGAGGTGAGAAAGTTGTTTTCTTCCATACAATAGTGATAAAATAAAAAGCATACACATAATTGAGGATTACAGGACACTCTGGAGAAAAAGAAACAAAAGCTAAACGACAGTTACAGTCTACCTTATAAATATTAACGACAGGGAAATTAATTAATTTATGAGGAGACGTATTATTAAAACGGCAAGATCCATGTGTAGATAAATAACAACAAATTTTCAAACAAGAAACCATTTGCAGGCCGAAGAACAGTCACTATACTCCCACATATAACTTGTGAAACACTTCCTTATAAGTGCCAGACGAAACCTTGTTTAATTTGATTTTGTTGTGATCTTTAATTTCTGCTCTCCACATTAACTAATGAATTAATTAACACAGATCACATATAAATATAATTATAAATTAAATTCGATGTACATCTTATATATTCACATAAATATACACCCTGACGAAAACAACACCCACCCTAGCTCCTTTACAGCAAATTGCAAGATCAAACCCGAATTAAGTAAAAACATTAACAAATTGATTTCTGTGATTTTTGTACATTAAATAAACAACGTAACCCGGTACGTATTTGCTAGCGAAACCTTAATCTGACGGTGAGTTAGCTTCAGGAATACTCTCTAACACAGGGCTCCAGTTGTTGTGGCCAGTACGATGATGTCTTGCCTCCATTAAACTAACCAGAACTTGCTCTGCAAATTTATTATTATTCTTCTGCTTCTCTAATTCTCCCAATAAAACTTGAAGCTCCTTCTTTGTCATCTTTATCTTGATCTTCCCGCTACGAGAAGTAGAAGAAGCAGTCAAATCTCCCAGAATATCATGAAGCTTATTGTTGTCTTTATTGTTCGTCAACTTGGATTCATCAAACACCTTATTGATTGAGCTCTTATGATTCCTATTATTATTTTTGCCGCTCGATGTCACCAGAAAGCTCCTATCCTTGCCACCGCAGTAGTGGACTGATGATGATGATGCGGACGACGTCGTTCCGGAACAGTTTCCCATATAAACGATCGACGGGAGAAATTATGTACCAAAGTGATTGTGTTATGTAAGTAAGACAGAATGGGTGGAGATAGATTAGTAGATAAGGTTGAGAGAAAAGGCTTGAAAATGAAGATGGGAATGAATAAGATAAGATTAAGAGATGAGGGGTTATACATATAGATATATATGAGAAGGAAGGCGACAGGACAGGGACAATTGACCTTTTAGTTTCTATACGAACTCCTACGTGGCTGCTTTGTTCATGGTTTTTTATTGACCAAAATTTAATCCTCTTTCCGTCTCAGACTCACCACTTAAATTAATAGTACGAGTAGTTTATACTACAAATTATATCTTATATTTAAGACGGGAGGAGATATTAAATATACCCAAGCATGGATGCATGTATATATGTACATTTACGCATATAATCCTTTGGTCTTATTTATAAATCATTTTTAACATGTTACATACAAATCAAGAAAAACTTGAAACTTAATTAAATTTTAAAAGTCAATGTATAAGATACATTACATGAGAACGAAGTTAATACAATAATAAATTAGGTTAAAATTGTACATTTATGAAAAAATTTCTCACTATCTTATAAAGAGGATCAAAAAATATATTCTCTTGCTTCCTAGCTAACTTATAAATAGGACTAGTGGAGTATATATATATATACTCTCTTTGTCTCATCCATATTACTAAGTCGCCTCTAATTATTTCACCAAGACTAAGGAGATTTAGTATGCTCATTAACTTTACTTGAAAATATTTTTTTTTTGGTTTTTTAATTTTACCCATATTTAAGAGTACAAAGAAATAATACATTATACATTATACCAATAGGCTGTTGATTGAAGTGATAAGTGACTCCGTAAGAAAGAAAATACAAATTTGAATCTTATTAAGAAAAAGGTGAAAACCCTTTATGAGATAAGCCTTAAAAGGATTATACCCTTAATCAAATGAAAAGAAAGAAACACTACATTATTAGCCTTCAGGAGTAAATTTTAATAGGGAAAATATTTGAAAAAAATGTTCATTCATAATCCATTAACATATTTATATTATGGATCCAGAATATTTTTCAAAAGCACCTCATATATATATATATATATATATGGAATCGGAGGGAGTAGATATAGAGACCTTTTTTGTCGATTTAAAAATTAAACTTGTGAACACAAACATCTTCAAAAGTTAAAGAATTAATTATTAATTGTATCGACATCTCCTGAATATTGAAACTGTGTCTGTGCACATTTGATTATATTCATAAGAAAAACATTATTAAAAAATGCACATGCAAATTAAAACTGCTTTAATTTTCAGAAAAATAAAGAAAAAAAATGACATATTTAGTGAACTTTTATTTTTCTAGGTTTCTAAAATTACACTCACACATTCAATCTATTTTATTTAAGAAGATTAAATATATTTTAAAATTATGGAAGATGTCTTTCAATTTGTGTAATTTAATAAAATTTAATTTGCATAAAATATGTTTCACCAAGAAAAAAACAGGTGTAATGTCCGATTTGTTCTTTGAGAGTTGTGTATAACTTACCAAAAATAGAAGATATTAATTAATCCTTGCAAGATGTATGGGACTACAAATTTAAAAAGGAAAAAAAAAATTGCATTTGCATGATAAATATACAATGAAAAGAATTGAAGTTTTATAGATGTATTATAGAGTTATACGGAGGTGTGTGAAAAAGGAGGAGGAAGGAGCATCTTTGGGAAGGGAATCCAATAGTTGTGTGTGTGAACTTAGATTTGATCAAAGGAATCTTGGACTCAACCATATTTACATTTTTATATTAACTATTAACTAATACTCTAATAGCCTTCACGTGTCTGCTCTTAATTTAATGCTTATTATCCACGTTCCTTTATTTGATTAATTTTCAATCATATATGATTAATTTGTTCAACGGCCAAAAAAAAAAAAAAAAGTAGTATTTAATTTGTTCAATATCCGCTTGCTTATTAATATATGATATTCATACAGTGAAACAGTCAAATAACTTTTACCAATATTCAATAATCTCTGTTAATAAATTTAAATACGGAGTAGTATTGTTCTATCCATGAATACAGGGAATGACGGAGTACAAATTTAAAATGCACCTGGGTCTTCATTTATGTATAATTTATTTGGCAGCATTAGAGTCATTCCTCAAATTAATTAAATTAACCTCAAGAATTTATTTTGTATGCAAATAATCTCTCAACATTTTGAGTAATGTACACAGAATTTCAATTGAAGTGACGTAAAGATAATCCCTTCAGGATTTTATTAGTGAAATCGATCGTATAAATTCAAAAACACAGTAATAAATTCCAGTAGTATACATCAATATTGTAAGAAAATCTGTATTCGGAATTCTGACGTTATGGAACTAGAAACTAGAATGAAGAAGAATAATGACATCAAGGTTCCCAATTACTAAAAATAATATTAGAAAAGTCTCATAACTTGTCAATAATAGCGCTTTTACTTATCAATAACTGTTGTTTTACTTAGCTTATGATTGACAAACTATGAGACTTTGCTGATATTATTTTCCTTATTTAAACCTTTAGTGTCATTTTCCCAAGTACATACCAAGGACCTACCCACCTAGGGATCAAATTAAAACGCAAGAATATATTATTTTCAGGAATTAATAATTGATTTTTTTTTTTTTTTAATTTGTAACAATCAACGGTACAAGTTATATTTTATAGTATATAGTTGATTAATTATTAAAGTGAATGTGTTCTTGTGTTGTTAGAATTTTTTAGGAAAATGAAAGATGAGACTTGAAGTCAGATTAAGATGTTTTGATTCATAAGTAATCAAATGAGAAATGTTGGCATCAAACCCACAGAAAAACACCATAGCACCATGATTTGAAGCCCACAGGATTATTATTACTACTTTAATGAATTGGATGAAAAACACACATATGTAGATATCATGGGAAGATATTAGAAAAAATTGGAAAAATACTCTATTAAAAAATTTATTAATGAGAATGATCTCATAAACTTTTATACACAAAAAAATGTAGATACTTTTCTTCAATTTCGTCGAATATTATTAAGATCATTCATACGCACACGCTATTATTCCAGAATCTATAGCTTGAAGGTCTCATTTTGTATTAATGTTTTAATAAGATTCTTAATTGTCATTATCCCTATCAAGCAATAATATATCATTATATGGACATAAATGTGTGTAAGGTAATATAATAAAAATGAACATACTATTTTTTAAAATTTCATCTCATGATGATTAATGCAAACATTTTTGCAGTTATCCCCCTTGACGTGACATAAGACAAGAGGGGTCCCTTTATGGGAGCATATTCTGTGTTCATCCCTTTGATAAATGAAAATATGCTTATCATCTATCTATACCATTAGATTAATTTTGTATGGTTGAGATTTGATTTAATTTAATTTTTATATTTTACATAAATTTTTTATTTTAAGGGAAAAAGACAGAAAAATACCATCAAAATTAGTAAAAGACAAATAAGTACATTGAATTTCAATAATTCTAGAGGGACTGATTTGAAAATTTGAAATGTCACTAAATTTGAGAAATTACCTAATTAACCTTTTTAAAAATAAAAAAATAAAAGATCCTCAAACACCTTGCCGTCATCGGAGCTCCGGTGACCTTATTGGCGGCCTATATTTTTTAATTTCTAAAAAAAAAAGTTGTTAATATAGATACTAGAGTTGTTAATAGTGATATTAAAGTTATAAACGATACTAATATTATATATATATATATATATATATATATTTATGTTTATATATTTCTCGTGTAAAAGTCGTCAATATTGATATTTAAGTTGTTACTAGTAATACTAAAGTGTTAAATAGTGTATTTATTGAATATTTAATTTCCTAATAACTTTCACCGAACTCCAACAACTAATACTTTTTTTTTTTTTTTTTGGATTTCCCAGAAAAGTTATGAATATAGATACTTGAGTTGCCAATATGAATACCTCGAGTTGTTAATAGTGATACTAGAATTGTAAATTGAGTATTTGTTGTTGAGTTGTTAATTAATAGTGATACTAAAGTTGTAAATTGGGTATTAGTTATTCAACAAATACCCCGCTTATAATTTTAGTATTGTTATTATCAACTCAAGTATTTATATTGACAACTTTTACCTAATAAATTAAAATAAATAAATAAATATATATATATAGAGGGGGAGGGAGGGAAAAGGGACGTTATGAAAAATGAAGGTGATCAAAAAATAGTTTCCCATTGCTGTTGTCAACTTCGTTGGTTACTTTTCTTTGGCTGAAGTTCTGGGATTATCAAGCGATTATGGCTCTCATCTCGTTTTGACGTATAATAAGATCGTTTTGCATAAAGAATATGGGATATACTACGATAACATTAATTATTATATTTATTAACATTAATAAACAATAATTAGTATTATTTTTATCCAAATATATTTGAACCATCGACTCTCTGCCTGAATGATGTCGCTTTTCATAGTTTGGCGTGAAATCACTTTCCTTCAAGACTTTCACTTTCCACGATTCTTTTCATATTTCATGTATACATACTCCACACAAACTCCCATCTTTTAAAATATTTCTGAGGTAATTTTCTAATTTCAGAGCGTAAAATCGGTGCTATTGGTATTATGAGACTATTTTATTTTATGTGCTTCCACTAACAATTAAATTGCTTACTTTCTGAATGCGTTTTGGCCAAAACAATAAAATAAAATACCTCTTGATGCACTGCCTTTTTTCACAAGAACTGAGACATTTACTTGTTGATATTCCACTTCATAAAATTATTAAACACACACACACATATATATATCTATGTATACATATTTATATACGTATGTATACATAGACACACATAAGAGTATTGTGATTTTTAAATTTCTCTATTCCAAATGCTCGTGGGACCCTCGATATAAGTTTTTTTTTTTTTTTTTTTTTTTTCGTTTATTGAGAATAATATTAGCAGTATTCAAATATTTTATGTTAACTTTTCAATAAATTTTTTTTTTTTTTTTTAATAATTGGTCGTATTGTTAGGTCTGATCTACGTAAGCCTAAGGAAAGTGGAAAGGAGGAATGGCTCTGTCTACACCCAAATCATTGGTGGGCACGCCCTTATTCTGGATAAGGATGACCCTTTCAATCATCCTCAATATTTAAAAAAAATAATTTTGACTAATAAATTTTTGCTCTAGTCAGCATCCACGTCCTTTATTGCATCAACATGTCACAGTATATTTGTAATCGCATTGAACCCATTTTGCATCACGCTTCCTTTCTTCTTCAATTGCATGCCAGTTTCAATTTTATGGGTACGAAATTTTAAATTTCTACCTCCGCGCTATTCGAACCTTATTTTGCATTAGAGTATTTGTTTAAGTTAGTTTTAGAAAATGCTTTTATAATGTGATTTACTATCTAAGTAAGTATGTGATATAAGTTTTGTCTTGACTTATGTGAATATATTTCTTGAATGCTAACTCGATCGAGCCCATGACAATAAGAGCTTCCTCAACTTTGGTGCAAAACCATTATATATTTTTAATGCCTGATTTCTCTTTTTCTCCTGTTAAATTTATTTTATTAGATTCCTTTCATAGACTATTTTCTAATTATGTTTGTTTACTTCCTAAAACTTTAATTATTTAATGTTATTTTTCCTTTTTATAAAAAAATTGACAAAAAATTAGTTAAAATGCACGTGAGTGCATGGGTAATACTTTTCGTCTGTTAGCATAAAAAAGCAATAATTTTAGTTTCATTTACACATATTTATATTCATAAACCAAACAAATAATTGTACAAATTTTTTCTATGCAGAGGTATTTACTTATTGGAGGTAATACTGTTTAAAGGAATAATAATCGTACAAGTTGGTGTGAGTAAGGAACCAATTTCAATGCTTATCATAAGGATCAATGTTGAGAGTTATTCACTGTAATGAGATCTGATCTGGACATTTTAAATAAAATTTAACGGTTTAGATTTAAAAAAAATTAACTAACGATTTTTAGATAAATTTTTATAATAAACTGATAGTTAAGATATTCTCTTTATTTTATATTCTATAAACATTAAAATAATTTTTTTTTTTAAAAATTGAAAAGTAAAAAAAAAAAAAAAAAAAATCTTAGTCGTTAAATTAGATAGATATAAATGGTTCTCAATGGTGAAGAGTTTGTATGTGCTCAACATTGTGATTAACACTGAAACTATTCCGTAATCTGTTCTCATCCTCAAACACGTGGTTCGAGCTGAGACTCTAATTAAACATACTGCTAATTCTATCCGCTTATGATATAACGACTTGGTTTCATTGCTAAACACGGTGCTTAACTATCTTAATTCATCAGATATGGACCGTTAGATTTGATTTGGACGGTTCATATATGAGTTTTTAAAAGTCTATATTTTTTAATAAAAATTATTTTAATGTGTATAAAATCTAAAATAAAGGCAATCTCTTAACTAATATTTTTTTAAAAAAAATTGTTCTTTATTTAAAAAATTATCATTTTTAAAAAATCTCAAATCTAGATCATTCAAAATTAGATTTGGATTGTCTAGATTTGATGAGTTCGAAAAGCTAAGCACAGTGCTTAGCACTCAAACCAAGTCCCCAAATGTAGATGCATGACATAAATATTTTGCAATCTTTTCAGATAACGGGGAATTAATTAAAAGGTGACCAGTTTTTTTTTTCCCCTCACAAGGAAACCAAAGTTTAGGAAGGAAGATGAAGATATTCAGAAATCGGGAGCTAAAAAGTCAACTTTTTAATTCTTATCTCTACGAATTATCAATGGAATATGTAATTTTCTGTTGTGTCGTCAGCCATTGAGTTTTCAAACAGCAGAGTATTGAAGTTCTTACATATATTCCCTTTTTATTTTCTTAAGGTTTATCTTTTGCCAGAACACTGTTGGTTTCGAAAGGTATTTTCTCAACGTGAGTTGAATTAAATCTGCATATTTAAAAGTTGGCAGGGAAAAAAATCTGCAATTTATTATTATTATTTTTTTGGAAATACACATTATTTCAAAGTCTCAATCACTTTGTGTTAAGGCAACAAGATAATGATGATGATTAATTGATTAATTAATTAAGTAGCTTTTTATTTAATATATATAAATTATTTTTTTTAATAGATTTTTTTAAAATTGTGGCAAGTGTGCAACCATTTCGGTTCGCAAAATGGCAGGACGACCTCCTAACAAGTGGTAACTCCATACAAGGCGGATTACGAGTGGTTTTACCGCAAATCGAACCCTAAACCTCTTTAAAGAATCCAAAGTCTTACATTCCGCTAGACCAATCATATGTTGGTATATATAAATTAATTAAGTAGCTATTTACCTTTCTTTTGGAACATCTAATGGATTTGAAAATGTTCGGGCTTGGCCCATCTCGACATTAGGAAATTTTTACTTCTAAGGATATAAAAATGATAAAACCTTATATATATATATATATATATATATATATATAAATTGATAAAACCATTTTACCAAAAAAAAAAAAAAGCCACACCTTTTATTTTTGAAAAAACAATTTCATTCAAATAAAAGGTATCATGTACCCAAAAAAAAGGGTTAAAAGATACATAAGTAATGGGCTTCATCAAATAAAACTACAATACAAATCCTAAAAGCCTAGCCCAAGACGTAGAAAAATATAAACTAAAAGAAAAGATAGAATTCTATCCATCTTAAGTCTTAACTTTTGATGGAAAAAAGGTAACCCAAAAGAAAAACCAACATAACCAACGATGAAAATAAAAGTAGGGAAAATCAATCTCAGGGTCCAAATTAGAAAAAAAATGTTAAAAAAGACCTCAAGACCTTTTCTAGTATTATTTCATAAACGTTAACAATAATATCAGTAGACTATTAATAACTAAATCAGTAGTATTAACAACAATATTCTAATAACTTAATTAGTACCCGTTAACAATTATATTAGTACATGTTAACAACTAACATTTTATGAAATAATACCAGAAAAGCCTCTAGGGCTTTTTTTGACATGTGACTTTTTTGACAATTTTTTGCTAATTGGGGCCCTGGGGGTAGATTTTCCCATAAAAGTATATAACAATTAGTTCCAACGTCAGGACATGAACAAGTAGTATGACTTTTGAAGAATCATCGAACTGCACTGCCACATTTTGAGAAATCCACAAGAGGTTGATGAAGAAGCTTATTCTATTGACTTCGCTCTCGAAGGAGGACATACAGGCATCTACCAAAATGGGTTTCAAGGGAATGGGTATGATTCCAATTGTGAATGAGGAGGCTCATAGTGCAAGTGCTGACAATATTCAGAAGTTCCACAAAGCTATATTTGATCAAGTTACTGGAATTTAATCTTCAAGACTTGTAACAAACAAAAACTAAGAACACAGAAAGATGTTTTAAGTGATTGCCCAACACACTATTATAAAATAGGGTTTTTAGACCGGATGAAATACACATTGAGCCGATTTCGGTACAGACAATCTAAAAGGTCTATTGCTTTTATGACTGATTTTCAATCGGTTTTAAAAATAACTTTTTAGACTGTTTTTTAAGATATAAAGTTCAAAAGGTAAGACTTTGAAGATCGGATGTGTAAAACATCCGGTCTTAAAAGTCTCTCTCTCTCAATCCTTCATCAATAGCGGTCCTTGTTCTCTTTCTCCTTCTTCTTCTACAAGCTTTTAAAAAGTTTCCTTTCGCCTCAATCACGTGAGAGGCACGAATCAATACAGAAAGAAGCAAGAAAATATTTTGATCCAAGGAGAAAAATAACTTGCAACAAAAAATGGCAAAAGACGATTGGAAGAGCTTGCATGCTTCTAAAACTTGAACCATAAAAAGATTTACAAATAAAAGTTCCAATCAAAATCTGAATCATGAAAATATAAATCAATATGCAATATTAAAAAGGGAAAAAGGACACTGATGAAGTGGATTTCCAGATCTGAAATTGATGAAGGAATAGAGGTGACGAAAATGGAGATCGACAAAAATAGTCAGATTATGAAGCAAACAGACATGGACACCATGAAGCATAGACTTCACTCGAAGTAGACGGATCGACATCGTTCTCCAACACAAACACCGACTTCACCCATCGACGTCGTTGAACAAAGGACATCCTTGAAGCAAAGGCGGCACAAGTGAGGAAGAATCGCCTTTGATTTGGTCGATCTTACCGACGACACGGGAAGAGGAGTGATCTAATCCTGGAAGAGTACGGATTCAACATGGCCATGATTTTGCCAATCTCCTTCACGCTGGATAGAGCCTGGTTGAAGACGCACGGATGCTCACCGTTGACGGCTACCATGGAGGAAACTCGCTTTGTGGATGGTTCTTGCTGAAAAGACGCTCAAGAACCGGTGTTGCAAGATCAATGACCTAAAATTGTAAGAGATTTGAAATTTGTCATTATCTAAAGTAAATGAGTGAAAAAGAAAGTAAATGAGTGAAAAAGAAGGAATTAATCAACTTACGAGACAATAAGAGCAGAGGAGGCGGGGGCAACATTGCAAATTTTCGTGGCGTGAGAAAATTTGTGAGTGAGGTCTTTGAAATGAGGTTGAAGAGAGATTTGCAAAGTTTCAAAACACCTTTTAGACTAATTATGCCCCCATAACTTGTCTTAAAAGTTAATCTTTTAGACCGGTTATATTTTACAACTAGTCCGAAAAGTAATAATTTTATTTTTATTTTTATTTTTTCCTTATCTTTTAGACCGGTCGGTCTTAAAAGTTTTATCTTTTAGACCGGTTAAACATAACAATCAATCTTAAAAATAATCGACATTTTATTTTTTTCAATTTTTTAGACGGTGTTTGGGAAACCGGTATAAACAATAGCTTTTAGACCTCATATTATAGAAACTTGTCTAAAAAGTTCTTTATATTTACGAAACCGTCACCAATCATACTTTTTAGACTTCATCCTTTATATCCGGTCTAAATGAGGCGGTTTTAAAGCCTTTTTATGTACTAGTGACAATATCACTTGTGAATTTCATTTTAACCTTTATTTTAAAAAAACATTCCTTATTTTTCTCTTAAAAAAGAACCTAATTAATTAGCAAATGCGCAACTAGTTTTTCTTATCCAGGTGTTATATTATTGTTATCTTGGAATCATCCATTTATCAATCAATACAAAAATGAATGCACATATGTCTATGTATGTGTTTAAATATATGTATGGATATAATACGATTGATTCACTCTACAAAAAAGTTCGCTCATTTATAGTAGTTTTAACCGTTACAAACGTCAGTAATAATGGTTAGGTAAACCGCTACAAAATCTAACGTTGCAAGCATTTTTGTAGCGGTTATTGAGAATGCTACTATATTTGTAGCGGTTGGTGTGACCCATTATAATGTGCGTCCATAGATTACACATTATAAGAGCATCTTGTATCCGTTAAGAAACCACTACAAATGTTATTTCAATATTGGGGATTATAAAATTTTTTTTAAAGAAAATTGTGGCAGTTTGTATCAATCAATACAATTTTGATTGGATCTGGGTAGGTTTTACATGGTGTCGAGTGTTTGAAATATGGCTTACAAAGTTGATCATGAATACAATTATCGTTTTAAGATAGTCTTGATTGGGGATTCTGGTGTCGGAAAATCTAATATCCTTTCTAGGTTTACATGAAATGAGTTCTATTTGGAATCCAAATCTACCATTGCGGTGGAATTTGCTACGAGGACATTAAAAGTTGGTTTTCTAATATCTACTTTCATGTAATCCGAGTTTTCTTTCGATTTATTCCCGTATGTTTTGATTGATCTTCCCCTTCGATTAGTCTTTTCCTGCGTCAAAATTAGGTCTCGAAAGAACAGAATGAGTGAATGAATTTAGGGATTCAGACTTTCAAATAGTTATTTTGCGTAATTGATTCCATAAGGAAGCCGTCTATTTTCTGTATGGTTTCAAACTTTATGGTCTTAGTCACAAATCTGGGACTCATCACTGTTCTTCGATGGAAGAGTTGCAAAGATGAAGGTTGGGAGGGACAGGTTATTGGTGAGGGGCATTTTGGTATTTAATTTTCACAATATGCACTTAACAAACATTAAGGAAATTTAACTGTGATGGTATTTTTGCTATGGTTTTACAAGATGATGTGTATTTTTGCATGTAAAAAAAGCATTTGGTGTTGGGCATTCCTCGAGGTAAAGCTCGTGTGTATTTTTGCCCCTTAACCTAAAGAGAGAGAGAGAGAGAGAGAGAGATAGGAGATGGGTGGGAAGATATGGAAGTAAGTAAGAAATAAGGTGTGGTGGGGGTATTTATAGAAACCATCGTGACGTTCGTAGCGGTTGAGGTGTTAGGAACTGCTACAAATATTAATGGGAATTTTGTTTTTTGAAAAAATATAAATTGACCTTAACATGAAAAAAGGTTTTTTTTTTTTTTTTTTCCCGTTGCCACCCCTATAAAAGTGTGTGGTGAATATGTTAGTGTTGATTGTATTATTTTGTACAAAAATTATATTTCAATTAAGTGATAATAAAGTGTAATTTATAAAAAAAACGCATTGAATTATATGTAAATTCTCATCGTCTTTGGGAAGAAGTTAACAAAAGTGGAGAGCTGGAATGGCCCATTCTCGTAGGCAATGTTATTACCATCACTCATGTCGTAAAGGTCTTGAAGCTTTAAGTAAACCACCATATTTTAATCCCTATGTCTCTCGTCCTCAACATTATAAATCTGGTTGCCTCTGAGGCAAGAATATAAGGCTCATCATCTTTAGATTGACCTATGTGAATTAGCTGAGAGAAATTTATTGATGTGATGCCTAATTTGTTAGTTGTGAGTTCTCAGGAAGTTGTTGTATTTGCCAACAAACACTTGAACAGTGTCACTGTGAAACGACATTGGTAATTTGGTTCGATGATGTGAACAAGCTTTGCATAATAAGGGATGCCTCCAAACTACATGTTGTCGTTACTACTACTTGCATAACTCTTTGAGTTAACAATTCTTGATCTTGTAAAATCATGTAAAACTTGAAAACATTGACATTTATGTTATGAACATTGTTGCATGGTCAAGCGGGCCAATTGCTAGAGCTCATAAATCTAGTGAGTGTGGATTGTGGCCATTTATTATTCGACCTATAAACTAACTTGGGAATTCTCTGTGGATCTTTTTATCAATTTTGGAGGATGTTTGTGTATGAATCCTGAGTTGACGCTTCACATGACTTCTGAATTCCCTACAATTAATCATGAGAGGCGATAATTAAATGTAAGTGAAATGTATAGAATAACAACATATCGTTGTACAATTCTTATCGAAGGAAGGGATCAACTTGATTGCAATTAATCAAGACATGTCTATGTGCTTGGAACTCCTTAATTGCTATTAGTTTGAAGTTCTCACTTCCTCCAACTTGTTTACCAACACGAGGAATTGACAACTCTCTTGATCATGGTTCATGTTTGAGACAATTGTACGAGGCGTCGGTTAAAAGACATCTCAATGTCATCAAAGTATCTTGAACAAAAATACAGAACCTCATCCCCTATATAACCTTCACTTTAGAACCTTCGGTCACACTTTATTCCTTACATAAGATTTCATTTTTCCAAGGAACCTATAAATTTAAAAATGAAAAATGTTAATAAATATAGAAATGTGTGGCTAGAAAATTTAGAATTTAATTGATGCTGATGGACATATGTAAAATGAATACCTCTCCATAAGGTACATCCATCGATATTGAATTGTGCCAGCTAGCTTTGTTTCATGAACAAGGTGGATTGTTAAGTGAACCATCACAAGAAAAAAAGATGGCGGAAATATAATCTTCAAATGAAAAAGTTTAAGAATGATTTTGTCTTGCAATTGATAGAGCTCTTCAAAGATAAAAAACTTAGAACACAATTTCCGAAAGAAAGAACACAACTCCACCAAAACAATGGATACATCGGAGGCGAGTGTATCCTTTATTGCCAACAAGTAAACTCGTTGCATAAGAACATGTAATTCATGACTCTTCAAATTTCAAAAGACCTTTCGAGCTTGCATGTCAATACATCGTGAAATGTTGCTTGAATATCCATTAGGAACTTTAATTTTCTTCAAAGTTGCGGGGAAGATTCCCTTGTTCAGTTTTGTAAGGGTAAATTTTGCCGGTTGAAATTTGTTATGCTCATCTAGCCACGTGTTTTCACAAACTCTCATGACCTTTAAATCTTTCTTCGCTTCAAGATGATCTTTTGACTTGCTGGGTTCGTTTAGCAGCTTGTATAGCACATTGTCATAGACATTTTTTTTCAATGTGCATGACATCAAGAATATGTCAAAGAAAATTACATTTCCAATATGGAAGAGTGAAGACGATGCTTATCTTCCACCATTACTGAGGCTCAAAAGAAGAAATCTTGTTAGTCTTTCTCCTTGCTCGTCTTTGCATCGTTCTTTTTTCCAAACTTGGTTTTCCATTGAAACAATTCCATTGCAATCTGAACTTGTGCTTATCAACAAGAAACCTCGATGACCCCCGAAGCACCACTTTTGACTGGGGAAGGCACACCGAGTCGGGCAAAATTGCAAGATGGACATGCCTTCCCGCATGCACATTCCACTTAGATAATGTTCCCGTGCCGAAAAGCCACTTATTGTCCACATCAAGGATGGATGAAGGATTGATGTGTCTTCTCTTACATGTTATATGTCTCGATGCCGACATTTCACAAGTCTAGCAATTCTTGAATAAGCGGTTGGAGATATATATATATATATCAATGTCATTACCCGGTGCCTTTTTCCCTAGAATAATCATAAACAAAATGAATGAGCTCTGTTTCATACACATCCAGGGGGCAAGTTGTATGGAACTAAGACTATAAGTCAAATACTATAACTTGTGTTAAGATCCACAAATGGGTTAAAATCATTTGTCACCAAAGCAAGCCGAACATTTCTAGGGTCAACCGTAAAAGCTAGAAGCTCGAGTCAAACGGTTTCTAAGCTTTTACGTCTCGTAGATGTCTTAATTTACCATTTGCATTCTTATCAATTTCATGCCACCTCATATGCTCAACCTTTTTAGATGACATAAACAATCTTTGTAACCACGTAAAAATAATTAAATCAAATAATTATATCGCATAAAACATTTTTATCGGTAAACTATTTGAAATAATTAAATCACATAAAAAATGTATAACCATTAAATTGTTCAAACTCCAAAGAAGCAAACTTTTCAAAGTCCAAATATGAAAGAAACTAAGTATTTCACAATCCAAACAAATAAAAATATATAAGGAAGCGACTGATCATCAAGTCCTCTATCAGGGGTGGCAAGATCACGGGCCGAACTAGAATTAACATCATCGTCATCATTGGCGGGATCATGGGGATGGTCAATAGGCAACTGGAGGACGAATGTAGGGACTAGCGGAACCTTTGGAACCAGCTTGGTAGGAAACAACCTCTTCCAGGATTTGGACATCACCGTGTTTGTGATTTCCCACCACTAGGTTTATCAAGGCATAAAAGAAATAAGGTTGCACCTAGATCTACTGGGATATCATGAACTGTGCCCTGGTTCACACAGATCTCCTCAATACTTGCTTGGCTCGGCCTTTTGACGCTAGAGGTCCCAGCATCATATGTGCCCTTCTTGCCATAGACCATGCTATGCTTAGCGCCTAACCTCATACTCTTAAAGCGTCTAGGTTGCTCCACTGACCCCTATGACTCCATCGTATGGGTCCCTCTCAACTTAACTTGTGTCTACTGAATCCGCTCCTGTTGCACACATTTTATGAAACAATGTTAAGCATTTAACTTAACTAAAAAAAAAAAAACAAACAATTTCTATATCTTACAATGTCTTCCTCTACCTGTTGAGAGGTTGCAGTCCCGTCCCGGTGTCTATGGGTGATAATGAATAACTCCTTGTAGTCTATTTGACGGTTCTCCTACTTAGCCTTCTTCTCCTAAAAGAATTAAAACAATAAATTATTAATATGAACAATAAAATAATAAATTTATAATATAAAGCCAAAATTAATTTAATTGTAAAATATGCCAATTCGCTATAGGTGACAAAAAACGTCTTTGATCCTACTATGTGATGGATCCTCTAGTGCCCTCGGCTCCTAGTGTTTCTCACAGAGAGAGTCTACAAAAACAACAAAACATTAATATTTCTTATATGTCCTTATAAATAATAATTCTTGGAAAAATTATTTGTCCTTATGAGCTCTTCCCTGTACTAAACAAATTTTTTCCGCCATTGGGTGGGGGCGGGCGCCGTCGGGCATGGTCTCCATCAACCCTTTCTGTAAGCATCGTCTCATCCTTATTCATGATATGGTAAAGACAATTTCTCTTATTCTTCCACCCATCCCCATCTTGATCAAGTTGTACCGCTTCCTGTTGTCCTGGAACGACAAACCTATCATGTATCACAAATTTGAATAAATCGGAATAATTAAATAAATTACAATTAAATAGAAATAATTAATTAGTTATTAAAAATTATATAAATTATAACTATTTACATTTGATTCATAAATTACATTGGTTACCTTCACAAACCTCATCCTACACTATATCCTTTGGAGTCGAGGGAACCTTCTTCCAGCTTCTAGAAGTGGGTAGGGAATCACATCCAATTTGATCGTGCCCATCTCATTGAGATAGTAGTTAAATAGATGACCACCATTCTCATTCAAACCGGTCTCGTAGCCTCGTTCCATTGAACTACTACACGTAGCCCCGGGCCTAGCTTATTTAGAGCACCCACATCCTCGCCTCCTAGTACGGTGTTCCCCCCTCATCGGCATAATTCATCACAAATTTTAATTAAATTTAATATTATAGTTAAACCACGACAATTAAAATATTAAATTTATTAAAACAATTCCTTACCTTAAACTTGCACCTTAAACCCTGGTCGATTGCGAAGACGATTGTCTTGGGTTATTTTGGTCCCCGCCTCCTCGCGGTCAAGGAATCGCTCGCTCGCTCATGGTAATATCAAAATCAAATTCCTTAGGCTCCTCATAGTTGCCGACACTAGTATCAATCTCTTATAGTTGAATAGGCACCTCCGGTGGGGTCACTTCTTCAGGTCCACCAATATCATAGATTGTGGCGGGGGTTGCTCGCTGCGTGCTGGCACGAGGACATATGCTCTCCGGGTTGCCCTCTAACCCAAACACCGGCCCCGACTACGCTCCCCTATAAAATAGGTCCTTTGAGGGGACACTCATCCGCCTTCCCTTCCCATTATCTCTCCCGCAAGCCATTATAACTATATTTATTAATCAATTAAAAATAAATTACAAAGACAAATAACCAATATTCATAATAAATTATAATCACAATAACCAACAATATAAATAATGTAAAATCACAATATTATAATAAAAAGATTCAATATCTTCTAAAACCTAATCAAAACGCATGTATAAAAGATGTTTAAAAAATAGCCTCAGGAACTAAAAAATATTTCCAAAACTAATTATAAACAAATATTTTCTACTCAAAAACGAAATTAAATAAGTAACTTTTCTAACCTTGAGTTCCTAAATCTTTAGATGTTTGATCAGAACCTCAGATTTGAAGAAAACTTCTCGAGCACGCGTGGGAAATGATTTTGCCAAAAGTGGTAAAATAAGGGGTGGTGACATTTGTTAGTTCTCAATGTGTTTTGATGATTAACAACGATTGTAAACATATGTTGAAGCTTCTGCAACATCTGTGAAAAACCATTTCTCAGTGACTTACTCGAGTAAAGGAAAGCTTACTCAAGTAAAGGACTGTTAAAGGATTGCCCAATTGAGTTTTACACGCACTTACTCGAGTAAGGAGAAAATATACTCGAGTAAAGGTCATCCAAAAAGCAAATGTGTTTTTCAAAAGGTACTTATTCGAGTAAAGGTTCACATACTCAAGTAAAGGTCAACCCGAGAGCAAATGTGTTTTTCAAATTAAGACTTACTCGAGTAAAGGTTTGCTTACTCGAGTAAAGGCCATCCAGAGAGCAATCAATCTTTACAAGATAAATCAATACGGAGTATAGAAATATATACTCGAGTATTGGACTTACCGAGAGCAAATGAACTTTTGAGCTTGAGTATATACTCGAGTAAAGAATTTGCTTACTCGAGTAAAGGGTCTTACGTAAAGTTCCCAAAGTTTTATAAACTCGTGCTTACTCGAGTAAGAGTTTCCATACTCGAGTAAAGAACTTTTAAAATGATTTTCAACTTAACTCATGCTCGTGCTTACTCCAGTATGAATTTGCTTACTCGAGTAAAGAGCATTTTTCACTTAGAGATTTCAAGCAAATAGTTGCTTACTCGAGTACACTATTATCTTACTCGAGTAAAGACCTTGGTTTCAAAAGTTCAAGTCTCGATGGTTTGCTTCGAAGTCGCTTACTCGAGTATCCTTTTGGATACCGCAAGAAAGACTTTTTCACACAGTGACTTACTCGAGTAACCAAGAACATACTCGAGTAAACAACGCTGAAACCAATTTTTGAATTTCACGAATTTGCATATCACTCTTGTTTGATCTAATTGCTTTCATGAATCACTCACTTATGTTCCCAGATATGTTTAACAAGTTTATTGAGTGAATTTCGGTTAGCACGATGAAGATTATTGAAGGTCAAAGCCATAAAGCAAAAAGTGTGCGCGGCATTAAATGCACTTCCGCAAATCAACCTTCTTTTGGCTAACCCACCCGAGCACGCATTCTCAACGGTCAAGAATGCTTTCTTCATCAAGTAAACTCTTCTCCAACGGACAAATCCTCGAGTTCCACCTCGATCATATTAGCACTGGATTAGTTGGAGGTTAGAGAGAAGATGACCGACTTAATGCTAATCACCTACAACGGTTGGATTCACCATTCAACGGTCATTTAATGTTCTCTACCTATAAATAGAGTGCATTAACTTCTTCTCAAGAATAGATACACCTACTGAGAGCGAAAATTTACTAAGTGTCATTTATTGTGTTCAGTTTTCACTTGTATTGTATCAATCTGATACTTGCACTTCAGTGTTCATTTTATCTGCTCTCGTAAGAGAGTTATATCTCAGAAATCATTTATTGATTGAGATAACCACAAGTCGGGGACTTGGTGGTTGGGTGTATTGATTACAACTTGTAAGGGGGAGTGAGTTCTAGAGAGAGAACTACTCTTGAGTACGAGTGTGTAATCGGTTTGTGAGTATAGTGGATTGAAAATCCCAAGTGTGGCTTGGGGACCGGATGTAGGTCAAAGATAAGACTGAACCAGGATAATTTCTGTTGTGCAAGCTTTCCTTCCCTTCCTCCTCTCAATCTATCTCTCGGTTTCATTACTTAAAAACAGGGCATATTTCTAAAAGTTTTTAAAATACCCAATTCACCCCCTCTTGGGTATAAAGCTCCATTTACATTTGGTATCGAGCAAGGTCTTCTCTTAAGAGCTTAACAACTCGAGAAGGATCATTATGGAAGGTATCTTACCCGATGGAGCATCTATCAACAGACCACCCGGTTTCAATGGAGAGCACTACTCCTTCCGGAAGGCCAAATTCAAAGTGTTTGTTATGGCAACCGAGTATGGTCTTTGGAGAGTATTTGAAAGAGGAGATTATGAGCCATCAACCGTGGAAGATGGAGTCAGAGTTCCCAAGCTAGAAGAGGAATATGATGAGAACGACAGAAGAAACGTCACCCTCAACAGCAAGGCGGTTCTGCTTCTCCAAAGTGCACTGAGTCAACAAGAATACTTTCGTATTTGCACCTTATCATCTGCTAAGGCCATGTGGGATGCTCGAGATAGCTCATGAAGGAACAAATGAGTAAAGCAAAACGAGTCAATACTCTTATGACCGAGTATGATCTTCATAATGAAGCATGGCGAATCCATTGGTGAGTTCCAAATGAGGTTCACTCATCTCATCAATCAACTTGCTGCCTTGGGAAAAGAATATGACCAACCAGTCCAAGTAAGGAAGATCTTGAATATCCTTAACAAGGAATGGGAAGCAAAGGTCACAAATATTGAAGAGGCTCGAGGAGAATCAATGACGTCGGTAGCTGCTCTATTCGGCAGTCTCTCTGAGTATGAGGCTAAACTCAAATTCAAGAAGGGACTTGATGAAGCTCATGGCAAAAACAAGGGAATTGCCCTCAAGTCTACAAGAGAAGTTAAAGATTCAGATGAAGAAAATGAAAATGTAGACGAAGATGAGGAAATAGGCATGATGGTTCGTAGATTCAAGAAATTCTACAAGAAGGACCAAGGCTTCAAGAAATTTCACAAGGGTAGCTCCAGCTATGAGGCAAAGAAGCCAGTCATCTGCTACGAATGTCAAAAGCCTGGTCATATCAAGTCTGAATGCCCACAAAACAACAAAGACAAAGAAAAGAAGAAGTTCAAGAAATACAAGAAGAAAGCTTATGTCTCCTAGATTTGGGGTGACAACTCATCGATGAAGATGATGAGGATGAGGAAGAAAAAGCAAATATATGCCTAGTTGCTTTGAAGAAGAAGAGCAACGTGCTAAACTTGAAGAGGTATATGATTGCAAACCTCCTTATGATGATCTGTTTGATGAATATATGACTCGTGCAATTTGAATTTGAAAAACTTGCTGAAAAATATTTCAAACTGAAAAACCGAAATCTTACTCTTGAATCTCAAGTTGAAATGTTGTCTTCTTCGAAAATACTATTTGTAAAGATTGTCCTGATCTCAAGAAAAAGAATTCATATCTTACAAAGGCACTTGAGAAATTCACTAGAGGAAGTGAAATGCTCAATGTCATTTTGAAACAACAACATTTTATAAATGATAGATCGTGGCATTGGTTACGTACCGGACTTTGATAAGAAGAAAGGCAAGAAGAAGGGTGGTCGAGAAAACATACATGAACTATTTTACAAAATCAGTTCACTCTTCAAATCCCTTTGCACATTGCAATTACGTAATAAGAAGGGTCATTCTACTTCATCTTGCTTTCATAAAAAGGAAAGAAAAATTAAACCAAAAGAGGAAATTATCAATGGGTACCGAAAGGAACTTATGTTCCTAAGGTCAAAACTAACTCCAAAGGACCCAAGAAAAGATGGGTACCTAAGGCTTGATCCCTTGAAAATTGCGGGTTTGTCTTAGAGCATCAAGACCCAACAAGTGGTACATTGATAGTGGGTGCTCAAGACACATGACTGGAGATGAATCCAAATTTCTTTCAATCAAACCAAAGGATGGTGGTAGAGTCACATTTGGAGGAGACCAATCGGAAAAATTGCTTTGGAATTGGTGAGATAGGAAACAATGAAGGTCCTCTCATCAAAGATGTCTACCTAGTAGAAGGATTGTGTCACAACCTCCTAAGTGTGAGCCAAAGCACCGACAAGGGTAACCTAGTTATCTTTGATTCAAATGAATGCTTGATTGTTAGAAAAGATTTAGTCCCCATTGATGATTTGAAAACTAAAGCCTTATTTAGAGCACCTAGAGATGGAAATTGTTATACTCTTAACCTCTCTAGCAATGCTTCAGTTTCTGAAAATTGTTTTGTTAGTAACTTGAATGAGAGTTGGCTATGACATAAGCGATTAGCTCATGTTAATATGTTTCAACTTGACAAGTTGCTTTGAAAAAAGGATTTGGTCATTGGTATTCCTAAATTGAATTTCAAAAATGACATAGTCTCAGTGATGCTTGTCAAAAAGGAAAACAAACCAAATCTTCTTTTAAAGCAAAAAATGAGATTTCAACTAGTAGACCTCTTCAATTACTTCATATGGATCTAGTTGGACCAGCTAGAGTAAAAAGTCTTGGTGGAAATCTTTACACCTTGGTCATAGTTGATGATTACTCTAGATTTGCTTGGACGATATTTTTGTCATCTAAAGATGAAACATTTGATCAGTTTGTTACCTTTGCCGAAAGGTCCGAACGAGAAAGGCTTTGCAATTTCGGGTATAAGGACCGATCATGGTGGCGAATTTGAAAACAACGCCTTCGGCGAGTTACGTGACAATGTGGGGATTGATCACAACTTCTCGCTCCAAGGACTCCTCAACAAAACGGTGTGGTTGAGAGGAAGAATAGAGTCCTCACTGAGATGGCAAGGGCAATGTTAAATGAAAACAACACTTCTCAAGTGTTTTGGGCTGATGCAATGAGTACGGCTTGCTACATCTCCAACCGAGCCTATTTGAGGAAGAAGCTGAACAAGACCCCATATGAACTCTACAAGGAAAGGAAGCCAAATCTCAGCCACCTACATGTCTTTGGATGCAAGTGCTATGTGCACAACAATGGTAAAGAGAATCTTGGTAAATTCGATTCCAAAGCCGATATAGGTATCTTCATTGGTTATTCAAATAGGAGTAGAGCTTATAGAGTTTTTAATACTCGCACTCGTATTGTTGAAGAATCAATACATGTTGTTTTCTCGTGAATCCAAATCGATAAAGCCTTGGACAATGAAGAAGAAAATGTTTTCAAAAATCAATTCTTTTCGAAAACTACTCCCGCTTCTATTGAAAATCCTGAAAACGTTTTTGAGGCTGATCCCCAAAACTCTATTGAAAATCCAGATCGAGACTCAACCTAGAGCTTGGAAATTTATTAGAAATCATCCTTTAGACCAAGTTATAGGTGATATTAATCGGGGAGTAAGAACCAAAATAGTACTTTGAATGAAGTAACTTTTTCTGCATTTATATCTCATATAGAACCCTCTAAGATTGATGAAGCCCTTTCGGATAATGATTGGGTGATAGCAATGCAAGAGGAGTTACATCAATTTGACAAAATCATGTTTGGGATTTGGTACCTAGGCCCAAAGATCATCCGGTCATTGGCACCAAATGGGTATTCAAGAACAAACGTGATGAGTCTGCAATCATTGTCCGCAACAAGGCAAGATTGGTTGCCAAAGGCTATAATCAAGAAGAAGGAATTGATTATGAAGAAACTTATGCTCCAAAGTGGCAAGATTGGAAGCCATAAGAGTACTTCTAGCCTTTGCATGTGTAAAAGGTTTTAAACTATATCAAATGGATGTGAAAAGTGCTTTTCGAATGGTTTTATACAAGAGGAAGTTTATGTAGAACAACCTCCTGGTTTTGAAAATGAACATTGTCCAGATCATGTGTATCGTCTCAAGAAGGCTCTATATGGCTCAAACAAGCTCCTAGAGCTTGGTATGAGCGATTAAGCAAATTCCTTCTAGATCAAGGCTTTGTTAGAGGAAAAGCGACACAACTCTTTTCATAAAGAGTAATAAGCTAAATGAAATCTTAATGGTTCAAATATATGTGGATGATATTATATTTGGTGCTTCTAATGATGCTTTGTGTGAAGAATTTTCAAAGACTATGCGGGAGAATTTGAGATGTCCATGATGGGAGAGCTCAACTATTTTCTTGGACTGCAAATCAAGCAAAGAAAAGATGGGATATTTATTTCCCAAACCAAATATCTGAATGATTTGCTGAAGAAATTTGGGATGGACCAGTGCAATGGTGCTGACACTCCTATGAGCTCAACCGCTTCACTAGATGCTGATGAGGAGGGCAAAGATTTCAACATCACAAAGTATAGAGGAATGATTGGATCACTTCTCTATCTTACAGCCGAGTCGCCGGACATCCAATTCGGTGTTGGGATGTGTGCAAGGTTCCAATCCGCTCCAAAAGAGTCCCATGCTTGAACAAGTAAAGAGGATATTCAGATATCTCTCGACACAAAGACTCTTGGACTGTGGTTTCCCAAAGGTCAACCGGAACACTTGGTGGCATACTCGGATTCGGATCATGCCGGCTACAAGACAGATAGAAAGAGCACAAGTGGCCAATGCGAATTCTTTGGCAACTCACTTGTCTCTTGGTTCAGCAAAGAAGCGACATCGTGGCCGTGTCCTCTACCGAAGCTGAATATGTGGCTGCTTCAAGTTGTTGTGCTCAAGTGCTATGGTTGAAGCAACAACTTGCTGACTTGGGAGTTCACTTGAAGGAAATCCCAATTTTGTGTGACAACACAAGCACAATAAGCTTGGCCAAGAATCCGGTGCAACATACAAGGACCAAGCATATTGATGTGAGGCATCACTTCATTCGGGATCATGTCCGGAAAAGAGATGTCAAAGTGATGTTCATCCCAACTCATCTTCAACTTGCGACATCTTCACAAAGCCTCTAGCCAAAGAACCTTTTAATTTCATAAGAAGAGAATTGGGAATGGTAAATCCCAATGAATTGTAAGCATTTCTCATCCAATTTAATGTTAGTTGTGTGTTTGATGATTAATCCTTACTAACTTAAGCATCGGAGTGCATAGAAATTGTTTTTGCAGGGTTTTCTATGTTTCGAGGTTTCTTACTCGAGTAAAATATATTGTACTCGAGTAAACACGATGCGAAAGCAAATTCGAGAGGTTCGAAATGCTTTACTCGAGTATGGCGAGGTTACTCGAGTATACAAGAGGCGAGAGCGCATTGCCGAGAACAACGAAAGGTTTACTCGAGTATGTTGAAACTTACTCGAGTATAGACCGATTTAAGCCAAACCCGAAGACATGGCGAAACCTACTCGAGTATGTTAGTGGCTTACTCGAGTATGGCCATCGAGCTCTTCAAAAATTCACGCGACATTTTTGAAGTCCAGTCAGTTACTTCCATCTTTACTCGAGTATGTAAATGAAAGTATTCTTTACTCGAGTAAGCAAGAACTTACTCGAGTATGGGCGTCCATCTATATATATACTTTAAACGACGTGTTCTTACATACTCGCATCTTTACTCCAGTAAAGCCCTAGGAAACGCGACTTTCTCTCTTCCTCTTCCTCTCAGTAACCATCACAAACCCTCATAAATCCCCTTAAATCTTCACCAAACCTCATCTAATCCTTCCAAGTCTCATTTTCGTCGAACCCTAACCGATCAAAATGTCTAAGGAAGCTTCTCAATCCTCTCAACCGATGCCTCCACGAGCTCCAAGGACCAAAACGATTCCAAGGAAGTTACGGAGCGGCATTGATACAAGGATCCCGGAGTGGGTATTGTGATTGAAGATAATCCATCTTCGAACCCCAAAAGAGGGGATTCGACGTCAAAAGACCCGGTTCCTTCTTCAACCACAAAGAGAAAGCAGACGGCCGAGTCAAGCCAAGCCAAAAGACCAAGGACCGTTGTTCACCGAAAGGCGCGGACCAAGAGGGCCATCCCTGCTTCTGGGTCTATTTCTACGGTAGAAGTTACAGGCTCCTCCTCAGACACTGCGACTGAAGAAGATGAGCACGAAGATGTTCCATCTATCATCGAAAATGCAGTTGAAGAGATTAAGCTTCACAAGGATCCGCCTCCGGGTTTCAAAGTCACCTCGGTTCCTCTTCCTCCTGGCCACAATGCCATGTTCAGAGAGCAATACTCAACCCGAGGATTCTGTCCCGTTGTCTCGATCAATCTTGAACAAGTTCACCAAGAATGCAACATTGATCTATCGCCGTGGCTCGGACCCTATGATTCCTTCATTTCGATCGAGGCGCCTACTTTCCGGAGTTGGTGAGAATGTTCTACTTCAACATGAAGGCTGACCATATTTTAGACTCGAGACCGAGCCATTGAAGAGAGGATCACCACATCTCGTGCGAGTCACTTTCACCATCTCTCGCTGCAATCCTCAACCGGATACGAAGGTTGTTGATCCGCCGAGGCTTCTACACCCCGATATGGCAATGAAGAAGTGTATAGGACACTTTTGCGCACCGAAGACGTACGATGATCGAGAGCTCATCTATCCTTCAAACCGTCTGACATGCCTAACTTGCACCGGGTACTCTGGTTTGTGTATACAAGGAATTTTGTCCAGAAGGGAGGTAGTTACACTCACTTCACGAAGAAGGATTACCGCTTTTTCACTGCCTTTGTCAAGCAACATCCCTTCAATATTGGGCAGTGGGTCTTCAAGGAAATAAGCAACTTTAAGTTCACCTCCCGAAAAGGATCGTATATGCCCTTCGCCTCTTTGGTATCTCTGATCTTATTTTACCATAAGATATGGTATGTGGGCCCTCCTGCGTCAATGAAGTTTATCCCCTCCTTTGGCCAGACACAACTCAAGTTTATGCAGATAAACCTTGAACCAGAAGGATCCGGTCAGTCAAGGGCTCCACAGAGATCTCAGACCCGTGCATCTCAATCAGTTGCGCACGAGGCTCAGTCTGCTCCTCCTCCTCCACTGGATTTTGAGGCTAGAGTTAAAGCCATCGTGGACTCCTCCATTGCTTCTCACTTTGTCAGAATGCAATTTGAATTTGGCAAGCTAGGAGCTGATCTCAAGCTTGGTCTAAATGAGGTGATTGCTGGTCGAAATGAGGTTATTACCAAGTTGGACAAACTCAAGAATGACACCGAAAAGAGCGGGATGAGATTTTTGATCGGTGCATCGACTTGGACTCTCGGATTGGTTCTATCATGGATATTGCTTCGAAGCCGGGACAAGGTCACCAAATTGATCCAAAGCACTTTGATCTTGGTTCTTCATCCTCGGCCACATTTGGTTTCACAACCGGTCCATCCTCATCCTCTCCCGTACACGAGACCCGGCCACCCCGAGAGATTCACATGTCCCCACCTTCATCACCTCCCTTCTCATTTCCCGATCCACCTCACTCCACTTCCCCACCCCTCCGCTTCCACTCCTACCCCCGTAATTCCATCTTCTCCTATCACTCCCACCACAGATCCTACCGACCGACTTCCATCTCCATCTACTCCATCTACGAGAAATTCCCCACACCTTCTCCTTATGCAGCTCACCAGGGACCCTACCTTTGATCCATTCACCGCCATGGTCCTCCGACCCCTCCTATTGTTATCCTTGATCCCGAGTATGCTTGATGATGACAAAGGGGAGAAGAAGAGAAAGATGTATAGGATCTAGAGGTCTAGGTTGTAGTGTCTAATATGCATTATATCTTGTTGTGTCTAATATGCATTATATCTAATATGCATTATATCTTGTAGTGTCTAATATGCATTATATCTTGTTGTTTCTGCATTTTTTTTTTGTTTCATTCTCTGATATCAGTGTTATCAGTGTATTTGTCATTTCTGATATCAGTAACATATTGTATGAAGCTTGCTTAATGTTTATATTCTCGCTTGATTATGTGTTCAATTACATATTTGCTGCCATTCTCGAGTATTACGATTAACATGCACATTCAAATGGTTTTTGAACACTTTGCACTAATATTTGAGAAACTTCAACTCAAAGGAACTTCATCCTTCAAATTATCTAAAAAGATCATTTACAAGTGTTGTCATCATCAAAAAGGGGGAGAATGTTAGTTCTCAATGTGTTTTGATGATTAACAACGATTGTAAACATATGTTGAAGCTTCGCAACATCTCGTGAAAAACCATTTCTCGACTTACTCGAGTAAAGGAAAGCTTACTCGAGTAAAGGACTGTTAAAGGATTGCCCAATTGAGTTTTACACGCACTTACTCGAGTAAGGAGAAAATATACTCGAGTAAAGGTCATCCGAGAAAGCAAATGTGTTTTTCAAAAGGTACTTACTCGAGTAAAGGTTCACATACTCAAGTAAAGGTCAACCCGAGAGCAAATGTGTTTTTCAAATTAAGACTTACTCGAGTAAAGGTTTGCTTACTCGAGTAAAGGCCATCCAGAGAGCAATCAATCTTTACAAGATAAATCAATACTGGAGTATAGAAATATATACTCGAGTATTGGACTTACCGAGAGCAAATGAACTTTTGAGTTTGAGTATATACTCGAGTAAAGAATTTGCTTACTCGAGTAAAGGGTCTTACGAAAGTTCCCAAAGTTTTATAAACTCGTGCTTACTCGAGTAAGAGTTTCCATACTCGAGTAAAGAACTTTTAAAATGATTTTCAACTTAACTCATGCTCGTGCTTACTCCGCATGAATTTGCTTACTCGAGTAAAGAGCATTTTTCACTTAGAGATTTCAAGCAAATAGTTGCTTACTCGAGTACACTATTATCTTACTCGAGTAAAGACCTTGGTTTCAAAAGTTCAAGTCTCGATGGTTTGCTTCGGAAGTCGCTTACTCGAGTATCCTTTTGGATACTTGCAAGAAAGACTTTTTCACACATGACTTACTCGAGTAACCAAGAACATACTCGAGTAAACAACGCCGAAACCAATTTTTGAATTTCACGAATTTGCATATCACTCTTGTTTGATCTAATTGCTTTCATGAATCACTCACTTATGTTCCCGATATGTTTAACAAGTTTATTGAGTGAATTTCGGTTAGCACGATGAAGATTATTGAAGGTCAAAGCCATAAAGCAAAAAGTGTGCGAGCATTAAATACACTTCGCAAATCAACCTTCTTTTGGCTAACCCACTTTGAGCACGCATTCTCAACGGTCAAGAATGCTTTCTTCATCAAGTAAACTCTTCTCCAACGGACAAATCCTCGAGTTCCACCTCGGACCATATTAGCACTGGATTAGTTGGAGGTTAGAGAGAAGATGACCGAGACTTAATGCTAATCACCTACAACGGTTGGATTCACCATTCAACGGTCATTTAATGTTCTCTACCTATAAATAGAGTGCATTAACTTCTTTCAAGCCGATACACCTACGAGAGCGAAAATTTACTAAGTGTCATTTATTGTGTTCAAATTTTCACTTGTATTGTATCAATCGATACTTGCACTTCAGTGTTCATTTTATCTCGCTCCGTAAGAGAGTTATATCTCGTAAATCATTTATTGATTGAGATAACCACAAGTCGGGGGACTTGGTGGTTGGGTGTATTGATTACAACTTGTAAGGGGAGTGAGTTCTAGAGAGAGAACTACTCTTGAGTACGAGTGTGTAATCGGTTTGTGAGTATAGTGGATTGAAAATCCCAAGTGTGGCTTGGGGACTGGATGTAGGTCAAAGATAAGACTCGAACCAGGATAATTTCTCTTGTGCAAGCTTTCCTTCCCTTCCTCCTCTGTCTATCTCTCGGTTTCATTACTTAAAAACAGGGCATATTTCTAAAAGTTTTTAAAATACCCAATTCACCCCCTCTTGGGTATAAAGCTCCATTTACAACATTTATATAGCCGCATGATTTGTAGCAATTCTGACCAAAACTGCTACAAACAATGAAACCCTACCTCGGCCAACGTGACAATTTGTAGTGGCTGTCTCAAAACCGCTACAAAGTTGCAACCCTTTGCATTTTGTAATGGTTATTGCCTCAATAACCGCTACATACCATGAAGCAGTTTGTAGTGGTGCTCAAAGTTGCAATTCTTTGCATTCTATAGTAGTTTTTCCTCGTTAAGCGCTAAAAACAACACCGCCACAAATGTGGTGGTTAGTATGGCTACAAAGTACCATATTTTGTAGTGATTTTTATTATATAACCGCTACAAAGTACCATCTCTTACCGGCATGCCATTTGGCGCGAATCATAATGTTACAAATTTGTAGTTGTTTCCTTTAAAACCACTACAAATATTGATATTTGTAGCGGTTTTTTTCAACCTCTATAATTTAACCGCTACGAAATGACAACTTTCTTATAGTGTTATTGCAAAAAAAAAAAAAAAAAAAAAGAAGAAGAAGAAAAAAAGATTCATTAGATTCCATGCATTGCAACTTTGCAAGGAAAACATCATGTTTAATTATACCAGCACAAGAAACTCAAAAAATGTTTTGAAGTCAGTGTATATTGGTTTTGAAGTTTATATGATACCGCCACCAATCTCATATATAGGGCACAGTTAGATGGAAGTCAAGATTCTCAATATAAGTTTTTTTAAAAAAAAAAAAAAAAAAAAATCATTTTGTGCATCATTTAATGAGTTTTTTCTTCTTAAATGCCCTTATGATCACATCTAATCAAAAAGGTCACGTGGTGCACAATACTCCCACCAAATGTGGTCTCGGGAAATATAGATGTGTGTAGTTTTACCCCGCAATTAGCTAGAGAGTCTATTTTTAGAATTTGAACTTGTGACATCCAAATCACATTCTAATGTAATATGAAATTATTCTAATGGTATTCTTTAATTTGTTAGGGGGTAAAAATGAAAGTATTACCAATAAACTGTTAGTTGAGATAGTAAGTCTCACCCCATGAAGAGAAAAACACAAGTCCAAGTCTTAGGAAGTACGGTTGTTGGGATAGACGAAAACCTTTTGCACTTTAAGCTTTATAAGGGATTGGTATTAAGTTCAAAGTTGCTTGAGGATACTCTTAATCAAATCCAAAAAATGAAAGTATTAAATTTTTTTTTTCTCACTACGTTTATACATCACTCTCACTGCACCTCTCTCTTTTATTCCTTATTTGCTAACAAGAACTAAATAAAGATAGAATTAAAAAACGATCATTAATAACCTTCTAAGTGGATTTATATTTAAGACAAAAAAAATTCAACAAAGGACCTATAATGAGAACCAGAGTAGTAGCTTTTAACAATACAAACTTTTCGCATTGTAAGACACTTCCAATATTCATTACGCGTCTATAGTAAGGATTTTCCCCCTACGTCTCATGAAAAATTGACATTTTTTCAGCTCTGTCATTACCCACACAACTAACGCGGACAAGTTTTTCATGTATAATTAACTACTCAGCACACTTTAACCAATACGGGTAAAAATGAAAATATGTTTTTTAAAGTCACAAAATGTTACTACATTTTAAACCAAATAATTTGTAGCATATGTTATACATTGTAGACCGAAAGAAGTATATATTACTAATAAGTTGTTGGTTGATATAGTAATTAAGAAGTCTCACCTCTATAAGGAGAACAATACAAGTTTAAATTCTAGGAAATGCAATTGTTGAGAGAGACGAAAACTCTTTCGCTCTAAACATCGAATGAGAAACCCTAATCAAATAGGAAAAATTATATATTTATAGACATGCACTAAAAACACTTCAAGTACAACTCTAGTCTTATTTATAAATCTATTTTGATCAAAAATTTTGATTGTTATTATAAGTCCAGTTAGTAATAAATGCATTTTTTTATATATATTTTTGCTCATATTAATTGCAATAGACAAAAAAAAATTATTCATTTGGACTTTTGGAACCAATCATATATAAGGGTAAAATTAAAAATTTAGCCCATAATTAATAAATTAATTAACTCTTCTTGATATGTGAGAGTTAATTAATTTAAACTTACAAATATGACGTATACAATTGATTGATTCATTTAATTGGGATCCAGTTTGGTTAAATCTAATTGGGATGCATTTATATGGGTACATAAGACACAGCATGTGAGAGATATTATTACATATTGATGCGGCGTATCAAATCCAAGGCCAAATGAAGCCGCAGAAAAAGCAGTAGTTTAGCTGAGTTTTTTTTGGAAGTTTCATTTGTTGCCACACTCACCAAAACTCCCATCACTCCATCACTATGATACTATTTCAGTCCCTAATATAAGATATATTAACATAATTTGATTAGATTAAAGAAGTAAGTTAAGTTAGTTAATATGACATATATTTTCTAAAATAATTAGTCATATTAATTATATTAACAATCACTTCTTGATTATTGTTGGGGAGCATAAATAGGAGGAAAATTAGGAAAATGTTGACAAATATAAAAAAATAAGTTTTATATTTAGGATCAATATCAATTTTCGTAATATATCTTATATACTCATCCAATCGGAGGTTGTTAAACTCACGAGTTTATACAGTGGCGTAAACTCGCATCATAAATTCAAATATCAAATTTATAAGAGTTCACTTTTATTATTAAATATGTATTACTAGTGTATAATTAAATAATTAAAATAGAAAAATGACAACAATTTGATTTAAATATATTTTAAATCCAAATAATTGAAATTAAATTCATCAACATTCATCATTTATCATATTTAACATAGAAATTTCTATAAAATTTATATATAAACCCATTGAACAGATCAAATAAAAAAATTAACATGAGTTTAAGAGTAAGTTAACACGATTTCATAAACGAAACATAAAAACAATAAACTCAAATGTATAAACTCATGTGTTTAACCAAGTTTACTACTAGCACGACTTTACCAATGACTCGATTTGTTTTTATAATATAAAAACGTAAAAATGGTAAACTCCTGGAGTCAACTCGCAAGTTTGACAATAATGATGTCCCAGTCCTTAACATAAGACATTTTTATCTAATTTGATTAGATTGAGGAAGTTAGTTAATATGATATGTATTTTTTAAAATACCCTAGTCATTTTGCTTAATTTCTTTATTCTCTCTCATCTTTGACTATTCTTTCATTTTTATTTTTTTGCTCAAGATCTTTGATTATTGTTGGGGGACCATCAATTGGGGTAAAATTAGAAAAATGTCGACAAATATGAAAAAACTATGTTTTATATTGAGGACCAAGATTAACTCCTCAAACATATTTTATAATAAAGACTAGAGGATTATTAAGGACCGGAGGGAGTAATTTGTTTGGTTTCACCGAATTAGCAAGCCTTACAATAATCAAAATAGGAATAGGAATACATCTTGAACAATTAGTTAAAAAATTAAATAAACTTTCAGTTTCAGAAACAAAGGCCAACGTGCAAATGAAAATTTTGCACCTCAAGTGAAATGTAAAGAGAGTTGAACAAACCATTAGTCTAATAAATCCTTGCCGAAAAATAGGTAAGTACCTTTTTTTAATAATAGCAAAGGATATGATATTATCACTATCAATTTTGGCAGCTACCACTTTTTTCATTTTGTTAGATTAGATCTCAATAAGAGAGAGAAATGATAAAGATAGATGAGATTCTGATCTAACAATTAAAAAAATGATAGTGGCTAAAATTGGTAGTGACAATATCCTATCTCAAATACCAAACAATCTAAAGTTTAGGATTAGATGGAGTAACTGCTTTTAATAATTTTTTATATAGTTATTTGACTATGCCATATTCAAATATCGCAAACAATTTCTTCAAAACGTTTTCTACATTTTACTCATATAACATATATACTCGAATTTGTGACTTCATATTTAAGCAATCAAAACCTATTGCTAAAATCAGGAAAATACTCCTTTATCTTTCTTATGAGATTTCCAATTTTTGAATTGATTTTATCCTTTTTATAAGATCAAGTTTGGAATAATCTGAACATTAAATACATTTTTGTCAATTTTATCTCTAATTAATTCTATTCTCTTACCTATTTTTTTCATACATTTTATTTTATCATTTTCTTATTACTATTTTTTCTCTCTTACTTGCCTCTTATAAATAAAGGTATATATATAAAAAAATCATTTCTTCTATATTTATCATTTAAAAATAATTTTAACGGCCTTTTTAAACCAAATAATTATGAAAAATTGATCTTATAAAAAAGTGAGAGCAAGTAATAAAAAAGTTAATTAAAAGATGTTGAGGGAGTAAACTTTTGCGATAATTTCGCAGTAGCGGGTGGGGTGATGACTCCAAAGATCAAAACGCGGAAATAACTATAGTCCAAATCTTTTTAACTGACACAATCAAGTACTCATTGATTAATTAATTAATGCACGTAACTAATAGAAGGTTCCCATAATAACTCGTTTTTCTGGTTTTTTTTTTTTTCTTCAATAACTCGTTTTTCTGGTTGGCCAAAAAAGAAATAAATAAATAAAAACTCGTTTAATGTAGGTAACTAAGGTTGTCAAACTCACGAGTTTAAGCAAACTCGTGACAATGACGTGAACTTGTATCGTAAACTCGTAAGAGTTTACTTTTATTATTAAATAGGTATTACTAATATATAATTAAATAGGGTAAAAGAGCAAAAATACACATTAGCTTTACCCCAGGAGAGCCCAGCACCATGTGATTTTTGGGGACCGAAACTACACATGTGCTTTCAAAGTTGGAGCAAAAATCACACCTCCGTTAATTGACCCTAACTCTGTTTGTGGGACCCACGTTTTTAAAAAATTAAAATATCTAAATTTTCTAATTTCCTTAATTTGCCCCTACCCTATTTGCACATTGTTTCTTCCTTTATTTTCCCGTCAACTCCATATCGAGCTTTGGCCGCCGCAACATTGCTCGTTTTTAAACTTCGTGATGCAATATTGCTAATAATGATAATTTCAGGGGCAAAATTGCTCCTGGGCGCATACTTTAAGGGCAAAAATGCACCTTAACCCATAATTTTATTGGGTATACTTATCAGGACCTGAAACCTAGAAAAACTGTGAAATGTTTCAGAGTATTTTATATATATATATATATATATATAAAAAAGAACATACACACACCCTTATGGTCCATGGAATTTTTAAACATGTATTTTTAACCAATTTTTCTAAAAATATATGTTGACTTATAAAAAAGAACATTTTATAAAGAATATAAAGCCAACCGCTAACCTAAATGATAGGGCTAGACACATGAGGTTAAGATTGAGGTGACTCAAACCTAAATATCTAATTAGAGAACACCCTCGTCAATTAAAATGGTTTAATGGTTTTACCAAACAGCACCTCACAGTCACATTAGGTCCAACTTTACGAGTTTATTCATTACTCCTACTGGTGCAAATAGCTCTCCACGTGTTTCTCTCACAATTAGGCACCATTTGGTATGAGAAAAATTTGAGGAGAGAAAAGAACTTAGAGGAAGGAAATGGAAGGGAAAATTTTAAAAAATGAGGGAAGATGAGTTGGTTGGTATGAAGAAAATGAAGGGATACTAGTTGGTAAAGAATCAAGAAATATCTATTTTACTCTCAAAAGTAATTAATTAAAAATAAAAAAACTTGCTAAAATATATTTTAAAATGATATGTTCTTTTCAAATTCGAACTCATATAAAAAAAAAAAAAAAAAATCCCGTCAAATTCGAACTTTCCCGCTAAGTTCAAATTTGAGAAGTAAAGCTGTTAAAAAATGTGAACAAGAATGTGGGAACTTGAGATCCCACTAAATTTGGTCTTCCCCTATATAAGGGAAGATTGGTGGGCCCAGGGTGAGCCCAAGAACTTAGGTTCTCAGAAAGATTTATCCAAAATGCGAACCAAACAGGAACTTACTAATATTCCTTTCCCTTTCCACCGAATCTATATACCAAACTCGGCCTTAGATTTACATCATCATACTAATCTCGTCCTATTTGTACATTAGACTTTAGAGAGCGATTTTCTTTACATTAATATATGTCACCTCGTTTGATTTTAGGGGTTTAAACTTCTCATGTTGCATGAGAAGAAAAAGATTTCTACATACATGAAATAGTGGGACCCACACACATATATATATATATATATATATATATATATATATAATGCTAATCATATATATATATATATGGATCCCACCATTTTATGTGTGTGACATGAGAAAACACTTCTCCTACAACATGAGAAGTGTTTTTCCCTTGATTTTATTATTTGAATGTACTCCTCTTCAAATATATTAAGTTTCTCTTAAATTAAAAAGATTTTCTTAGTTTACCTATATTAAATGAGGTTTAGAAGAAAAAAGAAAAATATGATGAGCCACATTATTTGAGCACTATATTAACTATAAGGACAAAATTGATTAAATAAACATTAATTACCTTCTAAACGACTTATATTATGAAAGAAAAAGAAAATTTACAAGGTGACTTATATTTTAAACATGATGAAGTATAATTTTAATCCTGATTTGTTGTTTTTGGAATTCTCAGTTTTCACTCCAAGTTGAAAAATTTATTGAATTTTTAAGGCGGATTTAATAGGGTTTAATATCTTTCGTAGTTTAATAAAACATGTTAGAAATGCATTATAAATATAATTTAAAGAGTATATATATATATATATATATTCAACTGAGTCCTTTAATTAAATAAAAATTTTGTAATTTTTTGTTTTCAATTTTGGAAAATAATACCATTGGTGTAACATATCATATCCAAAAGATGAGTGGCTTATTAGTATAAGGTTGACTATATACTGTGTATAAAAAAAGGTTGACTATATTCTTTATTAAATTATTGATTAATTATGATTCATGTTGTCCAGTTTGTAGGGGGGACCTGATAGCTCGTACTTGCTCCGATCACAATCTGAGATTCGGATTCGTTAAAAATATGTGAGAATCACAGAAGGATCGATTGATGAGATCGAGGACCACAAATTTGTAAAATACCAATGCACAAGGATACATGTTTAAGATAAAAAGTAAATAGACAAAAGCTACTTTTTCGTAATTGGCGATATACTTTCATTTCGCTTACAAATTGCACAAACCTAATTATAAATCTTGAAAATTCGGCTGTAAATCTTAAAAATTAGTTGCAAAACGGGTTTAAATGATATATATTAGCAAAAGAGTGTCGATCCATACTAATGATTAATTAAAGGTACTATCACAGGTTATATATGCATGTCTATACTAATTGTTATTAAACTCGCTAATTGACTTCTTAAGATTTACTTGTTTTTACGCTTTCTACTTTACCATATCGAGTTGAGTTACTTGGTAAACTTGTGATCATTATAAACTCGATAAAAATCATGAGTTTATATACCAAATTTACCGCTTTTACGCTTATAGCTTACAAAACCGTTAACGATCATTCTTAAACTCTTATTAACGTTTTCTATTTGATCATACTCAAGAACTTTATATGAGTTTATAGAAATTTATTTGTTAAATATGGTAAATTTTGAATGTTGGTGGATTTAATTTCAATTATTTATATTTAAATCCAATTATTGTCATTTTCCATATTTTAATTATTTATTATACACCAATTTCAATTAGTTATATTTAAATCCAATTATTGTCATTTTCCATATTTTAATTATTTATTATATACCATTAATACATATTTAATAGTGAAAGTAAACTCTTATAAATTTATGATTCGAGTTCACTTTACGAGTTTATTTAAACTCGTGTGTGACAACCTTATATAGTATCATAAATTAAATATATGGATATTTAGTTGGCAAACCAAATAATAACATCAATTTCATCCTCCGAGGTTTTTTTTTTAATTAATTAGAACATGTACATCATGTTTTGATGCTATACATTTGTGTAGGCTAAGAATCTTTTTCCTTGGCCGACGAGTGTCTGGTTAAAAAATCATGATAAACAACAAGAAAATCATGATCAACATAGAGAAATTAAGGAAACTAAATAAGTTATATTAAAATATTTATATCTATCCTTTTTTTCCAAATCAATTTACTTAACTTATAAATTGATATATAATATAATAATATACAACATATATTATGATTAAATAACTTATTTAACTTTCTTATCTCTCCTAAAAAGTTAATCGGGTTCTTATATTAAGTACGTATATAACTTACTAATTGATTGTTGATTTAAGTTGATACACTTTTTTTTTTTTTCTTATTATTAGTTAATACCAATTAACTAGTTTTGACAAATCATGATAGCAAATGTTTTAATGAAAAACAGTGCTACCAATTGCTACAAATTTAAAAATTTTAGAGTGTTAATTACTCTTCAATAAATAATTTAGGTGTAAAAATGTTTTTTTTTAACTCAAAGCCAACATAAAATTAACAACTAACATCAATGTTTGCCAACACCCTTTGTCGTATAATGGTGTGTCTAGATTGACTTGGGAAAAGGGTGTCTCCACTAACCATTTTCACCACTCAGTTTCTTCACAATTGGATTGGCTTTTAATGTGGAGATTTTATACTATATTAAAAATATTATGTAATATTAAATCTTAAATGATAATAATGCTTTTACTAAACAAATCTCAACCATTAAAAACTAATTTAATGATGAAAAAATTAAATGGAGAGAAAAATGAAAAAGATGACTTAATGGAGACACTCTTTTTCCAGTTGGCCTATAGTAGCACAGCTTCCGGAGTTTAGATCGTGCCTGCGAGCATTTAGCTTGCCAACCCAAATAAAATAAAATAAAAATGTCAATATCTATTAGTTAAGTGACATTATAACAATCTTGATATGTGAAAGCAAGATCACTCAATTAAATAGTTTAGGAAAGCTGGTGTTTCTTTCAAAAATAATTTTAGATGAAAAATACTCCCTTTAATCTTTTTTTATAAGGAATAATATTATTATTATTTTTTATAGGAGTGATCCTTAATATAAGGAATAAATAATTTTTGTTTGAAATTTTAAACTAAATTTTATTTTTACCTCTTAAATGAAGATTACTCATTATCTCTCTGTAATAAAGTTTCATTTATCATCTCCGATATACTCTTTTTATAACCAAGGATATATTTCTTAAAAAAATACATATTTTACACATTTGTTATCTTTAACTAACATTTTATATCGGATAATTTGGACAGCTACTTATTTATTTATTTTTTTTAAAAAAAAAAGGACAAGAGGGAATACCATTTAACCCTGTAAAAGTCTTGCAATTTTTATTTTCCTTTGTTTGACAAATTATGCATATGCTCGTAGAAGATGGTAGTAGTAATAAAGAAAGGGAGTTAAAAGAGGGAGGGGAAGACAAGAAGTGGAACCACTTATAGGCACCATCTGCCTAGCCAATCTGACCGCCGTCTGATTTGATTCGGGTGATGCAGATTTAATATTTTTTTTTACTTTTTATTTTTTTAAAAAAATTATTTTTTAGATAAAAGATCTAAAATAAAGATAATCTCTTAATCGATACTTTTTCAAAAAATCATTTTTATTTAAAAAATATCTTTTAAAAAATATTAAATCTTGGATGGTCAAATCGATTGGCGGATGGTGCATAAGTGGTTAGACAAGAAGCATGCATTATTATACGTGATTAATGTTTCAGCTTTTGTTACCCAATCACTTTTACTTTTACGTAAGTGTGGTATTTCTACAGTATAAATTTTATTATAAATACGCCTACACGGGCAGGCATAGTATGCATACATACACATGCATAGTATGCAGTGACTGTCATTCACCGCTGAGCAGACAAACATTCCCAATCTCATCATTTGTTTTTATATTGTCTCTCTCTCTTGTCCCTTTCTCTTCTCTCTTTCCTCCTCTCTGTTCATTCATGGCCTCCCTGCCTGCTCTTCCCCAATGAGCTCCTCCGCTGGGTCCCACTCTTCGGCGATAACCCATCGCCGGAAGCACCGACCTCATCACTTGCAGCTGTCCTCCGCCACCGTTACGGCATCCTCCGCAATGATCCTCCCTACCAATGCAACCTTCACAAGAAGAAAAGCTCCTTCGTCACTGCCCGTGTTAGTTCCCCAGTGAATTTCCGGCATGGATTTCTCAAATCCCAGCTATCCGCTAGGAAGCTCGCTGCTGGGTTTTGGAAGATTCGATTTATGGACCGTCCAGGGAATTGTGGCGGTAATGTGTCGGTTTGTTCTTCCAAGTCCGAGGTAAACGGAAAATTCTCTGTTTCTTTTCTCCCTTTGTTGCATTTTGATGTCAATTTTAAAATTTTCTGTAGTTGAAGTTGTGGTTTCTGGCTATAAAACAAGGCCAATTGGAAACAAATTGCGTTTTGATTTTTTAGCTTTTTTTCCCTTTGAATCTACGAACTTATCTGACGCTTGGCTGCAAGCTTGTACAAAAAGATAAAGCTAGGATATAATTTTTTTTGTACTATGTTCATGATAGTTAATGGTTGTTTGTGAAATGGCTAACTTTCAGGTTTTTTCCTGACATTAATCTGTGGGTGCACTGGCTATCATTTTAACTTTTTTTTTTTTTTTTTTAAATTTTCAACTTTTGGGTTATTTGATTAATGTTTTGTCTTGTTGTCCACTATTGTTGAGAATTCTTTATTTTGGATTCCTTATATTTTTGCTATTTGAAATGGCCTACTTCTCATGAGCTCTGCAACGCAATGCTTTCCAGTTTCCATGCGATTTCCTTTTTAAACTCAAATGTCAACCATCCTGCATCAAGTGTATGTGTATAACCAAAGCTAGAAAACTAACTGATCAATATATGATCAACAATCTGAACTGCAAAAATTGATGCCAATCCTGCATTAATACAAAACTAAAGTCGCCAAGCAAGAAAGACTGGTTCATTACTCCCTCTGGTCCAAAATATAAGTCCTGTTTATAGACACAGAAACATGGCTTATGTTTTGAACCGAAGGAGATACCTCGTAAAAAAGCACTGATACCATGTACTGGCTTATTTTTTTTTTTTTATGTATCATCTGCCCGTAATGAAATCAATTTGGCTTATTTCATTTTTCAATCAAAAAAACAAGTCTGATAACTACCTCTGCTCATTATTTGATCTCTTCCAATCAGCATATTAGAGTATCAGAAGGCTTGATGTCAGAGTTAGATCTCTACCATTGCCTTCTTGAAACTTCCTAGTGCTTTTGGTGCTCCCATAAAACCCAATTGAAAGAACATACTTGTTTCTAGTATTTGTTGGCAATGGTTTTCGCTTCTTTTTTTTTTTTTTTTTTTAATAGTTTTTGTCCTTCTGTCGTTAACATCCTGCACATGTTCTTTACATTAGCTAGCTAATGAGGATTTAAGATTGAACCTCCCACTCATAATGAAATCAGAGATGAATTCGAGAAGACGAAAGATCCCACATCAAGGCCCCATACTATCCTGCATTCAAGAAATGGAATTCAACCTGAGGTATATAGTTTACATGCATACTTACTATTTGCTTCACTTTGAACAATATAAAGGGGGAGGCACTTTAATCCGTTCTATAAATCTATCCAAGATTGATGATTGGGGTCTAAAGGTCCATGTTTATCAACTGTTTGAATACGAGCTTATAAATGAAAATTGATACCACCTCCGGTCTCAAATATAAGACCCTATTGTCTAATTTGGGGAGTTAAGGAAGTTAAATAAATTATTTAATCATAGTATACACTATATGATCTCTTTGAAATATTTATGCATATCATTAAATTATACATCATTTTATAAGTTTGTCAAATTAGTTTGAAGAAAAATGATTATAAATACTTTAAACTAAGTTATTTGACTTCTTTAATCTCCCCAAATTAGTATATTTAAACCCTATCAGTTCAATGATATTCATGAAAGAGAAGATGCAACATTGAGATACTAATTCCTAATGGCCATTTTTTGTTCCCAGCTAGAATCTTATCTTCCATGTCCCAAGTGTTGTAAGGAAGAGGCAACAAAATGGGATACTGGTCTTCCTGAAAGATCCAATGAGTTCACTCAGATTCATGTTGGTAACCACAATGAAGAGAGGAAGTTACCATGTGATTCAATTGTCTCTTCTCTTCTAGCAGAACTAGTTCAAGCTCAGAGGTTCATAAACAAGCTTAAAGCTGCAAGGAAGTCCTCTCTAAGAAAAAAGATGCAACAATTTGTTCACAAGTTTGAGAAAGAAATGATCTTTTTGAAGCAAAGAGAACTCCAACAGTTTCAGTCAACATTAGATGAGGTAAAGGATAAACTGGGAGGGGAAAGGAGAAGCCGAGAAAGGATGGAGCTGATGAATGCCAAGTTGTTACAAAAGTTAGCCGAAGCAAACCGATGCGCGAAGCACTTCAAGAAGAAGTACGAGGAAGAGAAAAGAGGAAGAGAGTTAATGGAGGAAGTGTGCAATGAATTAGCCAAGCAAATAGGAGAAGACAAGAGCAGGCTTGGAGTTGGAGATGGAATCCATGAAGATTCTCAATGAAGTGGAAGAAGAGAGGAAGATGATGCAAATAGCAGAGCTTTTGCGTGAAGAACGAGTTCAAATGAAGCTAATGGACGCGAAGCTTGCACTCGAAGATAAGTACAATCAGATGATCCAGTTCTTTGCTTTTCTGCAGAATTCCCTAAGATCAGAAGCTGCAGCTGATGAGCTAGCCAGACACCAACACCTTGTGGAACTTTCATTTGATTTCTTAAATTTTGATATTCTGTCCATCTATGAGGAGCTCAGAAATGACAGGGACCATGAGAAAGTGATAAAACCGTATGAAGAAGAAGAAGAAGGCTTGGACAAGAGGTCAAACTCATCCTCTCACTACAATAATACTGGTTTACAAGTAGTCAAAGTCAACCATCAAAAGGATAATATGATAAGGAGAGTAGCAGAATATGGTAAGAACACTGTTTCGAATCTCCTGAGAGAGAAGTTACTGAGGTGTTAAAGAAGAAAGCTTCTTCATCAAGCTCTAAATTAAGGCCATGCATAACTAATGGAACAACCAGTACTACTGTAATTGCAGGAGTTTTGTCTTCATTGGAAGGTTCAGGAGGTGATGAAGGTGGATTCTGCAGGAATTGGGAATCAGAAGCCATGAATAAGAATAATCCACATAATTCGTGCCATGAGAGGCCGCATAAAATGGCCACGAGGAATCCCAAAAGTAACTTGAAGGCTGTGCCTTTAGACGCACGAGCGAGAAGCCAAAGGTCACTGTTGCAACACATTCTCAAGTCCAAGGCTTAGGAACATATTTGTTGGAATCATGTTTTATTTTATTTTTTTGGGTCATTTGTCCCTTCCTGGCCTCATCTAGTAGGAGCCTTGTGCTCCAGATCACCCTTCTAAGTTTTTTGGTTATCCATACACCTAAATAAGTGAACTCAAATTGGTTTGAAGAACAAGATTGGAATCAATGACCACAAGTATTACAACCAACTTCGTTCATGAGTGTTTGGTGGCTGTTTTGTTGAAAAATCTATTT